>JH651252.1:218053-345556 GCA_000260095.1 Tetrahymena borealis | reverse complement strand
GGGTGAAATCAACTTAATTAAAATGAATGAAAACTTTTAGGTTGAAATCAACCTAATTAGAGCGAATTCAACATAATTAAAATGAATGAAAATTTTTTAGGGAGAAATCAACTTAATCAAAATAGAATGAAAAATATTTAGTCTAAAGTCAACTTAATTAAAATGAATGAAAAGTATTTAGGTTGAAATTAACCTAATTCAAGTAAAATCAACTTAAAGGAAAGGCTATTATAAAATGAAAAATCTATAGGCTATGAAATGAAGGTATACTCAACTAAAAGAAAAAAAGATTTGGGATAGTTTTAATAATTTTTCATTATTATTTAATTAAGTTGTCTTTACACTTATTAGATTGATTTCAAACTAAATATTTGTCATTCATTTTAATCAAGTTCACTCTACTGTAAATATTTTTCATTCTATTTTGATTAAGTTGATTTCAACCTAAAAATTTTTCATTTTATTTTGATTAAGTTAACTTAACCTAATTAGGTTTATTTCAACCTAAATATTTTCATTCATTTTAATTAACTAAATTTTACTAAGATGGGTAAAGGCAACATTATAAAATTAGAATGAAAGATTATTAGGTAGAAATTAACCTAATTCGGTTAAAGTCAACTTAATTAAAATGAATTCAAAATATTTAGGTAAATTCAACTTAATCAAAATAGAATGAAATCTATTGAAAATAAACGATAACTTAATCAAAATAGAATGAGCAATATTTAGGTTGAAATATACCTAATTAGTATAAATCAATTTAATCTATATCTAAGAAAAATATTTAAGGTAAAAACCAACTTACTCAAAACATCCATGTTATTATTTATTATCTATTTTAATAAAAAAGTAGGTATTCAAAATCTAGAATGAGTTACTGGTAAATAGATAAAAATCTAATTAAAATAATCAACTAATAACAGGCCTTTACTGCTGAATAACTGTATTAAAATCTTTAATTAAATTATAATTAAAAAATAAATATGTCCAGATATAATTTTGAGTATAAAAACCCTAACCCTATTATTTTAACTTTTCATTATTATTTAAGTGTCTGATTTTACATTAAAAAGGTTATAATAGTAATTTGGGTTCATAATCATAATCTCAAATGTACTATCACTTTTAATAGCGATAGTAATGTATTAATTATAATAACTTAATTCAAATTTAATAATTTTTATTTTAGATTTGAGATAAATGAAAAATAAATTTTATATAAATAATTTTATTTTTACATACTTATAATTGTTGAAATAATACTTATAATTTTTAATAAATTAAAATATGACTGATTTCTAGTGAAGAATAAACTTAAAGTGCTGTCTACATTTGTAGACATAAAAGAATACAATCCATTAATACAACTTTTTAGTAATAATATTTTTTTTATTAGGCCAAAATCTATTTGAAAATAATATATTTGAATTCATCATACAATGTATGGTGGTAACTATTAATTAACAGAAGGAGGAAACATGATTAGTATATTTAAGTAGTTAGTTAATATTAACGAAAAGAAAGAAATTTCGGACTTATTAGTTAGACATTTTAATGACAGCCTACTTCGCAGTTTGATGCGTATTCTTAAAGATCAAATATTGATAAAAGGATTTTGATTTAAAGATTTTACATTTATAGATTCAAAATGAAATCTCTCATTAGAGTATTTCATTTTTTGCAAGCATATTCCTCATCAGCCTATTTAAAAACATTTTTCTTTTCTTTATTTGTAAATAAATATATAACTAACTTCTCATAATAAAATAATAATATTTAGATTTAAAATGAATAATTAGTAATGAGAGTAATAGCAGGTTATAAGCTACTGAAGAATTTTGAAGAAATTGACTTTTAAAGGTTATAATTTTAATAATTTTATAAAATTTAACTAAAAACAAATAAATTTATTAAAATATGAGTAATTGGTAAGCATATATTATAAATTATTTAGACATAACTCAATTAAGTTTAAAGTTTATTCTTTTTAATATAGTAGATTCTTTATAATATTATTTTTAATTAAATTAAAAACGAGATAAATAAATAGATTCTTGAATAGTTTCTTTGCTTATATTTGTATTTATTTAATTAATTTTCATTAATCTTCAATCATCAATCATCATTTATTTATTATTTTTTTACAATACCACACTTATATATGGATAACAGCAATAATAATATCCATTTAATTATTCTATAGCAAGGAACTTCTCACAAGGAAATATCTTTATTAGAGAAATTTATTCATATTATCCTATTATTTAACAATATTAACTATATTAACCTCCTCCTTAAAGGTATAAAATAGAAGAACAAAATAAATATATAGAAATTTGATTGTTACACTTTAGACAATTTCACTCTATTATAAGAATGGTAAATGGGTATCTGCAATATATTAGACATTTATTTATGAAAGAAAATATAATTTGTAATACAGCTCAAATTAAGGTACCTCTAATTATATTATAGATCCTAATTAAGATGGCTATGATCTAAATATTAGGCTCTGCCGAATAATCTTAGACTAAACCTAATATTTGCTTGACATCTATTAGATATGATATAATATAATAAATTTTAAAAAAAATAATTATATAAACTGTATATGCTCACAATTTACAATCTAGATCAGTTAGGTCCTATCAACTGTTTAGATTAAAATGTTTAACAAAATTAGAATAACAAAAATAAATAAATAAAACTAATAAATTCTAATATGTATTATATATTAAATTAAAATAAATGAAACAATAAAAAGTAAAACAAAATAATATAAATGCAAACATAAACTATTAATTATAATGAAGAAATAAATTAATAAAATGAAAAATAAATTTAATTAAAATATTTAATATTAATCTACAAAAATACATAAATAAAATAAATTACTAATAAACTTAAATTAAAATTTTTAATTTTATATTAATATTATATTTAATTGCTGCTGCAAAAATAAAATTGTGGCAGCAGCAATACTATTTTATAATTAAAAAACTCAATAGTTTAAATGTAATTACTATAATTATAGTGAGAGTCACAGAATCATTCTTTGCAAGATTGATAAATTTCTAAAAAATTATCAGTCAAATTTATATTTTATTCCTCTAAGTTTAATATTAGAGCAGGGATCCACTTACATTCAATAACAAATGAGGGATAGATTACCTAAATGCTCAGTAATGTATAAAATAAATCTTCTTCTTATTACTCAGATAGAGGACAATCTTTTTTTGTTATATTCTTTGGAATTTGTATTTGAAATTTAGGATCATCTTAATCTTGTGATACAATTTGCTTAAAATTATTTTAATTCATGGCATTTTTATTTAGGAGACTAGTGATTTAATTCTTTTCTTTCTCATCTAGAGAGTATTATATTGTAATTTTATAGATTACTTTACCTAGATCTAATAAACTTACATAATTAAATAATTGAATCAGTACATTATTGATATTTAATTGTTAGTGATTATTGCTATCCAGCTCACTTGCCCAGAAAGATAGGTGCACTATCTATTTAATGTATTCATTTTATTCTTAAATATTTAAAAATTTTTTTTAACTGAAACATTGATCTAGCTCTTCAAATAGCATTTAAGACTATCCTTTAATTTCACTCTTAAAAGCATTTAGAACTCTTTTCTCCTGCATGAAACAAATTCCCTATGAAAGGAATACATTTAATTAAATCTTTTATAACTTTTTAACTGCATTAATTTTAATTTGATAAATTTTGAAATAAGAGGTTCTATTTATTGATTTTATAATAATACTTCTAAGATATCTAGTTCAATATTTTACAAATCTAGTTCTCTCAACCTTTCACAAACTTTTTGATTAGAATAATGTTAGCAATGTATACCAATTGGTTTCTCTCTTAATTCTACTATTTAATCTTAATTATCAGGTATTTAAAAGTATCTTAATAATTATTGAATATTTTCCTATCTTTTATTATTAAAATTATTCCCTATTTTCATTACAATTTATTTCCTTAGATAGTCAAGTAATCTTTATGAAATACAAGAGCATTCTTGTTTTATTTCTTTATTTATTTCCTCATGCAAGTAAATTGGAATTAATCTCTAATAATTTTATAAAGTTCATTTCTATTAAGAAGAGTTACTATCTATTCCATTTTTTCAGTATTTTTTTTATCAAAACAGTTTTGTAATTTCTCAGCAAAATTTTAACATGTTAAATTCTTTTATAAGTTTTCCTATTTTGCTTTTATTGCTTCTATATCAATATTAAATCTGTTTTGGGAAGGATTATATTTTTAACTTAAATCATCAATATCTGAATCATCAATTGATTCACTTTAAACACATAGATCACTGTTAATCCTAACTCCAAATATGCTTTCATAGTTATCTATTTATGTTTTGATCTTGAAACTATTCTTTTATAGTTCTAAGTACTCTGATTCAGTGAGCCCGTTAAATAAGAAGTATGAATTTTTACTTTAATTTTCAAAAATAAATCTTTAAAATTCGCTATACCCAATGATAGAATTTTATTCCTTTTTAGTTAACCTTAGTGAACGTTTGATAAAGTAAGAGAAATCACTGATTTTATTAATAATAAATTACATATGCAATTTGCTTGTCATTTACTCCACAAAGTCTTCTTTACTATCACACACTCCAAAGAGTACTTCTGAATCAATAACTATTTAAATGCAATTATCTCTCTCTATCATCAAACAATTTCCATTCTATTAGTTTTGATTTATTTTTTCAAATAAGTTTTTCTGTAAAGAAGGGTTAATTAGGCTAATAAATCTATGGGCTATTGTTGTCTTTCCGCTTGATTTGAGTCCCTAAAAGCTTGTAACGATACATTATTCATTTTAAATTTTTGAGAAATTGTATGGCTTTCTAATTGAAAATAACTTCATATTTTTGTTTTCCTTAAAAACCTTACTTAGTACTTTGCACTTTAATTAAATTAAACTATCTTGTTTTTAATTGAGGGTCAATTAAATTTAAATCCTCCTCCCATGATTTATCTGATGAGATATTTACTTTATCATTAAATTATTTTAATTTATCGTATTAATTATTTTAATAAAAAGTAAAATTATCTTTATCTTCCAATAGAACATCGTTCTGAATTGGCTTATTTTTAGATTTTTAATCTGAAGAAAAGGATTATTCTACTTCCAAATAGTATTGTTAAAAAGTAATAACCTTAATTTTCTATTCTAATGAATATAATGATTCTCTAAATTTTTGAAGAGTTTATAATTAAGAACAATTTTACAATTAATTTTTAATATAATCATTAAACTCAGAGAATTCTGAATAATTAATTAGTTATTTATCATTTTTTTAAAAAAAATTTTATGTTAAATATAGAACTTTATAGAATTTACTCTCTAGGAAATATTTATCTCCCAATTTTTATAATTACTAGATCTCTCTTTTTGTTTATTTGTTAATTATTAGACTAATTTTTTAAGGATTTAGTTAATAATGTGTATATTTTTTTATAATTACTCAAAATGGTAAAATGAATTCATGCTATCCTTATATAATATATGTTAATTAATGAGGAATGATATTAGTAAGATTAGAGGAAAGTTTGAAAATAGTATGAATGCTTGAATTGATCTTCTAAAAAATATGTTAGGATGGTTCTGGGTGAAACTAAATTTTCGAAATTGATATTTTGGAACCTTTTCTCAATATCTCAATATAGGTTAGGAAATTAAATTATTAGATTACTTTCATCAAAGTAACAATCTTCAAATTAATTTTTTGATTAAGAGTCGAATTTATAATTTCTTAACTAATCTATCTAAAAGTATGTTTTCATGCTCTGATCAAATTAGAAGAAAAAAGTTAAGATTAGATTAATAGTTTTCTTGTTTTTTGTAATCACTAAAAATATTTTTATCAAATTTACTTTGATCATATTTATAAGGTTCACTATTTTAATAGGCATAATAAATTAAAAACTAATTAAATTATAATGTTTACACTGTTAATTTTATAAGTAAGAGTAAACATTTTTTATTAATCTTTGTAAAGAATCAAATTCGTAATTTCTGAATTTAATCTAACAAAAATTACTTAGACTTCAAAACTTTGGTTTCTAGTTTTTCCAAAGTAGATTTATTCTATCTCTAATTTATATTAACTAACAAAAAGTATTTTATCATTTTGAAAGACATATCTATATTCGCAACATTATGATTGATTAAGTTAAATGAGGGTTTTCAAAAATTCAAAACAAATACCTTATGTTATTAATAAAATCTATTGTTACTAAGATTTCAAAATGGAAGCTAATTAACCTTTCTTTTTTTTAAATTACTTTTATCTTTCTTTTAAAATTCTATTTATTGATGAAAAATAGATTTTTAAAAAAGTTAATAGGTAAAATTATTTTATAAAAATAAATATTAAAAAAATTTGTAAGTCTTAAAATGAAAATAAACATTTATCTACATATTTTTTGAGGCTAACTTTGAATACAGTTTTTTCTTACTCTATCATTTGATTATCAAAATTTAAAACCCTTTTTCTCAATATCTTATTCGGGGAAGAAATTAATAATCTAATTAAATTAATGAGTTTAAAGCCTGAATTTTATCAATAGATCAATGGAAGGTAAAATTGAGTATAAATATTATTATAAAATGTAAAATTGAAAATTTCTGAAGTTAGCCTTACTAAAAATATTTGAAGAAGTAAATCTATCTATTTATATTTACCAGCTAAAAATATTTTATTGTTTTTTAAAAATTGCAGATCATAAAATTATTGATGGTGCTTTCTTTCTTAAAACTTTATTTAATCATATAAAATCATCTTGTTTTATTTCTTAATAGGTTTACAGTCAGATAAATAAATATTAAGGTGTTTACTGACTTAATTTTATAATCAGAATATATTTTTATCATTGCAATGGTCTTTCTTTTACAATTGTATTTATTTCTTCAGAAATATATTTTAAAAAAGTATAATAGAAAAAATTACATTTATAAAAATAAATCTTAAAAATTTATTCGTAAATTTAAACTTAATGACTATTATTTTATCATTTATCTGCATATTTTTTGAGGATGGCTTTTATTATAGTTTTTTTTCTGTCTGTCATTTCACTATTAAAATTGAAAACCTTATTTATCAATATCTTATTAAGAGAAAAAATGTACAATCTAATTAAATTAATGTGTTTATTAAAGCCTGAATTTCTTAAATAGATCGATGGAAGTCAAATTGCGTATTAATATTTTTACAAGGTATCAGTCCACTTATTATGATAAAAATAGAGGGGAATTAGATTGGGTACAGAAATATAAATTAATACAGAAAAAATTTAATCGCTAATTAAAAAATTTTCTTAGAGAATCGTAATTTGATTAAACTAAGAATATTTTCTTTTACTCTACTTTCCTTTGTAAATTGGATTTTTTTTTTTAAGAATATTAATAAATAATTTAAAAAAATTTAATTTTAAATAAAATCAATAAAAAAATTATTTATTAGCTTAATAAGATATGAACTAGATAAATTTTAATATCGAATACAACACTACTTAAAAGGATTATAAGTTTACATATGAAAAGGATATGCTAAAATTAATATTTGAAATGACTGAAAATGAAAAATCTAACTTAATTATAATACCAATTTTTGGCGAAAGTGGAAGTGGTAAATCAACTATTAAAGACTATCTTTTAAGTTATTTATAATAGAGAAAATATGTACACAACCCTTCAAAAGGAGCTAACCTTTATGCTTAAACAAGAGGAATTGATGGTTACCTATAGAAATTCCAATTTCAAGAAATATAATATCAAGTTTTGCTCTTTGATTGTGAGGGTTTTGGTCGAGTAGATGAAGGAGATGTTTTAACCTATAATAACAAAGAAAAGGAAGAGATAAATTGTAAAAAATAAAATTTTCTCAAAAAAAAAGTCTTAGAACTCTTAAAAATGTCACACTTTTCAATCTATGTAACAGATTAATCTATAATAGAATTAGATAATATTGAATTTTTTAGAGAATAAGACTTTTAAAAGTATAATAAAAAAGTATTTCTTATTTACAATAAATTATTTGACGAAGAAATTGCTTCTAAACAAAGTGAAATTGTTTCTATAAAAAACATGATTAAATCAGCATTGATAATTCCTTAAAAAGCTTAAAAATTGAGATCAAAAGATTTTGAACCACTAAAAATTGCATTTGAAAATGATCTAATAAATACTAACATTAGTAAATAATCATATGATTAATTGTTAAAATTTTTTTAAAATACCTAAAATGAAATTGTTAAATAATAAGAATATTATCTATGCTAGCAGAAAATGAATTCCGATTAGATCCAGAGTTAACAAAATTAGATCTAGAATTAAGCCATATTTGAAATATTTACGCAAATATCGGAAGAGCTTGGAGAGGATAAACTGAAATATGATCCTGAAAATTTATGTCTTATTTATAATGAACTAAAAAGCCAGGATTATTTTTTAACAGGATTTATAGGCAGTGGAGGATAAGCTCCTGTATTTGAAGCAAGGAAAGGTAGTAATTTTGTAGCTGTCAAATGCATACATGTTGACAGTAAGGTAAAAATTGACAAAGAAATGGAAATGATTAAGAAATTATAAAAATATCCATTTATCCACTAATATCTAGATGGTTTTTACTCATCAGATAGTAGATATTATTTTTAAGTCACTGAGAAATTATAGTGTGATTTAAAGTATATCTTAAATAGGCTAGAATAAGGATATAAATTACCTTATAGTAATATACTTGTATCTTTTATTCAAATGGCTTAAACTATATATGCATTAGAAGTAGAGGGATTCTCTCATTTTGACATTAAGCCACAAAATTTTCTATATGATGTAAAAGCAGGGTGTTTAAAGTTGAGTGATTATGGAAATTTGAAATCAATACAGAAAGGAAACTCTTGCACAAAGAATATAGGTGGATACTCGTTAAAATATGCAGCGCCTGAAATTGGGAAATAATAAGATGAGTATAACTAAAAAACTGACATATTTAGTCTTGGCTTAGTCTTTCTTGAGTTGACTTTGGGGAGAAATTTAATTCTAGATGAAGCTTTATATATTCGTTTAGATAAATTAAGTCTATAGAAGTTCTTAAGCAATGATATTCGATTTAAAGAGTTGAACAGAATTATTTAGCAAATGCTTAAATTAGAGAGGAAAGATAGAATAAGTCCATAATAGTTAGTTTAGGAGCTTATTATGCTCAAAGATGAACACTTATTCTCACTTAAGAACCTATTGCATTTAGAATTAGATAAGAAATTTATTGAAATTATAGAAGATAGTTATAAAAATTTTTCAGATAGTCTAAAGGACATTGCTTTGAGTAACATTAACAACATCAAAAAGTTTGATCAATTAAGTGGAATCATTTATATTAACACCTTGGCTTAGAAGACATTAAGTATTCAGATGGAATTTTATCAAACTATATAGAGTATTAAAACAAAAATATAAGATACAGAAGGAATTCCTCCTAATGATTATTAGTTTTGCTCATACAATAATTCCTAATTAGCTGACAAAGAAATTATGTTTCATAAAAATATAAAAAATGAAACCAAACTTTATATGGTATGAAATGATCACCATAAAAAAATCCTCATTCATTAAGACCATAAACTATTTTTAAATTTTGGATCTTAATTATTTCAGTTTTCAAAAAATTTTAAATTCAACCTTAATTAAAAAGGCCTTAATTATTGGGGATCTATAGTATTTGTTATTTTATTTTAGTTTAAATGTTATTTTGCTACAAAGTTTCTGATTAATTTCATTATTAAATTTTAATGATAATTATTTTTATAATATTATTAGATTTATATTTAATTATTTCTATCACCAATCAGTTTGATAATTTTAATTTATTACCTCATTAGAAGTTATTATTTAAGGGTGATTTATTTTATCAATAAATTAAATAAGGAGGATATTTTTTGATTGTAAGAAAATAAAATCATATCAGGGTTATTTGCTGATAAGGATCTGTCTATTAATGAACAAAGATTAAATAAATTGAAAGGAATAAAAATAAAAACTCTTTCTTTAAATTAATTAATTCTGTCTATATAGAATATGTTTAGGATAAATTCAAATAATATTTAATATATTGCTAAATGGGCATTTCCCTATGATTTAATGAAGGAACTTTCACAATTAATAGCTTTCTATTTTGGGTAATAACAAGAAATAAAATATGGAGCTTTAGAGGAAATCATATATTAAATCATAAAATAAATGAGAATAATATAACATAGCTTATTTATTAATAAACAAAAAGCTTTAATATTTGTAGTTTTTGTTAAATTTATAAAATAGAAATTATTTGAAAGAAAAATTCTGATTTACATTCAAATATAAATTATATAAAAAGCAAATACAAATATTAGTTACTTATACATTAACATATAACCATTACTGCTTTCTTAAGAATAAATAGAAAAGGTAAATATTTAATATTTATTTAGTCCAACTCCATACTATAATTCTCCTTCAGTTTTATTTTTTCCATCAATATTTTAAATAGTACAACTCTTCATTAGTTTATAGTTGCTTTAATTAAATCCAAGCAAAAAATTTAAGTTAATATTAAGCATCTTTTAAGATGGTGGAGTATTACTAGAAACTCCTGTTAATTAGTTATTACCATGAGATAACAAATTGAATTGTACAGCTGAAATTCTAACATTATCTTGAACAAATTTAATAGCAGTATCTCCTTATAAAGAATTATTAGAATTACGGAATGAAACCCAAACTGGATTTAATACTATTTTCTCCAATTCTGCTATTGTTAGCTCACACTAGGTAGTAACAAAATGTCCTAAATTAATAAGCAGAAAGATATATATTAGTTGTTTCTTCATAATTTTAATACTTTAGTTTTTACCTTTTATTTATTTGTTATGGAATTTACAGACTTGTATCTAGAAAATTTAAAAGGACAAGATATCCTATATGATTTTAAATTAAAATCAAATAGAAATAATAATTAATGAGTAATTCAAAAGAAAAAATAACTCAATAATTTGGATAATTTAAACCTAAATAGAGTTATATTTTCTGAATTTACTTAAATTAGTCTTTTATATAAGATTTACATAAATATCTAAAAATATTTTTTTATTTCCTTAAATTAGCTAAAAATAATAAATGTAGAATCTTATATAGTAGCTCAATCTTTGAATAAATTTTAGGTACTCCTTCATACAAAATATTCTATTATTTGTTTCACTCTATTTTTAATGCTCCTAAATGATAAAATGAATTTATATAGTATATTAGTACTATATCATATGCGATTGTGCCAAGTAGCATATTTATTTTTAAATAATAAATGTAATAGATTAATTCTGATCTAATATAAATTTTTAAGATAGGAAATTAATAAGTTAATTAATTTTCTAGAACCCTAATCTAAACGAATATCATAATATTATCCCTGATCATATAGTGAGAACATAGTTTTATAAATTATTTTACTTTAGATAAAATTAAACTTTGATATTATAAATGAAAATTAGATTTATTCTGATAAAATATAGATTTAAAAAAATGAATTATAGCCAGTGTCATATGAAGTCAAATTTAAAAATTGATCATATTTTATATTAATATGGCTAGCTTTGACATCTTTTATGTTAATAAATATTTTTTAACTATAACTCCATTTCATCATACATATTAGTGGCAAAAATATTCATAGCATCCTTTCTTTAATGATATATGTTGTATATCCTTATAATTAATTATCTTCTATATAATTTTCAGTTGTAAATAACTATTGCTTAATTTTCTTTTCTTTAAATCAATATATTAATTAAGCAGTTATTATTTATTTTTTTCCTTTTTACCTATTTTACATAACACATAATTTAAATTTGAAAGAAAAAGAAAGAAATTCTTATCATAATTAATTTCAAAAGTAAAATAAGAAAAGCAACAAAAAAAAACTACTCTTTCCTCATCTATTTGAATAAAGAAATGTTATTGAAGTAAATAGATTAGATAAATTTAATACAGTATCGCAATTAAACTATACATGGCAGAGAGTATCAACATATATATACTAGCCATTATCTTCTAATCAATTATCCTAATAAAATTTAATTTTCTTTTTTAATTCTTAACATTAGGAAAGTATTGCAAATAAATAAAGATGAGAGATGAGAAGAAATCATAAGTTTTTTACTCCATAGTCTTTGATTCTTGAAATCTAGATTCGCAAATATAAAGTTTTTAAAAATATTGATATAATACATATTAAATATGCTTTTCAGCAGTTAATTTAATATCAATAAAAGTTTATAATGATACATATTAGTTAGAAATGCTTCTAAATCAGCAGCTAATTAATATTATTATTAAGTTTTTAAATAGCTATAATTATTAAAAATGCTAGTAGTCATTCAGCAACTAATGTTTATATCAATAAGTTTTTTATAAATAGCTATTAGATATGCTTGTCTTCAGCAGCTAATGCTATTTAAGTAGTTTTTAATTATAATTATTAGATATGCTTCTCTTCAGCAGCTAATATTATAGCAATAAGTTTTTTAAACTATGATTATTAGATATGCTTCTCTTCAGCAGCTAATATTATAGTAATAAGTTTTTTAAACTATGATTATTAGATATGCTTATCTTCAGCAGCTAATATTATAGCAATAAGTTTTTAAATTGATATAAATGTTAGATATGCTTCTACTCAATAATTAATTCTATAGCAACAAGTTTTTTATTAAAAAAATAAATATTAGATATGCTTCTCTTCAGCAGCTAATATTATTTAAAAAAGATTAATATTAGATATGCTTCTAATTCAGCAACTAATATGATAAAAAGAAATAAAAAGAAATAATAAAATTAGTAAAGCTTCTAATCAGCAACTAATATAATTTTTAAAGCTATTAAAATTTTTGATATATTAGATATGGCTGATTAAATTCACCATCTAAAAAGATAAAATAATAGAAAAATTAGAAAGAGTAATCCTAAGTAAATATACTTACCAATAATAAAAGGAAATTTAAAAGAAAAATAAGAGCAATCTATATATAATACATCTATGTATCATCAGATTTTTAACTTTTAAGTAGAAAGTAGAAAGTAAAGAAGTTTGTATAGTCTTCGATTTACTAATCTTCAAAAAATTTGAATTTAAATTCTTGTAATATTTTTCTAAAAATAGAAAATTAATTTTGAATACTTTATTAATTTTTTGTCATTAGAGATAATAGGCTGTAATAAATTATCATATAAAAAAGCAAGTAAATGAAAAGCCTTTCTTCTTCATTGTATTAGAAAGAAAACATGCAAACAATTCTGGGAATGATAAAAGAAAATTAATCAGCGGCTTTAATAAAAGATGACAATTATAAATAAAGAGAAAGACATCATCCTAGTTCATATCACGTGAGTACAGCTAGCAAATAGTTTTAATTATAAAGCGATGATAATGATTATTATAATTATTATGAAGATGAATCATCTCTTACCTCATCATCAACACCTCAACAATGGCAAAAAAAGTAACATTCATTAGGATTTGATGACAATAATAATTAGTATAACTAGTGTTATCCTTAATAATGTTAATAGCTACCTTATGACAATAACTATGAGTAGTAATTTGTTTCTTAATCACCATTTAGCTCTAACTCATCTCCATCGCCATTATTTAATAGTAGTTAACTAAATCTTACTTCTTCTTTTAATGAATTTAATCATCATCTTTAGGAATAATAATAGGATAATTAATAATTAGTGAAATGCTAGAAATTGCTAAAGCAATTATAATAATGCCTTTTATATAATACTTAAGATGAAGCCAGAGAATTATAATATCCTCCTCCTCCTCCTTAATAGTAATAATTTCATTAAGTTAGGGATAATTAGAAACTAAAATAGAATTTAATAGGAAATGGTCAATTATCATCATAATAACAACATCCAATACCCTTATAATAAAAATAGATGTATTAGCCATAGTAATAGATGTATTAGCCATAGTAATAGATGTATTTGCCAAAATAATAATTTTAATAATAATAATAATAATAATAATAATAGGATTAATACTTCTACTAATAAAAATAGGAATAGTAGTAGTCTTTATAAAATATTAGATTGCAATTAGGATGGTAGAATAATAGAAGGCAGCATGATTTAAAAAATTAAAAAATGATGATATAAAATATATAACAGGAAGTATATAAGCTCTAAAAGTAGAACCAACAATATCTCCATCTATAATAATAGCCATAATTACATCATAATGTTTTCTTATAATAATAATAATAATAATTATAATAATAATAGTCATCCTCCTTATAATTAGGAAAGTAATAAAGGCCATAGTAGGTTTAAAAGTAGCAGAAGAGGAGCATACCATTATAAAATGAAATATAATAACTTAACAGGCATTTGACATGTATATAAAAAAAATAATAACTACAGTAATCAGCTAGAACTAATTTTAATCAGCATCAAAACCCTATAACCAACTTAACAATAAATTATTAAGAGGATAGCTCTTCTTATGGTTAAGATGATGGTTTTTTTTAAGATTGTGATGGAAATGTGAATAACAAAGTGAAAACTGGTTGGTGGCCACCTTAGGAAGCACTGATGGAAGTTAATTTATCAACTTTATTAGCAACATGTAGAGATTAGAGGAATAGTTTTTACTTTATAGGAAATATAGCTAATTAATTATGCTATACACTCTAAGGGAAGCATAATTTTTTTAGGATTATAAAGCATACAAATAATCAATATATTATTGGAAGTAAGCATTCAATTAGAGTGAATAAAGTAATTAAAATGGTACAAGAATAATTAGGTAAATAAATTGAAGAAAATGGTTTTGATCTAAGATTATATATCGAAAAACCTAAAGTTAATAATAATAATTAAAAAAAAATTAGTAAGAAGAATGATTCCATCCTCCTTTAATAAAATTCTATTTGTAATAAAAACCAATTTTATCAGTAGAAATAGTAGCAGCCAACACCTCAAAGCACACAGTAATATCACTAGGGATTATCAGCTAACATGTCAATAGAATCATCATTATCATCTAAAAGTAATAATTAATCTCCAGACAAAGAGTAATAACTAGAGTAAAAATAAGGAGAAAGTTAGAATGAATTAAGTAATCAATATGAATTAGCAACATAAGAGAAAGATAAATAGTAAGTATTATAGTAGTAGTAATAGCCTATACAATAAAATCATCAATAATAGAAAGATAGAAATGCCAACAATTATTCTACTAAATTGTAAAATGATAGCAATTCCTAGATATTAGATGAACTAAAAAAATAGGTGCAAGAATTAAGTAAATCATTTTAGATGTTTAAACAATAATAAAAAGGAGACGGTAATATAATAGTAACATCTAACCAATGCCCTCTTGAAGTCAAATTATAATAATTAGAAGGTAGTTTAGATTTAGTTTAAAAAAAATTGGACTATCACTTACAATAGTAAGCCAAACAACTTTAGAATCATCGTTAAGAAATGTTAGAAGACAATAAAAACTTCGTTCAATAATAGCTAGAAGGGAAGGTGCTAATTTAGGAGTTAAATATTACTAACTATTTGCAAGAATTCAAATAATAGATGATTTAAAATAATCAATAGAATTTAGAAGAATAATAATTAATATATTCTGAGCAACAATAGAAATAATTGTTAGTATTAGAATAGCATATGTAGAAATATGAAGAGAGAATTCTTAAGGAAATGTTAAAAGCATTTAATTAAATCAATTAGAGGTAAATACTGAGTGATCAAATTAAACTATTTATGATGAAATATTTGCAGATGAATTGTTTACAGAGCATTGGTAACATAAATACACTGTGTGATGACATAAAGCAGGCTTATTTATAGGATAATATAAACCATAATAACAGTAGTAGTAGTAGTAGCAGTAATATAGATGATTTTGAGGCAATTTTCTATTCTATACTTGAAGAAAATTAATACATAATAAGTAAGATTATAAGTTAAAATCAAAAAGCAAGTGACACTCGAAGATACTTTGGTCTTGGCAGTGATGGTAGTAGTGGTATTAATAGTGGGAATAGAAATACCGTTTCTCTTTCTCCTCCTCCTAATAAAAGTAGAAAACCATAATTAGGTTAAAGTGGTTACAATAAAGAGGTTTAAAATAATTTCATTAATAATAAAAATAATAATAATAATGTTTTATAAGATAGTCAAACAAATGTTAATATTCTTGTGACTTCTTCTTAATAGAACGAAAAAAAGTATAAATGATAAATAAAAAGTAATGATGGTGGTGTTTGTTAACAAAAGTGACAAAAAGCTATTCATTAACTGTATTTTTCTAACTAAGAAAAATTAAATAATAAAAAAAGAAGCTAACAATTTGATTAATTATATTTTAATTGTAAATGCTAATAAATATAATATCTTTTTAGGTTTATTTTTAAACTTAATTTTTCTATTATTTTCATAAAATTAAAACACTTCTATTTCAAATTTATTTTTCTTTTAATTTATAAATATAATATTAATTCATATTATTCCAAACGTTTAGAAAAGGTAAAATAAATTTAAATAAAATTCAGTTATTTACTTTTAACTCTATTATATTTAGATTATGGTGTATTAACTATAATAATTGAATTCAAATTTAATTAGATGTAAACAATATTATTTTTAAATGCTAAAAATAATATAATTTTAAAATTTTAGGAA
The DNA here is from genome assembly GCA_000260095.1 of Tetrahymena borealis. NCBI lineage: Eukaryota > Ciliophora > Oligohymenophorea > Hymenostomatida > Tetrahymenidae > Tetrahymena > Tetrahymena borealis. The sequence continues at coordinate 328,779 of JH651252.1, read as the reverse complement.
ATTTAGTCCAGAAACATTAAAAGCCCTTCTATTCTTAAATATAAATACAAAAAAACAAAATATTGATATATAAGAAGCTAATAATATTGTAACAAGAAATAAAAAATATTACTAATTGATGTTAAGTATTTTTATATTGCTTATTAAATATATTTTTATTTTTGTTAAATGTAATTATTTGAAAATTATTCGAATAATATTTTACTCATTCGATTAAAATTTTAGAATAGAAAATAATTTTTATGAGTAATGAATAATGGAAATTTTTATTCGTACCCAACACTGTGTCATACCATTCTTGATTAATTCAATGAATACATTTTCGTATCTTCATTTAGAATTATATATTAGCTTATTTGATATATCTATCTTGATTCTTTTTTGTTAAGTTTTATGGATATCAAAAATTGAGTATATAAAATCTACTAAGTAATTAATAACCCGAGTAGAATCTAAAAATAAAAGGAAAACAACATAATATTCAATGATTTTATATTTTTATAATTGAATCAATAACAAAGCTAATAGTGATTTTTTTCTTTGTTCATTTAATGAAGAGAAAAAAATATATTATTAATTTTGTTAACAAATTTGAATATCAGTAGAGGGGTTAATAACCTATTTAGTAAAAAAATAAATAAATAAAGACTTTGAAAATTGAAAGTTCTACTAATATTTACAAACCCCAGCAGAATAAAAAAATATAGAAATGAAGATAGTTTTTGGTAACATTTATTTCTATATCATACATAATAGTAAGCAGATTATTTATCTTCACTTATTTTAAGAATAAATAATTATCAAATACTTTTCTTACTTTCTATTGATAGTTCTACTGTAGTTAATAACCCCAGCAGAATCTAGAAGTTCTACTAAGTGGTTAATATTCTAAAAAAAAAATATTAACTTATTTTTTATTATTTTTATTTCCATATCTTTTATAAAATAATAGGCAGATTATTTTTATTTATTTATTCATTCATTTTATTTTTAGGAAAGATCTTCATATATTTTGTGAACAAAAATTGAAAAATTTACTAAGTAGATAATAACCCCAGTAGACAAAAAAATAAATGAAAAAAGAAGTGATATTTATTTTATTTGGTACTTGTCTTCTTATTTAAGAAATTAATAAAAAGATATTTAGATCTATGGAAATGAGAAATTTCTAAAGACCTTCTCAATAATAATAAAATAATGAAATTAAAAGCATGTGACAATTATAAAAAAGAATAGTTTAAAAAATTAATAGTAAAAAATTAAAAAGTAATCAAAAATAAATTTAAAAAATATAATAATTATATAAAAAATAAAAGTAGATAAGTTACCTTAAAACATTTTCAAATTAAATAACTTCTTTTTAATGTTTAAACAGAAAGGGAGACATTATGTATATTTTACAAATTTGTTAACTATTTTTGGATTTCTTTAAACATTTATTATTTCTATGAAACTCATAAATATAAATAATAATAATGTTTGTTTTTCTATTGCACAAATAAAATTAACATTCTTTAATTGAAGCATTTTTAAAATAATTTTGACAAGCTTAATAACAGTAATCATATTCCTAAAATATATATAAAAAAGAGAGATTTGTAACTATTAATACTTACTTGATAAATAAATTTTTGGAATACCTCTCAATTTTAAGGTACTTAAACTAATGCTTGAAAAATAAGAAGAATAATTAACAATTTTGTGTATTTACTCTTACTAAACAATAATTGTATAATTATAAATCTTATTCTAAATAACATCCAGACAATTACTACAAAATTAATAAAAATTTCATTTAATTGATATTTCAACTATTTTTGGTCACAGATATAATTTGATTAATACTATCTCTTTTTATTCAACTATAAAAATGAATAAAATAACTTAATTAACAGAATATGTTTTTAAATAATTATCAATTCTCATTTAACCAAATAAATAATCAACTTTTAAGAATATTCTTTCTTAATAAAGATGATATATTAAAGCTAATAAAGGGTAGGAAATAAAAAACAATTATAAAACATCTTCTTTTTTTGCAAATATTAATTCATTATTTGCTATTTAATTAGGATGATATTTTTTAAAATTCTATTATGAAAATAAAGCACTTATAAATTAATATCTATTGAAATTACACTTTTAGCTTACTATTATTTTTATATTTACAGATTCAAAATATTTAAGAAAGTTTGTATGTTAGATAGTTTCATGCTGAAATTAATTAATGTATAACCTATCTACAGTATTAACTCTAATATAGAAATCCAATTATCTAAATAAAACTAAATTATTAAATATTATTCTAGTTATAATAAATAATCGAAACTAGTTTAAAAATTTTTAATATTTTAACTTTTAGTTACTTTGAAGGTTTTATTAAGTTGAAAATAATAATTGGTAGTAAGATGGATAGAAGAAAGTTTTTTTTCAAACTAAGTTATTATTTTATTTAAAAATATATTTATTCTACATTTTTTACTTTTTAATCTTATACAACAAAAATAAAATAAGTATTCATTTATTTAATTCTTAAAATTCACAAAAAAACCTGTATCATACAAAGTTTTAATTTATTTCTCAATGAAAAACCTCTTCTTTTTGTAGTATTGATAAAGAAGTATCCTTCTGTATAAATGGTATATGATATTTGAAGGTGAATTTTTTTATTTTCTTATAAAATCTGTATAATTTAATTTAAGTCACTTAATAGCTTCACAATAAGAATTACTTTTTATTTTTAGCTCATAAAGTTATTATTTATATGCAGAAGTAAAGCTAATCTCTATTTTCCATGGTTGTTAGGTAATTATCTACTTTAAATACACAATCAGTAGGAAAGATTTAAGGCCAATTTAAAATTTTTAAAATTGTAAGTTCTACTAAGTAGTTAAAAACCTCAGCAGAATCAAAATTTTAAAGAAATGAAACTAATTTTTGATGATTTTTATTTCCATACCAAACTAAAATATTTCCTTCATTCATTTTATGAATAGAAAAAGATCTTAATAAATTTTCTTATCAATAATTAATAATTCTGCTAAGTAGTTAACAACCCCAGCAGAATCAAGAAAGTTCTACTTAGTAGTAATAAACAAATATATTAATAGAATATGAAATTATTTTACCTTAATAAATAAAAGATTTTGTCAAAAATGAAGGATTAACCTAACCTAAACCAGAAATAGTAAATCTCAAATTAAAATATAATAAAAGGACAAGCAAAAAGAAAGTAAGCTCACACCAATTCGTAATCAAAGAACCATAATGTAATATCTAAATCAAAATTTCTCTATAGAATAGTCATAATAGATACACCACAGACTCAATTTAAACAAAATGAGAATACATGAAAACCAAATATTAGTCCAACTATAATTTACAACCCTTTTTAGACTTATTGAAATACTTCTGATCTTTTTAAAAACTTTTAGATTCAATAGTTTTGTAGATAATGAGGAATGAGTGTACTTATTTATTAAATGATCTATATTGTTTATACTTTTTTAAGAAAACAATCTTAATAGAAAAAATCTAAATTTTATGTTTGTAATAAATAATTTAAAATTAAAATAATAATATTTTAATAAATTCTATTTTCCTATTTTTTTGATTAAATTCAATTTTATTTTAAAACCTACTTTTTCCTCTCAATAATATATACAATCTTATAATTTTAATATCTAGAAGGAGCAGATAATTATCACTAACATTAGGATTTATAAATCAATGAGGGTGATAATAGATAGTGAGTTCTCAATTTTTAAAATTTCCATTATTTTTTTAATTATATTTGGTAGTAAATAGCATTGATTAAATAGCATTAAATTAATAAAGAGGATTAGGTGAATTAATTAAAATAGCTTTAAATTATTAAATTTTAAAAAGAGTAAATTAAGGATAATTAATATATTTAATTATTTATTATTTAAAAAATATATCTTCATGTTGTATTCATGTTTTTAATCTTTCAATATTCTTAAATATCCACTAAAGTTACCCATCTGAATTTCTTTTCATTATTTGGTATAGCTTATTTTAAATATGTAATATATTATTTCAAGAGGATTTTTTATCTCTATGGATCAGATTTAATTTTATAATAATTTAGATTATTCAATAAATTTTTCTACAATATAATGATTGATTTTAAGAACTAAATTAGTAGAAATTTTATACTTTCTTAATAAATAGCATCACTTTAGATTTTATTACCATCACACATAAAACTATCATCAAAGATAAGAATGTATTTAAATTTTTTTTCTAACAGTAAGAAATTAAAGAGAACTTAAAGCTAATTAATTAAAAATAAAGAAAATTTTATCTTTTGATTTAGAAATTAAGAAAAAAGAAATCTGATCGTTAGATTCTTTGAAATTTAATTTTTTGATGAGTTTTGAAATTTTGAAAATTTGATCGTTAGATAATTCAAAAATTAGAAATTTAATTTCTATTCTTTATAATAAATAACTAAATCTACTAATTTAGTAAAAAATTAAATAGTGATCAAAAATAAAATTAAAAAATATAATAATTAAAAAAAAAGATAGTGTAAAAAATAAAGGTATGTAATCAGATAAGTTATCTCAAAATAGTTATTAGAGTCATCTTCTGTATGTAATGTATCAATAAATTTTTTAACTCTTCAGAGATCTACTTCATAATAATTTATTATTTTTACATTTTTTATTATGAAATAAAAATTAAAATGATTAAGATTTAATTAACTGAAAATAATAATTTCTATGATATAAAATCTTACTTTATTTTGTTGTCTAATTTGATTATTTAGTAGAATTGTTAATAACCCTTTTAGTGAAAAAGAAATAAATAAAGACTTTCAAAATTGAAAGTTCTACTAAGAGTTACCAACCCCAGTAGAAAGAAATAAATAAAGAAATGAAGCTAATTTTGGAAGATTTTTATTTCCATATCATACGAAATATTAAGTAGATTATTTAACTTCATTCATATTAAGAATAGAAAAAGATCTTTATACTTTTTCTTATTTTTTATTGGTAGTTCTGCTGAGTAGTTAATAACCCCAGTAGAATCTAGAAAGTTCGACTAAGTAGTTAATAATTCAAAAAATAAAGATATTAATTAATTTTTAGTCATTTTTATTTCCATATCTTTTACAAGATATTAAGGATTTTTTATTTATTCATTCATTTTATTTATAGGAAAGATCTTCATATATTTTGTGAATAAAAATTGAAAATTTACTAAGTAGCTAATAACCCCAGTAGAGGAAAAATAAAGAGTAAAAAAAAATGATATTTATTTTATTTGGCACTTGTTTTTTATTTAAAAAATTAATAAGAAGATATTTAGATCTATGGAAATGAAAAATGTTAGAAATACTAAAATTAGTTATTAAATGATATCTTAATAAATTCTTTCATATATTCAATATTTCCTAAAGGCCTTCTCAATTGATTCACTCCTATATCATTATATATTATATGTAGAATACTTGAAAGTTTACTCCCTAATTTCCTCAGAAGTTTAATTAAGCCACTCTGAGGGAATGATGGAGTCTATGTTGTACATAGTTGAAGAAGTTTTACTCTAATTCTTACCTACCAAAGGTATTTCATTTAATAAAAAAAGCTAAATTTTAAATTTCGAGCAGTTATGTATGCTACACCATTAGCAATCAAGATTATATATATTAAATAATAGAATTTATATTTTAAGTCTTATAATCTACAAATTTAATATCTATTTATTTTAGATTATTCAATTACAATTATCGCATCAATAATAGATTAATATCATGATAATAAATTTTGTTTTAAACATTATTATTATAAATATTAACTAGAGATTATAATTTATAAGTACTAGTTTTTTCTACTAATTAATGAGAAATTTATATTTTAAAAATATTTAGAAATTGGATAATATATTAACAAATATTACTTGTAAGAAGATTGTGGGTTATAGAGCATTCTATAGTATTAGTTTCATAATAAGAATTATTTTTTATTTTTAGTTCATAAAATTATTATATATATTAAGTAAAGCTAATCTCTAAATTATTAGATGGTTGTTAGTTAATTATCAGCTTTAGAGACACAATCTGTATGAAGAATATAAGAATAATTTAAAGATTTTAAAAATTAAAAGTTCTACTAAGTAGTTAACAACCCCAGTAGAATCAAAAAAATAAAGAAATGCTACCTATTTTTGATTATAGATCTTTATTAAACATTTTATGTAACAAAAATTATTATATCAAATAGAATGGTTGATTTCAAGATATCTATTATTTTAAGATTTTATAATAGTATTATAAGCTTAAATATTTATAATAAATTTAAATTTATTTATTAATAATAATTTTCAATATTTATTCTTTTTATTTTAAAATATTATCTATTTCTTTTAAATTATTTATTTATTCCTTGTTTATTTAATATTTATTAATTAATACAATAAATATATTTATTTTTAAAATCTGGTATGTTTATGTATTTTAAAATTTACTAATAGATTTTTGAAAGATTTTTTGATACTATTTCCAATCAAAAGTTATTTTTATTAGTTCCAATATTGCAATAACTATTAATTTTTTAATTAATTGCATAAATAATAATAATATTAATTATCATTCTACCTTTTAATTTAGTCAATGTAATTATAATTTAATAAATGATAAATTACTTTTAATTTTAATTTTATTATTATTCTTAAACACTCTTCAAAATAAATAACTTTCTCTTTAATATGTTTCTTATATATTTATTTTCTCTTAATTAATAAATTTGGATATTTTTAAAAATTATGAGACGATTTTTAAATATACTTTCAGAAGTAAGTATTCAATCAAATTGATAAAATTCAAACATCATACTCTATAGTAGAATTTTGAAGATAATTGATTTAATAACATTATTGACTTAATTTTGAATTAAAAAAAATATTTATTTGTATTAAAATAAGAAATGATATTTAATTCTTGTTGAATGATTTTATAGTAGAAATCATAATTAATTTAAAAAAGTATTACTATCTCAGAGATTAAATTTTTTATATGAATTTATTATATTATCATTTCTTTCCAAAATTTATTACGATGATAAAAATTATATTTAAGAACTATTTATTACTATTGCTAAAACCCCTTTAAAATGAATAGGGTTATTGGAAAACAATATAAAGTTATTAAGAATTAAAATCCTCTAGCTAATGTAGTATATTGAAATCAAAATAAATAATTTAATTTACAAGGAATCCATACTTTCCTCAAATTTTGTAATAATTAATTGATTTATTTCCAATTTTCTAGTGTCATTTTTTAATCTCATTAGTAAATAAAAAGTAATTTTTTAAAAAGAGAAACAATTCATCTTAAGATACAGAAGGTAGAGACTAAGAATATAAATAAGATTATGTTTTTAGAAAAATCAAATATTAATTATGATCAATTAGATAAATATGGTATTATTATCACTAGAAAAAATCTTAAAATCTACCTTATAATAAAGAGTAATTTACATTCGCTAAACAATTTGATTCTCGTTTGTATTAAATTTGCTCCTTCTTATTTATTTAATTTACTACTAGAAATATCTAATTTATTTCTTTTAAAAAATTCAGTTACACTACCATTTCTATACTATATAATCCTTTCCAAAGCGTATAGATCAATCTATTAAGTTTATTTATTTATCTATTTAAATTATGAAATAGGATTTTTTTAATCTAAAAATTTATTTTAATTGTAAAAAATTTTATTATTATTTTATTTTTCTACAAATATTTACAGTTATTTTAGGGAAGATTTGAAAAAAAATGATTAATAAAATATTAAATATTAAATTATGTAGTTATTTCTAACTAAAATGTCAAAGATTAAAATAGATATCGAAAAAATTAACTGATTTTTAAACCAAATAAATGATGCTATTAATAAATAAAATTCCTTTTCTACTTATTTCTTGCATTTATAATAATAAGTAATTTAATTTATAAATTTTTAATTAAAAATAATAATAGTAAAAGATGAAACTTATTGAATATCTATTAAATAAATGAAAAATTCTTCTTTTAAAAATAATACTTAAAATTCATTGGATCTCATTCCTAAATAATAAAATATAATTTTTAATATTATTATCTCTTTAATTAAATAATCTATTTTATTTTAAAAAATTAATATCATGAATTATAACAATAATTTAAATTAATAGAGTATTTATTTTAAAATGATCTTTTAGATAACTAATTATTAAAGTAAAATATTTATGAAAAATTAAAATATTCAAATGAATGTATTATAAATCTAATAGATAGAAAATATTAATATTTCAAAACAAAAAATGTAAAATATTTTTACAATAAAATCTATCCTCTCATTATTTGACTATTAACCAATCAATTAGAGTGAAAAGTATTATATATATTTCTTTATAGATAAAGTGTTATTGATTTTCTAGACAAGGATTTTAGAAAATATTTTTTTATTGTATTAATAATAATGATTTTTCTTCAATTAATAATTGTGTAGATAAGTTAATATAATAATATTTTTATGAGTAAAATTATATCTTATCTATAATATTATCTATTAGATATTTTTTTAAAAAGGATATATTCAAAAACAAGCACTAAACTAAGAATATAAGGTTAAAGGATGTGCATATTTTTAGAATAATAAATTTCTAAAACGAATTTATCTATTCATCTAATTAATAGAAAAATTTAATAAAAATATAAATCAGCTTGCAGTAAATTATTTTAGGTTAAAAGTATTTTGATTTTAAATTTTAATAGTAATTTAGAAAATATAGAATTTTAATTTCATAATGCTTGATTTAATTGTACAAATGGGATTATGGAAATTTAGGATAGGGAAAAATTATTAAATAATATCGTTTAACACTTAAATAGACTAATTCCTTAATTAGCAAATTAATTTATAAATAATTTCTAAAATTGGATTTATATTTCTACACTAAATATAAAGAACAATCAATATCAAAATAATAGAATTTGAGCATATTAGATAACTTGGGCAAGAACTCACTTTATTAAAATATAAAATTTTTAGTCCTATACTAATACATATTGTAAAAATAAAAAGTTAATTGATTAACAATCGTCTTTTAAGTATGTATATATATATAATTTTTATTTAAGAATGTCATTCAATCATTCAAACTGCAGGTCTGTTAGGTAATTTAAGTGATTTCTTCTTATTTTATATATAAAAAGTTATAATTTGGGCCGCTTAAGCAATCTGTGATGGTAGTATCATAACCTTGTTTGTTGGTACTAGTACTAGTAATGGTAAACTAATGAGGTTATTTACAAGTATTTTTAATAGCAAATCTACATTAGACATTAAAACCACCAAAGCATTATTAATATAATTAAACACATGAAGGGTAATCATTACTAGATTAGAGATTAACTTCATTAGATTAAGATCTATTTAAAGTGTAGATAGTGGCAACTCCTAATAAAGTAGTCAAAGATACAAAGAGGATCGTTAAACTTAATCTCATTTTTATTTTTAATTTCTTTCTACTATAGGTTTGTTTTCTTAATATTAACTTCTTAGTTAATAGTTTTCAATTCTAATTTCAATTTTATTTTTAATCTTAATAGAAGGGTATTAATAGCACGAATCCTTTTATTTATTAATATCTTTTAGTGAAAGAATTAATCAGTAATGAAAAATAATCATTAGGTGTCTGTAATTAAATTTTTCCATTTGGATTAATAAAAGAAGATAATTAGTAATTAATTAATTAATTAAATAATAAAATAGACAACTTTAGTATTCTCGTCTTGAATATCTAATAATTTTTTATTAAAGAATTATTTTGTAAGTAGAAGTCATTATCAATAGTACATTAGGAAAAATATCAACCAATTCCTATTAATATTCTGATTAAATAATAGTTGTAGCTATGAGAATAGGATTATAAAGCATATTATTTATTGTTGGTTGTTTTAGATGTAGAATGATTATGACTTTCCTGATAGGGTTAAATCTGAAGTTGATTGTTTATTAATTCATTTTGTTAATTGTTAAACAAAAATATTATTGCTATTAAAAAAATATTTCTATTAAAATATTCTTAAATTATTGATAATATAAATGCAATTTATATTGAAAAACACTATTAATTTAATTAGAAATAGTAATTTCATTAATCCAGTTTTAATTTATGATAGATTTGTTTGTAATGAATTAGATTGAAACTATTCAAATTTATTGAATTTGATATTTAGCAGATTCTAATAATTATTATTTATTTTTCACCTACTTAGAAAATATTTCATTCTTTAATTAATAATATAGATCAATTAAAGTAACTGAATACAAAATAGGAAAAAGAAATTACCTTAAAAATATAGTAACATTCTACTCGTTAATATAAAATTATATTTAGATATTTTTAAAATTCATTGTTAATAGATATTATATTTTTGGGAAAGATTTTTAATATAATTAATTAAATTAATGAAATTAAATAAAATAGATTTAAGCAATTATAATGAAATTTATAGAAAAATCATAAGAAGTATATTTTAAATTATAGTAGAATTTAAATTATTACAAAAAGAATTAAATTATCATAATTTAGTATTTCCTCTTCGTTTATCTTTTAGAGAAGATTAATAACATGAATAGGTACTTAAAGCGATATTCAATACACTTTTCTAGCATAAGACAAAGCTAAATAGGTTTAGGCTTTATTATTCTCAATGAGTAAAGTCCCATTACATCAATCCTTATTTCTTACAACAATATCTGCTTTATGTTTGATAACTTTTCTGATTAACTTTAGCTTTGTTTAAGAATAGATTTTTCTAAATTAATATAAAATATTAATAATATAATATAATATCATTTAATTTAATACCAACAAATAGGCTTAAAGTAATTGATTTATTGAGAAATTTAACCTATTGTTATCCCTTTATTAAAATAAACATATTACAGGATTGAGAAATGTTTTAATAAGTTTTTTTTATGTATCATATTGAGAACTTTCATTTTGGAGTTTTGGAGTATTAAGATATTATCTTTGAAATTATATGCAAATAATTATACAAAACATAACCTTATTCTAGATCTTTTAAACTTATTAAATATTTATTCCAAAATTAATAAATTTACATTAAATATTCAATATAGCAATGAATTATCATTTTAATTTGAACAAAATAATCTAAAAATCCTGTTTAATTTTAGAAAATATTCTATTATAATTTTTCTCTTTTCTGTACACTTGAAATTTAAATTAAATAATTTTGTACTGAAAGTATCTAGCAACTTATCTCATCATTTTTTGCTTTGAGTATCTTACAGCTCATCTCTTAATGAAAAAGTTAATAAAAAATAGATCATCTAAATCTCAAGATAAAAATTGTCCTCCATTTATAAAATGCCATCTACATAATTTTGTATGTACTTTATAGATAGTAGCGAGAAATCTTTAATGCATTTATCAAAAAAATTTTTAAATTTGGGTACATTAATTTCCTATCTATTTACAATTCAATTATCAGAATTTATAAGAAAAGTATAAAATTTACTTTTTTAATAAATCTTCTGACACTTTTTAAATTTGGATACATTAATTTCCTATCTATTTACAATTATTGAACAGAATTTATAGGAAAAGTATAAAATTTACTTTTTTCATAAATTATCAGACACTTTTTAAAATTTGGATACATTAACTTCCTATCTATTGATTATTTGCTTATCAGAAGTTAAAGCAAAAAATAAATTTTTGAAAAATAAAAAAATATATTTCTAAAATATGATTCTTTCAGTTATTATAATTGTCCTTATTTATTTTAAATTTTGGAAATATTTCTTCTTCTTTCTCTTTTTACTCTTTAATTACTCGCAAAAATGAGTATTCTTTAAATTAACAAAGCTATGTTGTTAATTTTTTATACCTTAACCATTCAAGATTATCAGTATCTATATTAATTCCTATGCTAATTTTTCAGTTAAGCTCTACATACTATTTTATAAAAAAATATTTCAAAAACATCTTAATTAAATTTAATAACTTTCTCCTACCTGATTAACAGATTTATTTTTCAAAGGCATTTACCTTAGAATGCAATAAACTTAAAAATAAAATAGATATTATTTATCTCTAATCTAACAAATTTATCAAATTAGATAAATTTTACATTAATTTTAGTTTAAAAAAAAACAGAAATGAAAAAGGATTTATATAATAGATTAATATTATCTATTAATAAATAAAATAATCTTTAAGAGAACATATCAATTAACTTTTGGGCATTTTAATGATAGATGAAATTTAAATAAATAGCTATTAATCTAGAATTTTATTTTCAATTCTTTTTTATTTCCAACAGCTTTTCTTTTCTTTTTAAAAATTATATTTAATATTTACAATAATTACACTGGCAATCAAAAAAACTAAGATATTTCCTAATTAAAAAATGGTTTGTAATATTACAAGATGAGAGGGAATAAAAATTGAAAAATTTTCTTTTTAAAAAAAATTAAAGTAAATGATTGTTTTAATAACGAATAAAATATGAGAAAAAAACAGTAATATTTTTTAAATTAGGAAATAAGATTAATCAAATTTTATATTAATAATTTTTTAACAACTTTTTACAACTTTGTAATGAGGAAAATATGAAACAATTTTACTTTTTGTATTTGACAAAGTGGAATTGGAAAAATATATATTAGTCTAATTTCGATTTAAAGGTTTCATATAGATATAATAATTTTAAATTTCTTAAAAAAGATTCTAAATCTATAAAACCAAAAAAAAGATGCCTTATCTTAAGAATAAGAATAATTCAATTAATTGACTAATGTGGAAGAAATTTATTGAAAGTAATTAAATTAATATTTCTTTCCTTTACCATAAAATTTACTCAATTTCTTTTTTTTGATAAATTATAGTAATAAATACTAACTTTTCATTATTTATTGTATGTAAAATTATCTTATTTATTAAAATTGTATTAGATATAATCTTAAAATTATTTTAATATATTTTTAATTGTTAAAAGAATACAGAATAATAGAAATTACTATCAACCCCTTAAGTTAAGTTGATTAATTTCATTTTAAATTCCTAATTAAATTAATGAATTTTTTATTATAAAATGTACATATCAATTATAAGAGCTTTCATACTTTAGTATCTATATTTATTGAACCATTTAATTCAAATCATTAATATTTTAATTAAGAATCATATTGATTAAATTTGTCACACAAATTCTAAATAAGATGGGCAAGCAATAATAAAGTAAATAATTGAAATTATTTTTGATTATTGGATTTTTTATTTTAACTAATGTTGATTAAAAAGTTGGATATTACATGTAATTTTTATCATTAATTTGAACTCTAAAACTAATTAAATTATTTAGAATCATCATTGAAGATATAAAATATTTGAGTAAACTAGATAATTTTTATTAATATTATATTATATTGATAATGAAAAATATGATAGTAAAATTTTAAATAAAATAACATATAAAATAAATTTATAGCATTATATTTCTATTAATTTTTTAACTATTATGAATAACACAAATTAAAATTACAATAAATTATTAAAGTGATATTATTTTATTATCAACGACAGTATGCTACACCATAATGAGAGTTTCCTTAATCCCTTTAGCAACTACCTGAGCAACAAAGCAATGAAGTACCCTCACACCCATCTCCAGTCCTTATACAAGGTTAACCACCTTCATTAGAATTACTATTCTAAATATTTTCATTATCAACCTTTGAAAAGAAGTGAACGCCAATTAGCAAAATAGCAGCACTTAATATGAGCAATATTGATACCTTTGAAATATTCATTTTTTCTTCTTTTGTTTTCTTTTTCTAAATTAACTATTATTTAATAATTAAAAAAGAGTAAATTAAAAATATAAAAAAAGACATAATACTGATAAGAAAGAAAACTCTTTTATTAGTGATTACAAATTTATTCTTTCATTTATTTTCTTGTTTTTTAAATTTAAAAATACAATCAGAATTTATTTCATAAACTTACTTTAATGATATTGGTTGCTCTTAATTATTATTATCAAAATAAAATAATATTTTTTATTATTATTTATTTAGTTAGATGAAGGATTTAATTGTTGTATATATATGTTAGAAAAATGATTCAATATCATTTAATTATAATAATAGTCAAACGACATGATAAGCAATCATTTTTAACTATTTAATATAAAAGAAAAAGTTAATTTTATAATTTCATTTAAATTCATTAATAAATAAACTACATAAATTATTATAAAATATAAAATTAATGGAAAAGGAATGGGGCAAGCCTTCCTCTCTAACTACAAACATAAAGGGACATTTTACTTCCCCATTTCTTCCTTCTAAATAAAATTTTAGAGTTTTTCAACTAGGGTGTATTTCTATTTGTCGAAACAAAGGGGATATTATTAAAGAAAATTAAAAGTTTTAAAAAAATAAATTAATCAGAATTTACTTGCATTAATCTTTTATTATTTATCAAATTTTATTGTCTTATTAAATAGCCAAAGGGTTTTAATATTAACTCTCACTGCGATATTTTGAATATCAAATTCAACATTATTGTAATATGCTGATTGATAAATATCATAAGAATAAAAGTTATTCATTTTAGATAAATAAGTGGAAATAAGCTCTACTTCCTTCAATATACTTAATTTTTTTTGTATTTATTAGTTTTAGCATTATTTGATTTGCTATAACTCAGTAAATAGTTCAACAGAATAAGCTTATGGCCTTCACATGAATTATTCAATACATTTTAAATCTTTCAAGGATATAAGTAGTATAATTGAAATAGTTTCAGATATTTGAAATGGTCTTTTTCTAACATTTAGAAATTCTTTAATCATAGAACAAAAGTTAAAATAAAAATTAGCAGTGTCCATTAATAAGTATCCTACTACTATAAATAGTTTAATCATAATAATAAATTAGGTAAAATGATATCGGAAAAAGAGTTTAATAGGTAAGATCATTTTTATTCCCTTTGGAAAGTAATAGAAATTATAAAAGAATAAAAGGAATAATAAATCTTTAATTATCTAACATAGATTCTGATAAGCATTTTATTAAATGAAAATAAGAAATAAAATAAATATTTTATTGGGTAATATATTTTCTTTACTTAGATTTTAGTTTTTAGAAAAATGATTTTTTATTTATTATAATTTACATTTTTTATTATTGTTATTAAGAGTGAAATTAGCCTTAAAACATTTAATATTATAATTCTCGAATTATTGATAATTTAATTTTTGACTAATTTATTAAGTATTATAAATCAAATCAAATTCATAAAAATTTGATATGCGTTTTCAATAAATTCTTTAATAATAATAAATTTAACTTTCCAAATCAATTTTAATTTTTTCATCAAAATAGCCTTATAGAACTCTATAACTAAGAATTATTTAGAGGTTAACAAAATATAAGGGGTTCTATTATCTTTTTATAATAGTAATATGAAAATATACTTCTTTATAGCTTAAAACATAAAATGTTCTCCATCCTAAGCATTCAATATTTGGAAAAAATACGTTAAAATAGGTAGCCTTAAAATTACCTAATACGAAATATATTAATAAATGCTGACTCTAGAAATAAATACTTTAATTAAGAATATCATAAAGTAATTTAGTTGAATTTAAAAAACTATTTAGAGTATATATTTTATTTGTAATGAACTATATAATGAAAAAATTATTTAAAGTATTGAATTATTATTCATTCTTTCTTTTGAGAACTAAAAAATAAATTTATTCAAATATCATATTAATAAAGGATAATCAATCTACTACATTAAAAATAACGACAATTCACTACATATTAATTACTTACTTGTTTATAATGTACTTTCATTAATATATAATTCTCTACATTTTAAATTTATATTATTTTAAGATATTTTTATTCAAAAAACCACAAACATATAATATCAAATTCTAATACTAAAGAACTTTTTCATTAATCTTGATAATTTTATGTATTGGAAAAATCTTCTTTAATTTTATTATTAAAATATGAATATCCTACAAACGAACTAAGAAAGTTCTAATGAGTTACCTACCTCAGCAAAATAAAATGCTAATTGATTATTAATCATCTTTTATGTAAAAATAATTTTTATTTATTTAGGTCATTCAATAATTAAATGTACAGGTTTGTTAAGTAATTTAAGTGATGTATTTTTATTCCATATATAAAAAGTGATAATTTGGGATATCTAAGCAAGTTGTAATGATAGTATCATAACCTTGTTTGTTGGTACTAATACTAGTAATGGTAAACTAATGAGGTTATTTACAAGTATTTTTAATTGCAAATTAACATTAGACATTAAAACCACCATAACATGAAGAAAATAAATTAACACATAGAGGGTAATTATTACTAGATTAAAGAATAGCTTCATTATATTAAGATCTGTTTAACATGTAGAAAGTGACTACTCCTAATAAAGCAGTCAAAGATACAAAAATGATAGTTAAACTTATTCTCATTTTTATTTTTAATTTCTTTCTTCTTAGTGCTCATTTTTTTAATATTAACTTCTTCACTAATAATCTTCAATTTTGTTTTTCAATTTGATTTTAATCTTAATAAAAGGGTATTTAGAACACTAATTCATGTATTGATTATTATCTTTTAATGATAGAAATAATCAGCAATGAAAAGTAACCAATAGTTGATTTTAATTAAATTTGTCTATTTTGATTAATAAAAGAAGATAAGTATTTTTTAATTAATTAAATTATAAAATAGACTAATTATTAATATTTTTATCTTGATTATCTAATATAAAACTATAAGTAGAAGTCTTATCTATAGTACATTATGAAAAACATCAACCAATACATATTATTATTCTGATTAAATAAAAGTAGAGCAGCAATGAGAATAGGATTGTAAAGCATATTATTTATAATTGATTATTTGAAAAACATAATTAATTTATTTTAAAATAGCCTTAGTTTTAGTAATAAAGAATTAATTTATGATAAATTTGTTTGTTATGAATTAGATTGAAATTATTCAAATTTAATTAAATTGATATTTAACAGATTTTAATGATTATAGTTTATTTTTCATTAATTTAGAATCCTTCTTTAATTGATAATTTTCTTCTGAATATATCATCTAATTCAGTGGCTGAATTCAAAATAATAAAATAAATTGGAAAAAATATTTACGTTTAATGGAAGCTAACATGGATATGATAAAAAAGTAGCAATAACGATTAATATGATTTGATGAAAGACAAAAGAATCAGAATAACAGTAATATTCAGTTAATTTATTCAATATCTGTGAGAAATTGTGAACAGGTTATTATTTTTTAGTGAGCTGTGTCTAGATAATATGGAAGATATAAGGAGTCCCATAATTCTAATTCTTAATTTAAATGTTTGTTAATGTTTAAAATTAAATATATAATTATAACAATAATAATTTATTATTCTGTATTAAAATTACATATTAAATTTTTTTACAATTTTCAATTCTAATATAAATAGTATTACCTTCTTTTTCTGAAATATATATTACAAAAAAAAAATAAAGTAAATTATCAACTAGAATAATAATGTCTAATATTTTCAATACAATTTAGACACTATATATTAATGATTTATTTAGAGTAATATAGAGTTTTATAATTAAAGATAATTAACTCATAAAAGTGTTAACACTTATCTAAAATATAAAAATAGATTTTTTTAATATAAAAATTATAAAAATAAATATAAATTAAAAATAGTTCAACAAAACTTAAAATTATCATATTTTTTTCCTTT
Source organism: Tetrahymena borealis (assembly GCA_000260095.1). Classification (NCBI taxonomy): domain Eukaryota; phylum Ciliophora; class Oligohymenophorea; order Hymenostomatida; family Tetrahymenidae; genus Tetrahymena; species Tetrahymena borealis. The sequence goes on along the minus strand of JH651252.1, from coordinate 310,933 downwards.
CATTATATATTTTTTGATATTAATTTAATTTCAAAATAGGTAATTGAATTAAAAATATTAGATATTATAATCCATAAACAAAAAGTTTGTTTTTTTTCTTCATAACTATCAATAGTTATCAATAAGAAGGATTAGAGAAAACTGCAGTAATAACTCTATGTATATCATATTATTGATTACAATATAAATATTTTATTAAATTTAAAGTTATTCTTTCTTAAACATAATTTTTTAAAAGAATGTAATATTTTGAATTGACTTCTCATAAAATTGAATTCAAATTTTATCATACATTTATAATCCTATACTAATACATATAGGAAAGATAAAAAGTTAATTGATTAATAGTCACTAATATATATATTATTTTTATTTAAGAAGTCCATTCAATCATTAATAACTGCAGGTTTTTTAAGAAATTTAAGTGATGTCATACTATTCTATATTTAAAAAGGTATATTTTCCGCTTCCTAAGCAACCTGTAACGGTAGTATCATAACCTAGTTTGTTGTACCTAATACTAGTAATGGTAAATTAAAGAGGTTAGTTACAAGTATTTGAAATGGCAAGTTGACATACTATATTATAACCAGTACCATTGCATTTATCTTCTAATTTAGCACATGAAGGGTAATCATTACTTGATTAGAGAATAGCTTGTTTTGATTAAGGTCTACTTAAAGTGTAGATAGTGGCAACTCCTAATAAAATAGTCAAAGATACAAAGAGGATAGTTAAATTTATTCTCATTTTTATTTTTTAATTTTTTCTTCTTAAGGTTTATTTTTTATATTAATTTCTTTGTAATAGTTTTCAATTTTGTATTTCAAATAGATTTTAATCTAAATAGAAGGGTATTTACGGCACTAATTCTTTTATATTTCTTTTAATGAAAGAAATAATCTGTAATGAAAAATAACCAATAGGTGACTGTAATTAAATTTGTTCATTTGGAACAATAAAAGAAAATAAGCATTAATTAATTAATTGATAAAATAGACTAATTTTAGTATTTTTATCTTGAATATCTAATGATTTTTTATAAAAGAATTATACTGTAATTAGATCTTTAATCAATAGCATATTAGGAAAAACCTCAACCAATCCATATTAATTTTCTGATGAAACAGAAGCTGAGGTAATAGGTATGGGAATGTAAAGCATATTATTTATTAGTGGTTGTTTTAGGTGTAGAATGAGTGTGATCCAAATTTCTGATCGGGTTAAATCCGATGTTGATAGTTTATTAATACATTTTATTAATTTATAAACAAAAAATTTTTTTGCTTTTAAAAAAATATTTCTATTAAAATACTCTTAAATCATCAATTATTTAAATCCATTTATTATAAACTTAACTAATTTAATTAGAAATAGTAATTTATATAATAGATTAATAATTTATGATAAATTTGTTTCTAATGTATTTGATTGAAATTATTCAAATTTATTGGATTTGAAATTTAACAGATTTTAAAGATTTTTGTGTATTTTTTGCTAATTTAGAAGATATTTTCTTCTTTAATTGATATTATCCTTCTGTATATAGATCATCTGATTATTGTGGCGGAATTCTGAATAACAAAAAAGCAATCAATTAATTAGAAAAAATGTATATATTTAATCAAAGCTCTCCTTTATATAGATAGAGTGAACTACAATTAATTTTGAAAAATAGATGCTAAAGATAGGGGGCTAGTTCTGGAACCAAAAATGGTCCTATTTTTATCTCTATTATATTTAATAGATAAATAATTAATTAAATTATAAAAATAAAACAATATAACTTAAAAATCTGATTAATAAATTAATAAAATACATAAACATATTAAATTAATTATGCAAAATATTAATTAAAATGTAATCTTTTTTCTATTACAAATAAAAAATAACTAAAAAATATCAATTATAAAAATAAAATAAGAGGATATATTAATAATAAATATATCAAATCTATTAAAAATAAATGACCTCTTATGTTAAAAGTAAAAATAATTCCTGTTAGGTTATGAAATATATTTTTAATAATAGAGAGAATTGAAATATTTATTGATTTATTAAAATTTTAATGATTACTGCTTTTATAAGTCACATATATATTTAACTTTTAGAAAATAGATTTTTTAATTTTTTTAAAATACCAAATCCTTTTCATTTAATTTAGTTTTTTAATGTAGAAAATTATTATTTACATTTATTTGTTAATAAACATTGCAAGTATAGTTTTGAGAAGTGAAATATATATGTGGTTAGGATTACTCCTAATCTGAAAAGAAGTTTAAAATTTTCTATCAAAGATAATAATTAATAGTACTTATCTTTTAATTTTGGAATATACATTTTTTATTATATATTAACTGGAATTTATAGGTGATTTTTATAATAATCAAATAAATCCCATACTGATTTTACTAACATTTCTTTAGGTCCTAAGTTAATAAAAATATTTTTATTTGAAAATCAAATAAATTTTATTTTGAGCCAATTATATTATTTTAAACTCCTATATATTTTTATAACAAGTTTATAAATGAAGCATATTATTGCTTTTTGGATGTATAACTGTTAAATAAAAACATTAATTTGAGTTTGATTACAAATAATTCCTTATATATCATACATATCATTTTAGTATTGCTCAATAATTAAGAAAAAATTGTAATCAAAAATTAAATTTATTATTGACTTTCTTTGATTAAAATATCTATTGATTATAATTTTACCACCTGAGCAGAAATATCAGATATTGATTATTAATAGCAAAAATAAATCGGTTTTTTTCTTAATCTCTACCTTATAAATTTAACTTTAGAGGGGAAATAGTTTAAATTAAAGAAACAATATCAAAACTCAAATTCAATGAAAGGAAAGCAATATATTATATTTCTATTTGCTCTCACTTTGCTTATTTTGCTTATTGGAAACATAAGAGCCTAACTTTCTATAAATCTGCCTATTGGGATAGATCAAGCCTAGCTCTATGATTTGACAACTTCATTAGGGGTTATAACATCAAATTTAGCTGTTAGTTCTTTGTCTTAATTTAATCTCAATTAACCTTTTGAATACCAAAAAATTAATGCCACCCTTTCAAACAGACAAGTAATTTCATCTGCTGAGAAAAAGAGAAAGGATGATATTTGGATTTAGGTATAAGTATACAAAGATCCCTAATAGACTGGAATTATGAAGAATGAATTTTATTTCAGTGTTTTATTGATGAATCTTAAGGCATAAGAATCGGATGAAGTGATTTAAGAGATCTATAAATTTAATATTTAATAGACATTTGGAATGATATTGTTAGATGCCCAAGTCATTATGCTCAATCAAAGTGAAGGACTTCTGCTTATAATTTCAGATGAGACTTCATACATTTCCTACTTTAAAGTAGACGATGCACTATCTTATGGTTACTTATATGATTTGTAGACAACAGCTATAAATATATATTCCACTATCCAGAAGGATTAGGGTAAACTGATTTTTACAACTATTCAAAAGAATGATAATTAATTTGAAGCAGTTATCAGAGAATTTTTAGTACCTCAACTGAATGTAACAGTTATTAGTACAAGTACTATCTGCCAATAGACTAATGTGAAGCCATAGATAATAAAAAATGACATTTATACAGTCATTAAATGCATTCAAGAAACTAACTATTTCTATGAATCTCTTTACTTATTGCCTGAATAAAATTTAGTTTAAAAACTGACCTCTCCAAAAATTAGTAATGAAAATCTTGGCATTAGTCCATTTGCAATTTTCAGTAAAAACAATTTGCAAATACTTGAAAAGTTTCCTCAGACAAACATATTCTAACTCACACAACTTATTCCTCAATTAAATAAAAATTCATTTAGCTATTAAATAGAATAATATCCAATTGAATCTCAGATTAGCTCATTATTAGGTCATGCTATTTCAGATCAGGGATTTATAACTATTTTTACTTCTACTCATGTTATAGGAATCTCTGTTTCCACAAAAAAGATTATTTTACTGTTTGATACTCCTTAGATTGAAGATTACTAACCCAATACTATCTAGTATATTGGTAAGTAAAGCTTCATTTCATACTAAAATACTAAAAAACCTGAAATTACAACTTTTGGATTGATCAACCTTAGCATCCCAATATTATTCATATAGTAGAATTCAGATTAGAAGCAATTCTATCTCATTTCATAATAGAATACATCTATAGTATTAGCAGAGATAGCAACTAATATAGTTCCTTTAAATCAAACTGAGCTTTTGGAAACCGAAATTAAGAAAAAAATCATTATGAAATCTAATCGAGCTATAGTCGAAATCCCATTAGAGAAGTATGTTATTGGACCAAATCTTCTTCCAATAGTGTAAAATTTTACATCTGCAGGAAAAGTAAAGATCGAAACTGAAATTAAGAAGATTAATAAGATTAATGTTAAGTATTTAGAATTCTTCGAAGGTAAGATTATCAATAAAATCTACTCTACTAGCAGTAATTAATTTTTAGCAGATACTTTAAATGAATAAACAAAATAAAGATACTTAGTGCTATATGAAATGTAACTATAGAACACTGAGTACTAGCTCCTAATCAAAGCTAAACTCCAAACACGTTTACAAATTGAATATGTTGATACGGCAGGTTTCTTTACTTTAAAAGATACTAGTAGCTCTGTACATAAAATCTATGGATATGTTGATGTTACTAATTCTTTCTAGGAGATTTTAACCGATTGCGATATAAGAGAAGATATGATGTTTTCTTCTGACCCACTTCACAATTCGATTGCAGTTCTATGTAATAAGTAGATTTATCTCTATAGTTACTTTGCAGAAAATAGTTATGGAAAAATATTATTTACTTATGTTAACACATTTTTGACAAAATTCTCCGATACAGTAAGCATGAATCTTAATTCTAATGGATAACTCATTCTAGCTTCTTTTACTAATATAAAAGCTTTTGATATTAATAGCAAATAATTGATTGGCACTGTGAAGGTAGGTGAATAGAATAAACCCTTTGATGAAAAATATGTTGGTGGATTTATCCTTCTCGATTCTTCTTTTATTGTTGCTATAAAAATAAGTAACAGCTGGAAAATCTCTCAATATTCTTACAACAACTTTGATGGTACTTATGCTAAGCTAATTTGTGTTTTTGACACTGATGACTATATTATCAAAATTGGATCATTAAACCAAGGAATATCGGGAATTTTGAATAATAATGCCTTAACTTCATCAGAAGAATATTTAGTCGTCGATGCTAAAGATCCCTAATCTTTCATACCATTAAAACTTGTTTATAGAACTTCAGGTGCTTCTATAGAAGGTCAAACTTATGCTATTATTCCCACTGACCAGAATAAATTTACCTTCTTTTCCAACTCTTACATAGGTGAAGTAGAATCATAAAATTTCAAAGCTAAATTTTATTCCTTAAGTTATTAAGTTAATTTGCAGGTTAAAATTATATTGGAATAATAAGATTTCTATGATTAATCTTCTGTTTAAGAAAGTTTCATAATCGAATTCAAAAAAGACAAAAATTTAAAGATTAATCTTGAGATTGAAATTGAAAAAAACTCTCTTCTATAAGAAAATTAATCTTATGTTGAGCTTTCCTTGAAAAAAGGTGTCTTCTATCAAAAATCTTAAGTTTAGTTTTGAAAATTCTATTTTAAAAACTATTTTTTATGGTATTAATATATAAATATAAAAATAAAATACTATGAAATTAAAATTATTAGTAAAATAATTCTTCTTCTTTGAATGTATCTATATAAAAATAAATAAAAATAAAGATTTGAAATTTTAGAATTACAATAATCAAAAAAAATATTCAATATAATTTTCTATTCTTTAAGAATTTTACCTATTTTATAGAACTTCCAATAAAATCCTTAAATTTTCTTCTCAATCAAATCTATAGCCAAATTACTTTGCTTATACTTTGTTTTGTTCATCAAATCTAATCAGTTAGCCCTTATTAAAGAAATGAGTCTTTAATAATAGTTTACTTAAAATATTTATTCCTTCATAATATCTCTCCAAAAATATTAGCATTTAATCATATTTTTGTTTATTGTTTATGATTTAATTATATTTAGAAGTTTATAAAATATAAAAATACAATAAAGCAAAAGAGTAATTGATATCTAGCTCTTTCAGTAAAGGGAGTAGCTATAATGAGGGCTATTTTTTGTAAAGTTAGTTTTCTTGTGTTTATTACCTTTTACCTTAACTTAAAAATAGCTATTGTCTTTAACTTAATATTGATCTATAAATTATTTTCCCATAAATTTTTATTAAAATTAGATCTGTAACTATCTAAATAAAAATCTATTATAACAATAATTCTGTAATTAATTGTTGATAAATATTAAATTATTTATAATAAATTAACTCTCTATAGGATCACCTAAATATTAAATTATCAATTATTTCTCATAGATATTAAATATCTAAAAATTTTTGAAAATTTCCAAGTAGTTAATAACCCCAGAAGAGTCTAAAAATAAAAGGAAAACAATATATTATTGGATGATTTTAATTTTAGGAAATTTTACCAGCAAAAGAAGTTAATACAGGATTTTTTTCCCCATTCATTTTAAGTAAAGGAAAAATCTTCATTAATTTTATTATCAAAATATGAATATCCTACAATGGATAATCTCATAAATTAAAAATAAAAAAATTAAATATATAATTATATTAATAATAATAATAATTTATTTAATATGTAAAAAAAGTAAATATTAAACTTTTTTCAATTTTTAATTCAAAAATAAATAGTTTAACCTTCTTTTTCTGAAATTAAAAATGAAAGAAATCATTAAAAAACAACTATTTTTTAGTGATTTTAATAGGAATAATTATACAATTTGATGATGTTTTTAGAATCATATTACAAAGCACATATAAAATTAATAGCCATTTAATATTGAATAAGTATATCATACTAAAAATTATATAAGATAAAAATAATGTGTCAGTTTCCATCTTATTTGAAAGTAAAGTAGTATAATAATTTCCAATATTTTTATCATATTTTCATTACAATTAAGACACTAAATATTAATTATTTATTTAGAGGAATATAGAATTTTTATAATTAAAGATAATCGACTCATAAAAATGTAAACACTTATCTAAAATATAAAAACAGATTTTTTAAATATAAAAATTATAAAAATAAATATAAATTAAAAATAGTTCAACAAAATTTAAGAAAAAAAAGTAAATTTAATAATTAAAATATTATCATTTAAATATTGATTGTCATTTAGGAATATTAGTAGAATAAAAAGATTATTATTAATTATATTTGTAATTATCTATTAGTATCAATGTAATAATACTATAAATTTATTATCAAATACATAATGAAATATTTATTTTCAAAATAATATATCATCTTAATTATAATACTATCTTCATATAGAAGGATGGCAATAGTAATAATAATTTTGAATTAAAAAATAGTGAATTTTATGATCAATCATATTTCTGCATCCCATTATAACTCTTTATTTCTCATTTTATTCATTTCTATGTAAATATTTTTTTAAATTTAATGTATAATCCTATACTAATACATATAGTAAAAATAAAAAGCTAATTGATTAATAATCATCTTTTATATATATATTTATATATAATTTTTATTTAAGAAGGTCATTCATTCATTAAAACTGCAGACTTGTTAAGTAATTTAAGTGATGTCTTTTTATTCCATATATAAAAAGTAATAATTTGGACCATCTAAGCAACGTGTGATGGTAGTATCATAACCTTGCTTGTCGCTACTAGTACTAGTAATGGTAAACTGATGAGGTTAGTTACAAGTATTTTTAATAGCAAATCTACATTACACATTAAAACCACCAAAGCATTATTAATATAATTCAACACATGAAGGGTAATCATTGCTTGATTAGAGGATAGCTTCATTTGATTAAGATCTGTTTAAAGTGTACATAGTGGCAACTCCTAATAAGGTAGCCAAAGATACAAAGAGGATTGTTAAACTTATTCTCATATTTATTTTTAATTTCTTTCTGCTTAAGGTTTGTTTTTTTAATATTAACTTCTTAGTTAATAGTTTTCAATTCTGTATTTCAATTTGGCTTTAATCTTAATAGAAGGATATTTACAGCACTTATTCTTTTATTAATTATTTTCTTTTAATGATAGAAATAATCAGTAATGAAAAGTAATCAATAATTGATTGTAATTAAATTATTCCATATGGATTAATAAAAGAAGATATTAATTAAATAATAAAATAGACAAATTTTAATATTGTTATTTTGAACATCTAATTATTTTTTATAAAAGAATTATTCTGTAAGTAGAAGTTATTAGAAAAACATCAACCTATTCATATTAATATTCTGATCAAACAGAAGTTGCAGCTTGAATATAGGATTGTAAAGCATATTATTTATTATTGGTTGTTTTAGATGTAGAATTTATATATATAAAAAGAGCAAACTATAATAAGTGATCTTTAATTCTACTCATTAGTTTCTACTTAACTTAATTGATGAGTGAATTTCGATATTGTAAATTTTAATAATCTAAAAAAAGAGTTTAGATTTGAAAATTTTGTTTGAGGATATATAAGATTTAAATTCCACTATGATACTCTAAATTCCTATTAAAAAATATCTTTATTTTTAGTATCCAATGCTATTTATTTGACTGTAAATGGTATATATTAATCATGTCTCCTATTACAAAAAGAATTAGTAAAAAAATATAGGAATTCATTGCATAATTTTTATTAATTCAAATAAAACTCATTTAAAAATAATTTGCATGAATATGATGAAAAAGAAACACCAATAATTATTATGATTCATTTCAAGATAAAAGGACCAAATTAATAGTAAAACTGAATTGATTTATTCTTTAGCTGTGTGAAAATGAGAACAGGATTTTTATTTTTAGAGTAATTGGTGTCTAGATAATTCAGAAACTATTAAAGAGTCCCATAACTCTAATTCTTAATATAAATGTTTGTTTATGCTTAAAATTAAATAAATAATAATAATAATTTATTTATTCTGTAATATTAAACATTTTACCAATTTTAAATACAAAAATATATAATATTATCTATTTTTTCTGAAATATATAATACATAAAAAATATGTAAATTATAAGCTAGTATAATAATATCTCATAATTTTATCTTATTTTCATACAATCCAGACACAAGTATTAATGATTTACTTTGAGCAATAAGGCTGATTTGTGTTTCAATTTCTTTTTAATTATACTTTAAGATAGAATTTTTATAATTAATAATAATTAACTTAGAAAAACGTTAACACTTATCTATATTAAAAAATTTAATAAATTTAAATTAAAAATAGTTCAAAAAACCTTTAGATAATAAAAGTGATTAAAAAAGCAAATTTAATTATTTTATTATAATTTAAATACTGATTTATAATTATTAAAGTAGTAAAGCAGTCTCACCTATCCTCTAATGTAATTTTAAGTGATTGTAATTTAAAGAAAATTATTCGAATAAAATGATTATTAATAATTTTATTTGCAATTATCTATTAATAAATATTATAGTTATTATTAATATGATTATCAACAACTATCAAAACAAATAAACTCTATAATTTTTTATTATTAAATCTCTTAAATCAAATCTATGTTTTTTAATTCTAAATATTCTTAACACTCAATGAAATGATTGATTTAAATTAAAATCTTATAGTTAATTTTTTATAAAAAGAATAAGCCAGCTAGCAAAACAATTTTATGGAAGAGGATTAAGGTGAATAGAAAAATTAAAGCATTTTTTAAAAATATTAATAAAAAATATAAAATAAAAATTGAGTTAGTACATTATTCCTGAAATAAAAATTAAGTCATTCCATCTGATAATAGAGCTTTCTTATTCTCATTTCTTTTGAGATATATTAGAAGGTTATTAGATTTTTTAATTAGAGGAGTGGATTAAAATAAACCCTAACTTTATCTGCTTTAATTTATTATTTTAGATATAAATTAATTATTAAATATTTTTTATTTAAATTATCAATAATTATATTAAATTAGTTATATTTATTTAAATAATAGCAAAATTCTAATGGTATAGATAAAGAGAAAGAAATTAACACTATTTAAAAAAATGATGATCAAAATTGCAATAATGTTAAAGAAGAGAAAGGTAAAAATAATGATAGTTAAGGTAACTATATCAATAATAAGGAGAGAGAGAGAGATGAATAAAAATAAGAATAAATTGAAAATAAATACAAAAACTTAGCTCTTTTATTTCATAAATAATTATTCATTTATACTTTTTTTTTAATTATTTAATTTAATTACCATACAATTATTCATTTTATAATAGTTATAAGCATCTAAAATGTATTCAATTTATAATTTTACTTTGAGAGATGATAAATTATTACTTTAATTTCTTTTTAAAATTAATAAAAAAAATTAGAAATAATATTTATAATAAAGTAGTAATTGTTAATCTTTTTGTAACTCTAAAGAATACTTAAATTCTTTGAGGCTAATTATTTTACAAAAGATTGATTTTAATTTCATATATAAAATGCAATTGACCAATAAATATTTTAAAAAATGCTTATCTTTATTTAATTAAAAATATAGGAGAGACAGAGAGTTGATACTAAAAAAAATATATAAAGGAAATTATTATTCATCCAAAATGGAATTACTCATTTTCTCCTTCCCTAAGTCAAAATATTAGTCTAGAGTTTGAAAGAAATACAGTATAACTATCAAATTAGTGATTAATTTTTAGAAAAATATTAGTTTATTTTTATCAAATCTAAGATAGATGTTAAATTTTAGCAAGTTAACTTTTCGGCTAACTAAAAATGTCTATACTCAGAGTAATAATTGTAATTATGTAACTGTATTTTCAAATCTTATTAATACTTCTTATCATTGATCATGAAAATTAGTAAAAGATGGTCTAAATAAAGAGAAAATCTTTTTACAGAAAAAAAGAATCAATTAGGTAAATTTTAATAAATAGGTGATTATATTACCTATCAAAAATAGATCCTTCTTGTTATGTATAATTTAAGCTAAAAATATGTTCCTTTATTAATTAATTCTTCTGTCTGATTTATGTGGCTGGCGAACTAGGTAACTCTAATATTAATTGATTGAGGAAAATAGTGATATATAAATATTACTAATAAGAGAAATTCTTATATTAATTATTCATTTTGTTTGATTTGTATGGCTAATGAAGTAGGTTACTCTCATATTAATTGATTGATGAAAAGAGTAATATTTCCATAATACATTAATATGAATCAGTGAAATTCTTCTAAATATAGATTTACTGATTTTATTTTTTTAACAGTTTGCATGTAATTAATGACTACTTACTATTATTGTATTGATAATGTATTAAAATTCTATTCTAAAAATTAATTTTAATCTGTATCCTCAAATCTTATTAATTGATAAAAAAAATTATTTAAAGACTGTAAGGAAGAAAAGATAATCTTTTCCAGAAAAAAAGAAAGAATTATGTAAATTTAATTAATTAGTTGATTAAATCACCTTTCTAAATAAATCCTTGCAATACATAATTAAACTAAAAATATTTTATGAAATTAATTAGTTCATTTGATTAATTTGTGTGCCTGATGATGTAGGTTACTCTCATATTAATTGATTGAAGAAAAGAGTGATATTTCCATATTTTTTAAAATGATTGATTATAAATATTATAAATAGTAAGATGGTAAATATTCTATCATAAAAGTTAATTAATAAGTATAAAAAGTATTTCAAATTTAATGATAATTTACTAATTCCTATTAAAGTAAATTTAATTTAAGATCGTAATCGAGCATTATTACTATTCAATATAGTTTCCCAAAATCTAATATTTTTAAATTTAGCGTTTCTTCTTTTTTAAATCAATAAAACCTATCTTATTTTTTATTTAAAGGTCTCTTTAATTTATTTCTTCCTTATAGATTTTTTTATTCTGCTCCATGTAATTGATATATGTAATTTGAAAAAATATATTGATTTTATCTTTATTAATCAGTAAGTTGATTTTTTGAATCATCCTTATTTTGATAATCTTATTACATTATTAATTTTTTATTTTTTGAAAACCAATTTTTTACAGTAAAAATTTTATAACTAAAGCAATTAGTAAAATGGTATTACTTTGATATATCAATCATGTTTAATAAACTATGCATGTTGTTACTTAATCTGAGATAAAATATATCATACTGCTTTATTTATCCATTATTGATTTAAATACTTAACTATACCAACATCCCTATTTAGGTTACAAATCTATCAAAATTAATTACTTAATTATTTTGTTTAATGAGTGGTTCTGAAAAAGATTCTATTCCAATATTCAAAAAAAGTTAGAAACATTTATTAGATTAAATTCAAAATTTATTTGAAATACGGTGTGAGGTAATCAATTAAGAAATACTTAATATTAAAAAAAAAACAATCATAAACAAAAAAAACTGAATAAAAATAAGATCTGAAAGTAAATATAGATCAAACAAACTATGGAAGATTATAATAGTGAAGATTTAAAAGATTTAAAGAAGGGTATTGTCTGCTTGATTAATGACAATAACTCATTATCTAAATGTGAGGTTTTCTTCAAAAAATTACTTTCAGATCCAGATAGAAAAGTTAAAATAATAACTGCTGTTGGAGCTAAAGGTGATGGCAAATCTACTATTTTAAATTTTATTGTGCAAACCTTATGTGGGGTAAAAAATGGTTTTAGCTCTAGTGATGACTCAAAGTATGGAACAATTGGAATTTAATACTATTTATTTGAGTAAAAATATTAAACTTCCTTATTGTTCTTAGATTGTTAAGGATTTGATGATTCTGAAGATAGTAATTTTTATTTGCACTTGAGGTTTTTAGTTTCTTTAATTTGTAAAATATCAACTGTAGTTATCCATATTACAACATAAATTAGAGAGACATATGCATTCACTAAATTCTTAGAATGTATAGATTTAAATTAAACAAAAAATTATAACTAAAAGAACTTAGTTTGTAACTTAATAGAGGTAGTAAATCTTAGGAAACCTAAAATATTTAAATAAAAATCATACCCTGAACTGATCAAATAAGCCTATTATATAGAAAATATGGAATTAGAGTCGTAGGATGAAGATGAAGATTAAAATCCATTATCTACCCATAATTAAAAGGTTTTTTATGAAATTGCAGAAACTATTATAAATGCATAATATGATCCACTAGATTATGAGTACTACTCTTCATTATAGGAGGACAGCACTTATAAGACTCTTCATAAACTATTACATTCTAGTTTTATTGTATTAGATAATAAAATACCTCCTACATAATAAAAATCTTTCATGATTTTGATAAATGAAAGTATTAAAGTTGATATAAAATGCCAGATGGTATTCTAAGAAGCAACTATAGCCACTGAGAAGTAACTTAAATATATCTATATAAATTTATAGAAAATGACATTCTTTTCTAGTTACTTCTTCTCTTAAATTATAATCCCTGCTGTAACTGCTAAAGAGCATTCAAAAACTATAGAAGCAATAAAAAATATCTATAAGGAGTGGGAATATTAGTTAAATACTATTTATAACAAATTATAAGATAGTGTTTAGAAATCTATAATGTAAGAGTTTAACGCTTGGTAATAATCTTTCCCAAATTATCTTAGGCCTTGGGAGAATATTGATAGGGATTCAAATTATTAAGAAATAAACAAGCTAAAATTACTTACTGTTAGATTATCCATCATTGGAGCAATATCTGGAGCCTGTAGTATTGCTGTTGAGCTATCATTTCCTCGTTTAACAATAGATCTTGCATTTAGAGGGGATTTAGGTGCTGTAACTGGATTGGTTTCTTTGGGTTATTTGGCTGTTAATTTTTTTAATAAATAGTTAAAAGAGAAGAACTTGAAAAAACTAAGAGAAAATTGGTTAAATATGGTATTGTTAGAAAATAAAAATGAAGGCAATTTCCTTTTAGAGGTTTAAGACTTACTTAAATAAAGCTTCCCTAAATTTGAAAGTGAAATACTAAAAATAAATAATGATGAATAAAGAAACCTTTATTCTATTATTTCTTTCTTTAATATAGTGTTAGGCCATATAAAATAAGATAATTAAATGCTGTAAAGCTTGCAATAATATGGGCATATATTTTTGGATGTAATTTAATAATATTAAAAAAAAATAGAATAGAAATCTCCTTTACCAGATAAATTTTTCCTTACAGTTTAAGAAATTAAATTAAAATCTATTAAAGAAAATGATTTTAAATATTTTGATGGATTAATGACCATTTTAAATTCGGATATACTTTAAAATGTAAACAAATACTTCGAACAACCTAACGAATGGAGAAATATTTTCTCCTGCTTAGTAGTTCTTAATAATTTGCATCCCAATTTTTTAAGTTTCTTCTTTATTGAAGCCTATTACAGTAAGCATATTCAAAATTCAAATAGTTTAGAGATATTTTCTAACATAGAAAATATTGATGATTTTTTATAATTTCAAACAAGATTCATTGAACCCTTTTGAGATTAAATTTAATTAATTACAAGTCATATCCAAGATTCCTAGAGTACATTTAATAATCATTACAAGTTAAATCTATAATGTATCAATAACGTGTATGATGAATAGAAAAGTGAATAATATATTATATTATGCATAAATTAAAATTGTTCCTGTTATTGTTATGAAATAATTTAAGTATTTTAATTTATCTATTTTATAATATGCTTATATACATTTGGTTTTATAGTCACCATATACTTTTTTTAACAATCAACATGTATTTCAATCATTTTATTAATAGTTGATTGCTAAAACCTCGTTTCCATCTTAAAAAAACCTATTTTATAATGGTTGATTTTTGTATATTGTAAGAGGGTATATATACTTATAAAAAATTTTAGTTTGTTAATAGTTATTAATTTTCAATTAACTCTAGATTAAAATATATCACCTTAATTAAAATACTATCTTAATATATAAAGATAGTGGTCGTAATAATTATTTTGGATTAAAAAATAGTGAATTTTATGATGGATCATATTCCATTACAACTCTTTATTTAAGATTTTATTCATTACTATGTAAATATTATTTTAAATTTAAAGTATAATCCTATACTAACTAATACATATAGAAAAATAAAAAGCTAATTGATTAATAATCATCTTTTATATAAATATAGTTTTTATTTAAGAAGGTCATTCAATGTTAAAAACTACAGGTTTCTTAAGTAATCTAAATGATGTCTTTTTATTCCATTTATAAAAAGTAATAATTTGGGCCATTTAAGCAACGTGTGATGGTAGTATCATAACCTTGTTTGTCGGTACTAGTACTAGTAATGGTAAACTAATGAGGTTAGTTACAAGTATTTTTAATAGCAAATCTACATTACACATTAAAACCACCAAAACATTATTAATATAATTCAACACATGAAGGGTAGTCTTTACTTGATTAGAGAATAGCTTCATTTGATTAAGATCTATTTAAAGTGTAGATAGTGGCAACTCCTAATAAAGTAGTCAAAGATACAAAGAGGACCGTTAAACTTATTCTCATTTTTATTTTTAATTTCTTTCTTCTTAAGGTTTGTTTTTTTAATATTAACTTCTTAGCTAATAGTTTTCAATTTGATTCTAATCTTAATAGAAGGGCTTTTACAGCGCTAATTCTTTTATGAATATTATCTTTAATGATAGAAATAATCAGTAATGAAAAGTAATCAATAATTGTTAGAAATTAAATTTTACCATATGGATTAATAAAAGAAGATAAGTATTATTTAATTAACTAAATGATAAAATAAACTTATTTTAGTATTTTATTTGAATATCAATTATTTTTTATAAAAGAATTATTCTGTAAGTAGAAGTTATTATAGAGAAACATCAACCAATTCATATTAATATTCCTATCAAACTGAAGTTTCAGCTTAAGAATAGGAGTGTAAAGCTTATTATTTATTATTGGTTGTTTTAGATATAGTATTTATATTACATGAGTAAACTACAATACATAATCTTTCGTTCTAACTCATTAATTTCTTCTTAACTTAAATGATGAGAGAATTTTTGATATATTAAATTTTACAATGTAAATATAGAGTTAAGATTTGAAAATTTTGTTAAAGGTTAATAGAATAAAATTGTATCTGAGCTATGTGATTGTATTATTATTAATTATGTCTAATAATAAAATGAATATTTTGGTTACTGCATTTTAAAGAAGTGGGATCTAAAGTAATTCATTGTTTTTACAAGGAAATTGAATAAAGTAAACATTTAATGCTAAAATGAATAAAAAATAGAAAAAATTACTAAATTACAGTTTAATTTCAGTTAATAAATATAGACATTCAAAAAATATAATAAATTTAACATTATTAATTTTTTTAATTTTATTTATTTTATCATTTTATCTTTTCTCAAATGTAAGGAGAGCAAAAATTTCATTCATTCTTCAATAAGAGTTGAGAATTTACTCTCTTTGTTTTTATAATCTAAAATTAATTGAAAATAAAAGTGGTTATTAATTTTACAATTTGATTTTAATCTTAATAGAAGGATATTTACAGCATTATTCTTTTATTAATTATTATCTTTTAATGATAGAAATAATCAGTAATGAAAAGTAATCTTTAGTTGATTGTAATTAAATTGTCTAGTTTGATTAATAAAAGAAGATAAGTTTATAAAATTAATTAAATGATAAAATAGACTAATTTTAATATTCTTATCTTGATTATCTAATATATTTTATAATAGAATTATACTATAAGTAGACGCCTTATCAATAGCACATTATGAAAATCATCGACCATTACATATTAATATTCTGATAAAATAGAAGTAGGAGCAATGAGATAGGATTATAAAGCATATTATTTATGATTGGTTGTTTGATAAGAATAATTAATCTAATTTAAAAATTCTATTATGTTATATTAAGAAAATTATAATTTTTTTATAAATTAATTAAATCCTATTTACCTATTAGATTAAATATTATTATTTATTAATCTAAATTAAATTATTTTAAATTACCAAAAGGCACATTTTTCATTAGGAAATAATATTTTATTATGATTTATTTTAATTTAAGAAAATTATTTTTTTTATTTTAATGTAATGAAATTTATATAAGCAATCAATCTCTCAAATCAAAATTTATTAATTTAAAGAAAATATTGGAGACAATATATTAAATTTTATTTTACATACTAAAATAATATCTTACAAAAAATGAAATTCTTTCAGGAGGTATTGGTAATAATAATAATTTTGGATTAAAAATAGTGAATTTTATGATGAATAATGTGTATTCCACCTATTATAAATTTGAGTATATAATTTTACTAATTAATATAAACTACTTCTTTAAATTTAATATTATTCTTTCTTTAGCATAATTTTTGATAGGATTTCTATATTTAGAATTTACTTCTTATCAAATTGATTTCTAATAATGCTATACATTTGTAATCTTATATAAATACATATAGCATAAATAAAAAGCTAATTGATTAATAATCATCTTTTTTATCTAGATATATAATTTTTTTTAACAAGGTCATTCAATTATTAAAACTACAAGGCTGTGAAGTAATTTAAGTAATGTCTTTTTATTCCATTTTTAAAAAGCTATAATTTGGGCTTACTAAGCAACGTGTGATGGTAGTATCATAACCTTATTTGTCATTACGAGTACTAGTAATGGTAAACTAAAGAGGATAGTTACAAGTATTTGTAATTGCAAATTTACATTAGACATTAAAACCACCCATACATTAGTCATATAATTCAACACATTGAGGATAATCATTATTTGATTAGAGAATAGCTTCATTTGACTAAGATCTGCTTAAGGTGTAGATAGTGGCAATTCCTAACAAAGTAGTCAAAGATACAAAAAGGATCGTTAAACTTATTCTCATTTTAATTTTTAATTTCTTTCTTATTCAGATTTATTTTTTAATATTATCTTCTTAGCTGATAGTTTTCAATTCTGTATTTCAAATATGACTTTAATCCTAAGAGAAGGGTATTTATAGCTCTAATTCTTTTATTAATTAATATCTTTTAATGAAAGAATTAGTCTTTATTGAAAAATAATCTATAGTTGTCTGTAATTAAATTTGTCTATTTGGATTAATAAAAGAAGATAAGTATTAATTAAATAAATAACAAAATAGACTAATTTTAATATTCTTATCTTGAATATCTAATTATTTTTTATAAAAGAATAAAACTGTAAGTATAAGTCATTATCAATATACACATTAGGAAAAGCATCAACCAATACATATTAATATTATGACTAAATAGAAGTTTCATCAATGAGAATGGGCATGTAAAGAATATTATTATTGATTGTTTTAGTTTTAGAAGGAATATGACACAAATTTCTGATAAGGTTTCATCTGGTGTTGATTATTTATTAATTCATTTTTATTTGATATCAAAATTGTTATAGTTTTTAAAAGATATTTCTATTATAATAAATTTAAAATACTTTTAAATCATCTAAAATGTTAGGTAATTAATATTGAAAAACATAATTAATTTAATTAGAAATAGAAATTTATATAATATAGCATAAATTTATGATAAATTTGTTTGTATTATATTAAATTTAAATTATTTAACAGATTTTAATAATTATTGTTTAATTATCACTAATTTAAAAGATATTTCATTCTTTAATTGATAAAATTCTTCAAAATTTATACCATCTAATTATTTTGATTTCAAAATGCAAAAGAAATTATAATGTTTCTACCACCTAATTATAACTTTGTATGTTCTTTTCTCATTATTATATAAATATTTCTTTAAATTTAAAGTTATTCTTTCTTAAGCAGAATTTTTGATAGAATAACCCAATTTAGAATTAACTTCTTATAAAATTGATTTCAAATAATGCAATACATTTACAATTTTATATAAATAGAAAAAGTATAAATAAAAAACTTATTGATTAATGATAATCTTTTACATAAGTATAATTTTTATTTAAGAATGTCATTCAATCATAAAAACTACAGGTTTGTTAAGTAATTTAAATGATGTCTTTTTATTCAATATTTAAAAAATCATAATTTGGGCCATATAAGCAACTAGTAATGGTAGTATCATAACCTTCTTTGTTGGCACTAATACTAGTAATGGTAAATTAATTATTTTAGCTACAAGTATTTTTAATGGCAAATCTACATTACATATTAAAAAAACCACCTTTGCATTATTAATATAATTAAACACATGGAGGGTAATCATTACTTGATTAGAAAATAGCTTCATTTGATTAGGATCTGCTTAAAGTGTAGATAGTGGCAACTCCTAACAAAGTAGTCAAAGATACAAAGAGGATTGTTAAACTTATTCTCATTTTTCTTTTTTAATTTCTTTCTTCTTAATGTTTATTTTTTTAATAATTATATCTTAGCTTATAGTTATCAATTCTGTACTTTAATTTGATTTTAATCTTAATAGAAGGGTATTTACTGCATAATTCTTTTATTAATTAATATCTTTTAATTAAGAAATAATCAGTAATGAAAAGTAATCAATAGTTGAATGTAATTAAATTTGTCTATTTGGATTAATAAAAGAAGATAAGCATTAATTAATTAATTAAATGATAAAATAGACTAATTTTAGTATTATTATTTTGAATATCTAATTATTTTTGATAAAAGAATTATACTGTAAGTAGAAGGCATTCTCAGTAGTACATTAGGTATAACATAAACGAATACAAATCAGTATTAAGATTAAATAAAAATTGAGGTAGTGAGAATGGGAATATTATTTATTATGGATTTTTTTAGATGTAGAATGAGTATGGCATTTCTTGGTTGGGTTAAATCAGATGTAGATTATTTATTAATTCATTTGGTTAATTAATAAACAAATATGTTATTACTTTTAAATAAATATTTCAATTAAAATAATCTTAAATCATCAATAATATAATTCAATCTATATTGAAAAACATAATTAATTTAATTAAAATAAGTCATTTATTCTAGTAATAATTTATGATAAATTTGTTCAGAGGATTAGATTGAATTTATTCAAATTTATTGAATTTGATATTTAACAGATTATAATAATTATTGTTTATTTTTTACTAATTTAGAAGATATTTCATTCTTTAATTGATAATATTCTGAAAATAGATCTAAAAACTAAAAATTAATTTTCTGCACAATTGCACAATGTGCACTGTGTGGCAATATTTGTGCGAGTGCGGTATGTACAGCGATTCTGCAATTACCATAAAATTGATTTCAAATTTTATTATACATTTATAATCCTATACTAATACATAAATAAAGATAAAAACTAATTGATTAATAGTTATTTATATATATTATTTTTTATTTAAGAAGTCCATTCAATTATTACCACTGCAGGTTTTTTAAGTAATTTAAGTGATGTAATACTAATCTATATATAAAAAGGTATATTTTCCTTTTCCTAAGCAACCTGTAGTGGTAGTATCATAACCTGGTTTGTTGTACCTAGTACTAGTAATGGTAAAATAAAGAGTTTCATTGCAAGTATTTGAAATGACAAGTTAACAATCTATATGATAACCACTACCATGACATTAATTTTCTAATTAAGCACATGGAGGATAATCATTATTTGATTAGAGAGTAGCTTCATTTGATTAAGGTCTACTTAAAGTGTAGATAGTGGCAACTCCTAATAAAGTAGTTAAAGATACAAAGAGGATAGTTAAACTTATTCTCATTTTTATTTTTTAATTTTTTTCTTCTTAAGGTTTATTTTTTATATTAATTTCTTTATAATAGTTTTCAATTTTGTATTTCAAATAGTTTTTAATCTAAATAGAAGGGTATTCACGGTATTAATTCTTTTATATTTCTTTTAATGAAAGAAATAATCTGTAATTAAAAATAATCAATAGGTAACTGTAATTAAATTTGTCCATATGGAACAATAAAAGAAAATAAGCATTAATTAATTAATTGATAAAATAGACTAATTATATCAGGAAAAACTTCAGCCAACACATATTAATTTTCTGGTGAAATAGAAGTTGAGGTAATAAGAATGGGAATTTAAAGCATATTATTTATTAGTGGTTGTTTTAGGTGTAGAATGAGTGTGACCCTAAATTTCTGATAAGGTTAAATCTGACGTTGGTAGTTTATTCATACATTTTGTTAATTGATAAACAAAAAATTCTATTGCTTTTAAAAAAATATTTCTATTAGAATACTCTTAAATCATCAATTATTTATATCCATTTATTCAAAAACCTAACTAATTTAATTAGAAATAATAATTTATATAATAAATCAATAATTTATGATAAATTTGTTTCTAATGTATTTGATTTAAATTATTCAAATTTATTGGATTTGAAATTTAGCTGATTTTAAAGATTTTTGTTTATTTTTTGCTAATTTAGAAGATATTTTCTTCATAAATTGATATTATTCTTCTGGAGATCATCTAATTATTGTGGCGGAATTCCAAATAAGAAAAAAGCAATCAATTAATTGGAAAAAATGTATATATTTAATCAAAGATCTCCTTTAAAAATATAGAGTGAACTACAATTAATGTTGATATATTTCAAATCTTATAATTTAAAATATCTATGTAAAATTTAGAAAATTTTCTTTATATTCTTGAAAGTAAAACAAAACTTTTTAATTTGAATTAAAAAATTTACATTCACATATAAACAATTTATTTAGTGTTAAATTTTGAAGAATATAATCTTATTTATATTTTTTCCTACCCTAAAATAGTTAAATAATGTAGGGTTTCCTATTAAATTTACTAAATTAATTTATAATATAATTCATTATATTAACTACTGTCAGAAAATATTGTAATTATAATAAAAACTCCTTATTTTTAGAGGTATATTAAATCTAATAATTTCTATAATTAAATATTTTTAAAATAATTAATATAGTAAACTATAATATCAATTATATTTCAATAATCAAAAATTAAGAAAATTATTTTTACTATCACTACATCTTTTAGGCATTATTGCTTATAAAAATTTACATATTTATTTTTAGTTATTATTATTATTATTATTATTATTATCAACAACTATCAAAACAAATAAACTGCTCTATATTTTTTTATTTAGAAATTTGATAAATCTAATCTATTCTAAAATAAAATCTTATACTTGAACTTGCAAAAAGAATAATCCAGCAAAATTATTTTATGGATGAGGATTTAGGTGAATAGAAAAATAAGAGTATTTTTGAAAAATATAAATAAGATATAATATAAAATAAAAATTGAATTAGTATCTAATTTCTGATATAAAAATTGAATCATTCTATCTATTAGTTAGATTCTTTATTATTAGAGGAGTGAATCAAAACAATAAAAAATTTATTTAAAATATTTAATTAATATTTAAAATAAATCCCTAATTTTGTATGCTTTAATTTATTATTCTAGATGTAAATTAATTATTAAAGATTTCCTAATTTTAAAATTACTTTAATTATACAAAATTATTTGTATTTATTTAAATAACAGCGAAATAATGGTATTTAAGATGATAAAAAAGATTAAATTAATGCTATTAAAAAAACTGATGATAACAATTATAATAATATTCATGGATAGAAAGGTTAAAATAATGATAACAAAGGCAATTGTATATATAATGAGGAGGCAGAAGAATAAATTGAAAATAAATACTAAATGTTAGATCATAAAAAATACTATGCTAATATTCTTAAGAGGGTTTTTATTATTCTTATTAGAAATGATTTATCCATTGTTAATAGATGGCTAAGAAAATATTTCTAGCTTGATAATTGTAGGATTTGGGTTAATAAGTTGAAATATTTGTAACTCTAATTGAATTAATAAAATTAAATTTGCTATTTATTTCATAATTATTCATTGAATTATTTTATATTAAATTATTTTATTTAACTACCTTACTATTATACATTTAATAAAATGTTAAAATAATCTAAAATGATTCAATTTTTATTTTTATAGTCTGAGATTTTGAAGATCTTTAAAAGATTTTTAGCATTTGCTTTGTAATGTTTATAATAGATATTTATTTTATTTTTAAATTATTTGATAAAAATAAATAATAAAATTTATTGAAAGCTATTAATATTATAAAATAGAAAATAAATAAAAATAATTAAAACAAAATCGATAAAGTGAATATAAACACATTTAAAAAATTTTATATTTCTATAATAATAAATTGATATTTATCATTTAAAAATATTAGAAAATCCTTTAAATTCAAAAATAAATTACTATCGCTTTTCATTCTATGATAGCAATAGTTCTATGAAATAAATTAAAATTAACATAAATGGGTAAAAAAGTTGATTAATATAGATTACTGAAACTGGTATGGAACAAAGGTTTAATTTAAAATTAGTACTGCCCATTAAAAAGTATCCTACTATAATAGATTGCTTAATTGTGATAGTAAATTAGGTAAAATCCTATGAGAAAAAGAGTTTAATAGGTTAGATCATTTTTATTCCTTTTGGAAAATATAAATTATAAAAGAATAAAAAGAATAATCAATTTTTAATCATCTATAGTAAGTTCCTGAAAAGGAATTTATTAAATAAAAATAAGACATAAAAGAAATATTCTATTGGATAATATATTTCCTTTTCTTAGATTTTAGTTTTTAGATAATTCATTTTTTTTATTTATTATTATAATTTACATTTTTTTTTGTTAAAATTAACAATGAAATTAGCTTTAATACATTTATTATAATGTATTTAAAATTATAAAAAACTATCTTTTGTAAGGTTTATAATTCAAATCAAATTCATAAGTATTTAAATGCTTTATTCATTAATTTCTTTTATAATTACAAAAATATTCTTTACTAATCAATTTGATTTTGTAATAAAAATAAGAATTATTTGGATACTAACGAAAGATAAGAGGCTCTATATAACTTTTTATAATAGTAATATAAAAATATACTTCATTAAAGATTAAAACATAAAATGCTCTCCATCCTAAATGTTCTATATTTGGAATATATACTTGAAAACTGGTAGCTTTAAACAAATAATTAAAATTACCTAATAAGAAATATATTAATAAATACTACTAACTCAATAAATACTTTAATTAAGAATAACATTAAGTAATTTACTTGAATTAATTTAATTAAGATTTTGATATACCAAAAAAACAATCAAAAAGTTGATTATATAAAGATTATAAATGAATAAAAGAAGAATAGAAATCTTTAAATTGATAATAAATATTTTTCTATATTCTCAACAACTATTTAAAAAATATTCTAAAAGATAATCTTAAATGAATATTTATAAGGGAATTCTAATTTTATATGTAAATCTGTTAAAGATAAATTGTGTTAATTATAAAGGAAAACAACTATTAATCTACTTTTTTGTATGATAGAAAAGAATATTATTAATTTTAAAATAGACTGAAAAGGAAGAAAGAGTATTTAAGTTAATTAAATTCTACTTTTAGTTTACGAAAATATCCTTAATATAATTAATTTAAGATTAGTAATAAAATAAGCTATTTATCTTTCATTTTCCTTAAGTATTGAGGAAAAGCGTAATTAAAAATTGATCTCATTATTATTAAGTTCCTTTATAGTTTTGGATTTATTCCTTTTAATTTATGAAGGTTTATGGAAACTAAGTATTTTTAAAAAATCGATAAAGATTTATGTGGTTATTAAACCCTCTTAACACGAATTTTATGTTTGGTATACTCCTTAAATTATATTTAATAAATAATGAATTCTAGGATACATTGTTTGATAAGATATGAACACAAATAATTAGTGAAACTCCCTTAAATCATTAGGAAGATTTTGGTTTTCTGAAAATATTAGAAAATTGTATACAAAAGTTGATATTTTTTATATAAATTACCTTTGAATTAGTTAAGAAAGAAACTCAAATATTTCTTTTTCAAAAATTAATAATATAATTCTAATTAAATTAGTAAGTTGAGATACATTTCTGATGAGTTTACAATTTTAATAAACAATAATTTATTAAAGAAATAAATTTTTAATACAGATTTCAATAGATTATATTAGATAAATCTTACTCTAATTATGTATTCTCTTTATTTCTTTTCAAATTTTTTTAAATAGGATTATCTTAAATGATAATAAGATTATACTAAAAAGAAAGTAAAAAAAGAGAAAAGAATATGAATATTTAAAAGATATCAATATTGCTCGTCTTAATTACCAGTTTATTCTTAACTGGTATTATCTTCCTCACTAAGGTTGATACTCAAATTATTTAGAGAGATATTTTTAGTGAAGATGGAGGTTCTTGTGTAGATATCGAATAACCATGCACAAGTACTAGTGAATGTTGTCTTTACTCATATTGCGAATACAGTTATGAAAAAGGAAGAACTATTTGTGATGCTTGAAAGAAGATTAAAATAAAATAAATTTAAAATTTGTAATATTTTCAATTTGTTTTATTTGTCTTTATAAAAATAACTTTATAAATTTAGTATATAATAAAATAAAACCTAATTATATATATAAAAATAAATAATTAAATTTGAATTTATAATAAATTGTTGATTGAAAGCAATTAATATTATAAAATAGAAAATAAATAAAAATAATTAAAACAAAATCTATAAAGTGAATTTAAACACATTTAAAAAAATTGTATATTTCAATAATTATAAATTTATATTTATCATTCAAAAATATTAGAAAATCTTTTAAGTTGAAAAATAAATTACTATCGTTTTTATTCTATGATAGCAATAGTTCTAAGAAATAAATTAAATTTAACATAAATGGGTTAAATAGTGGATTAATAAAGATTATTTAAACTGGTATAGAATAAATGCTGAATTTAAGATTAGTACTGCCCATTATAAAAGTATCCTACTATAATAGATAGCTTAATTGTGATAGCAAATTAGGTAAAATCCTATGCGAAAAAGAGTTTAATAGGTTAGATCATTTTTATTTCTTTTGGAAAATATAAATTATAAAAGAATAAAAGGAATAATCAATTTTTATCATCTTCAGTCGTTCCTGATAAGGAATTTATTAAATGTAAATAAGAAATAAAAGAAATATACTATTGGATAATATATTGTCTTTATTTAGATTTTAGTTTTTAGATAACTCATTTTTTATTTTTTATTATAATTTGTATTTTTTGTTGGTTATAATTAACAGTGAAATTAGCTTTAATGCATTTATAATAATGTATTTAAAATAAAACTATGTTTTTGTAAGGTTTATAAATCAAATCAAATTCATAAGTATTTAAATGCTTAATTCATTAAATTCTATAATAATTACAAAAATATTCTTTACTAATCAATTTGATTTTCTCATCAAACTAAAAATTATTTGGAGGATAACTAAAGAAATGTAGTTCTATATAAATTTTTATAATAGTAATGTGATAATATACTTTATTATAGCTTAAAATATAAAATGCTCTCCTTCCTAAGAGTTCTATATTTGGAATAAATAGTTGAAAACTGGTAGCTTTAAACAAATAATTAAAATTACCTAATAAAAAATATATTAATATCTCAACTACTAACTCTAGAAAACTTTAATTAAGAATATCATAAAGTAATTTACTTGAATTAATTTAATTAAGATTTTGATCAAACAAAAAAAATAATCAAAAAGTTGATAACCCATCTTTAATTGTATATACATATATTATTCTATAGATTATAAAATAATTTGACTTAAAAATCTATTATAATACTAAAAAAATAAAATAAAAACATTAAATATAAATAAATTATAAAAATTTAAATAAAATTAATACCTTATTTTCTATTACTAATATAAAGAAACAAATAAATAACACTTATAAAAATAAAGTATAGAGGAAAGTTATAAATTATAATATGATAAATGAATCCCTGGTGAGGTAATCTAATCTTGCCAAAAATGTTTAGAAGTGAAACCTAAATATATTCATAGATAATATTAATTAGGGGCTTAATGCGATAATAATGGAATAATTGATGAAATGATCAAATCTTTTCAAACTTGTTTAGAAATTTATCCTTATTAAGATAATTATGACTATATTTAAGCTATTACTTATCATGATAAAAGAAAGATTGATAAAGCTATCTAATATTTAATCTTATCAAAACTGTTTGGAGATCTAAAAATGAGAATTACTTTAGGAAAAATTTATAGCAATAAAGGAATGCTTAATGAAAGATTCAAATCTAATCTAAGGTGCTTGAAAATAAATACTAAAAATAAAGATTGCCACATCACCATAAATTAGGAATTGTATATATTCAATTTTATAAGAATGACAGATGAAGCAATCTTATGCTATTATAATTTAATAGTTGTATATTACAGTAAAGAAATGAGTAATGAGGCTTTCAAATCTCATTAAAAATTGGATATCAATAGATGCATTTCAACAAGTAAATTAATGAATTGACTGATTAGTGAAAATAAATTTTAGAATATTTAGTTGCTGATTGAAATAACTAGTTCCTTACTAACCTGAAATTAATTCTCATTAAAAGTTACTTCATAGATTTCTAAATTATCTAATTATTCAATTGTAATCATTTTTATTATGTCTTTATTATTTCTTTATGCTAAAAATTAATTTAAAATATCTATGAGTATTTATTTTTCTACTTAATGAAGATTTTTCATTTATTTTATATAAAATAGAAACGAAAAAATTTCATAGGCTTCTATTATTATTTTATCCTTGATTTCGAATTTAAATATATATTAGAAGGAATTTTAAAAAAATAATAAAACATTTAAAATAATAAATAATCAATAATAATAAATGAATAAATATGTTGTAGATTGAAAAATAAAAAATTAATTTTTTTATGTAATAAGTGAGGAATTATTTTGAATTATATCTAATAAAAGAAAGTAATTTAATGGGTTTCATTTAATACAGTTATTCCTTCTAAATTATAATTAAATTAAAAAATAATATTTTCTGATTAATTATGATTAATTTGAGTGTGTGAAGAATTTACTTTTTTTCTAAAAAAAGTAAATAAAAATATATTAGTAATTCAAATCTAAAAATTAGATTTAGGTAATATTTAAAAAATAAAAACATTAAACTATTAATAAAAGTTAATATTTGTATTTCTTCTCATTTTATTATTTTAATGGATCATAAAAAATTCGAACCACTTCTATTTACTTTTTATCTCAGTTAATTAGATTATTCAAAAATTCGAAATTTATTATGATATAAAAGATATTATCATTCTATTTCAATATAAAATTTAAAAATTTAGTATAATTTAATGTAATTATTAATTCCCTATTGCAATCATGTATATTTATTAATAATATTTGTATTAAATATTATAAATACTGCTTATGGTAAGGGTCTGTAAATCTGACATTACAGAAAGATAATTATTGGCTTATAAATATTTTAAGTAAAAAAAAGTTTAAAGAAGGTATGAATATTGACCACAAAATACTTATCATATATATGTATTTGTATACAAATTTATTACATTTATATATTTTTATTTTATATAAAAAAAAGCTTTTTGTGATTCCTCTTTAAACCCTTCCCTCTAAAATTAAACGAGGAACATCTATAAAATAAGTTCAATGGCAGAAGTTACCAAGCTTAAGTCCTTAGCAGACACCTTCATCCTTACTACAGACGCATCTTTTTTTTCTATTCATTGATCTGCAGTTAAGTTCACTGCCACCACAGCAAGGATTTGTAAACCAACCACCACATTCTTAACAAGGGTTCAGGCATTATGTCCCACTCTTAGCAAGGAATACATTTGATTTATTTTCAGATTAAAGTTATTTACAAATCACGGATTGAGCAATAACTAAAAGAATTAAAAGAAGAAAAAACTATCTCATATTCAATTTTTTTTAGATTTTGACTTTTAGTAATAAACTAATATTTCTTTTATTTGATAAATATATTTAATGGTACTAATTTTTTTAAGTTATAAACAAGTTTTAAAAATAATTTAGCAGATAATTTGATATTTGACAATTTGAGGGTGATTTACAAGTTTCAACTATAATTTCCTATTTTGAAATTTGAAAAATACTTTCTTAATTATCTAATTTAATTTGAATGGAATTAATTACATTTTTGATAAAAATATCTTTTTAGTGTTGTAGAAAAATATAAACTAAGATACTTTTAATTAATTTATTCTATTCAAGCTTATTAAGGATAATCAACCAAATGTAAATTTGAAATAAAGGAATATAATTGGATATATGAAACTTAATCATTCTGTAAGAAGTATGCCTTAGAGAAATCCTAATGAGTGTTACTTAATATAATAGTAAGTCTAATAAAATTATACTTGAAAGTAAATAAAAAATTATTTATTTTTATATCTCTACTTAATATATTTCTAAATCTATTGAGTTTTATTAAGATAAATACTTTATCATGTTTAAGAAAAATATTTAATTTGGATGCAATTTAATATGATAAAAATCTCTTTGTCATTTTGTAGAAAAATAATAATTATGATAAGTCTGATTACTGAACTTAAAACTATTTAAGGTCAATAAGATGTTTAAATAAATGGAGAAAGGGAATGTATAAAAAAAAGGAAGACTAAGCCCATCTACTGATAATAGAAGTCTATCAAACTGTGCAGACTGAGTTTTGTATTAATTAAATCAGTAGAGTTGTATTTCTTACTAATAGTAAGCTATGAAAGCTTCTCCATAATATCAATAATCAATTGTAAATATATTAATTAATAGAAAATTGCAATTAAGAGATTAGAAATATATCTTCTTTGATGTTTTGAAGTATAGATATTATTTGTAAACAAATATTTAAACACAACATAATGTAACTAGGTATACGAGATTTAAGGAAGTTTACTAAGAAACTTAAAAGAAAAGCTAATGTGAGTAACTGTATAATGAAGTTCCAATAAAACTTAAAAGTAAATAGATAATTATATATAATTTAATGCTCTATTTTATATCTTTAAATATCTGTAAACTCACTTAATTAATTTAATTTTCTTTTGAAATTTGATAAATCCTTTCCCATATTATTTAATTTAATTTGAATGGAATTACACTTCTGATAAAAATATCTTTTTAGTGTTGTAGAAAAATATTAATTAGTATATAACTAATTAATTTATTCTATTCGAGCTTTTTAAGGTTAATAAATAGTTTAAATCAGTAGAGGATGGGAAAGGCCAATAAAACCTAAACCATTCTACTGTCAATAAATTCTATTGAATAGTTTAGAATAATTTTATTTGCTAATTGAATGAATACATTTGCAATTATTTCTATTTGTAATCAATAATACTATCTACATTAACATATAAAATATACTTCAAAGATATTAATTTTACAGAAATGTATTTAAATTAGCAATAAATCTTCATTGATGATAGTATTCTAGGATATTATTTGTAAAAAAAATTTTTGCAAAGATAATAAGGCTAGCAGTTTTATCATAATTTGAAACATAAGTAATTTGAAATCTAAATTAGGTTTCTTAAGTGAATTATCTCTCAATTTATGATAAGACAGTTAACTCTACTATCTTTGCAAAATAATCTTTTTAGGGGGGGTTAATTATTGAGGATCTACAGCATTACTGAATTTAATTGGATTTATGAAACTTGATCTAGCTGTAGGCAATAAGTTTTAGAGAAGTGCTTATGAGTGTAACCTAATAAGTAAGTCCAATAAAATAATATACTCTACCAAAAATCCTTCTTAATCTATTATGTTTTTATTTTGATAAATACTTTCTCATGTTATAGAAAAATATTTAATTTGGATGAAATTTAATTTGATAAAAATCTCTTTGTTATTAAATTAAAATTTTATCAGGATATGTCTTATTACTTAAATTATTTAAGGTTAATGAGATGTTCATGTAAATGGAGGAGGAGAATAACCAGAAATAATAAACCTCAGTCCTTATTTATTGTTAACAAAGTTTAATGAACAGTTCAGACTAATATAATTTAATACTCTACATTATATATTTCAATATCTTTAATAATCCTCACTTAATTAATTATTTGCTTTCTAAAGGTTAAGTACTTTTATAATAGGATATAGCAGAAAGAATAATATGTTAGATAAATAAATTTACCATAAATTTTTGAAACATAATAATATCATATAAATGAAAAGGATAGCATGAGTTCATTTTACCATTTTGAGTAATTATAAAAAAACATACACATTATTGTGTATGTTTTTTTATAATTACTCAAAATGGTAAAATGAACTCATGCTATCCTTTTCATTTATATAATATCTATTTCTATTTTCTAAGGCTAAGAGGGTTGGAGTTGTTGTGATGAGAGTTTTAATTGAAATTCCTAAATAGATTAAATTTTTATTAATAGTAGTACTTTCTACCTTTAGTCAATATAATAATGAAGAGGGGTAATCATAAATCAAGCAGTAACGAAAATAATGCCTAAACAAAAAAGAAGGATCTTTCTAATTCTAATCTTCAATTTATTATATTATAAAATAATGAATTTAATATCAAATAGGTAAAATTGGATTAAGTTTTTTAAAAAAGACACCTTTTTTATTAATTTTTAAATTTATTTGTTCAAATTAAGTATTTTCTATTTTATCACAATAAATAAGATGTGGTTTTTAGGCGGATAGGTTAATAGTAATTGATATTTTTTTATTGTAAATTTACAGTTTTATAAAGGTTATTGTAGATTCTGTTGGATTTTCGAGTTAAAAATCAGTATGAGTTAATGGTTTATCAGAAGGTGGTTATAGAGAAAGTAAATCTATATTATTCATTATTTTTCCATGTAATCTCTAATTTTTATATCCTTCCCTTAATTCTTATTATTTTTTTATGAATTTTATTTTTCAACATCAAGTCTAATTTCATTTTTTAATTAATTTCTGTGTTAAAGTAGTTATCATAAATCTCATTCAAAAAGCTTTAAAAAAGATTATGATGTGCAAATAACTTTAAATTTTAAAAGTTGATGTAGGAAAAGAATAGTTTGTTAAAATTCAAAATTTGATACCACATTTTTTAAAGCAAATTATAATGAAGGTTCCTGCTTCTGTTAAGGAAAGCAAATTGTTTAAGAAAAAATTTTTTGCTGGAATATAATAATAAAATTTTTAATCATTTTTAGATTGTGCAATAAATTTCTAAAATTTAATTCGTATTACCTTAAAAAAAAGTGGATCTTATAATGATTTAACCTACGATAAATATTATAGAAAAGTAGGGAAAGAAGTGTAGTAAAGTTTTTAAATATTATAAGTCTAGAAAACAGTTAATTTTTTAATTGATCAAACTGAAATTATTACCTATTCATAATTCTTAGATAATTATAACCAACAATATAAATCTCAATAAAAGAAATAAAAATTTAAGTTAATAAGAGGGCCAGATATTAATTAATTTATAAAAATGAAATTTTAATTATATTAATTAGCTATTTATGAATAGCATTAGTTAGACTATAAATTTTTAAATGATATTTTTAGAGTAAATTAGGACTCTCTTACTTCTCTTAAAATAATGGAATGTGAATTAAGCGAAGATTCATTCAAAAATGTAGATTTTATAAATTTGCCAAAGACAGTTCAGAATTTAAGCTTTAATTCAAATTAAAATTTAAAAAGTTTAAAGTTTCTTGATGTTACTTATAATTAAATCTAAGAATATGACATTAAAAAATTAGATGTCGCTAAAACAGGAATACCTTTTATTTAGATTACAAAGTATATACCGTATGTAGAAAACACTATTTGTGATTAGTTCTAAACTAACTCAGATAATAATGATAGTTTTTAATTCTAATATTTATAGCAAACTTTTGGAGAAGATTTAGCAGCACTTTCAATGCTTGTTGATGACTAATAGGTCTACTCTTAAAATAAACTATTATCTTAAATTTTATTTCTCCCCAAATTTAATTTGAATAATACACTAAATAATTAACCTTAGACGCTATCTTCAGTAGAATTATAGTTATCTCATCTAAACTCTATTTAATTAAATTAGCTTTTCAATAAGATTAAACCTACTGTAATTGAGAATAATCCCTTTTTACTTTATCTTTCTGGATTATCCATTAATCAAGTGAATTTTTAATAGGATACAGTTAAAATCATTTAGAATTTGTTTAAATTTAGCATGATAAATCATTTGATGAATATATCCTAGTTTAAAAACTACTTGAAAACAACCCTAAATTAAAACAAATTCACCTGGCTATATAACTTGAAGTTTCCTATAGAAAAAAAGAAAAACATTATTAATCATTAGAGTATGATATAAAAGAATAGTAAAATTAAATTAAATAAGGTTAATCTAGTTTATCTATGCATATGAAATCTCCATAGAAACTATTGTTTTTTAAGATGAAAAATATGATTTATAATATTAATTATTTAGATGTGTAGGTCAATTAAAGTAACAATAAAAATATATTAAATAATTAAGAAAAAATATAATGAATCCTAATGAATTAAAAATGGTTGAATAACTCAGTAGAATTCCTCCATGTGAAATAATACTTAAGAATGTAAGTATTCAATTTATCAAAACTTGGTATGTTATTAATTCAATTTCTCCATTAGTCTAAAAAACAACAATTACAGATTTAGATTCAAGTTAGATATTCAATTAGTCTGTAGCTAATTATTTTGCATCACTTTTGCCAAGAAATAGTTTCTTCAGAAACATCTTAGAATCTACTCCTCAAAAATACAAATATGATGAAACAGTCTAATTTTTAGCTTAATTCTATGAAAAATAGATTGAAAATAAATATCATGCTTTTCTACTAAGCCTTTTTCCATTATATATTTTTGTTTGCATATTTGGGGTTTTATACTTTTCCTTACATTTTGAAATTACTTGTGGAAATGGGATTTCATGGTACTCTTACTATTTCTATCTAATTTACGGGATAATTGCTTTATTAATTGAACTTAGAATGTTCACTAAATGCTTGAGCTATATCTCTCATTTAATCCCCTCATTAGAAATTAAACTTTCCCCAGGATTTGTTGTTTAGTTAGCTAACACGATAAAGAAATTTATTATTGACTCCTCTATGATTAATTAATGGTATGTAGGATATTCATACTCTTTTTTCTAAAGTCAATTAGCAAGGTTTGATAATTTTACGAATGTTGCTTTCTTGTATTCAACTTACTCATGTGGTAGCTATAATATTTTTTATTTTTCTTTATTCTTTATTTCTATTCCACTTCTCCATTCCTTATATGAATTCTCTCTAATTATAATGGAATCTAAAAAGAAGAATATCTTTAAACTACCAACTTCATCATTAGATATATATTACAAGATCTGTAATATAATTGAATTCAAAGCTGTTGCTGATATTTTAGATCTTGTTTCCCCCTCAAATGTCACAGTTATAAAAGGGAGGATGTTTAATTCTAGATTTATAAGCAGTATTATTAGAATAGGAGGTGAAAGCATTCCTTTGGTTGTCATTCAAATCTATAATCTATCTCAAAAATAAATGACTTCTTCACTTGTCCTATCATTAGTACTTTCAATAATAACATTCTTAACATTGTTAGCAAACTTTATAACAATATCTCCTTCAGTATTAAATTAAGAAGATTTTAATAAACTTAATGAAAGAAAGTAAAAAGATAAAGTTCTAGAATAGTATGAAAACAGATTAGAAGAATATTAAAATGAAACATTTTCATTGAAGTTTTATGATAATCTGAAAAGTGTAAGAAAAGATTATTTAAAACTAAAGAAATAGTTGATGCAATCCTTTAGTGAGATCCCTAAAGAGTAGTAATAACTTAATGAATTATTTAAAATAAAGAGATCCTATTAAGATTACAAAAGGTACTTTGACTAACTCTTTGATCATGCTGAAGATGAATTACAATAAAATGTTAAGGAAGAAAAGAAGAATATTTAAATATAATGAAGTAATAAAATACTAATTTTTAATAATTACTTATAATTATCTATATATAAATAAATTTACAAGAGTTGAATAGAACTTTAAACATTTATTGTAACTAATATTATTTGTTTCTTTTTTTAATTGTATATATTTCTTTTTTATAATATAATTTCTCATAGGAATAAATTGAAGATTCTTTAAAGAATATCATTACCTTTTTTAATTTTTACATTTAATAAGTATATCTACATAATAATAACAATGGATATAAAATATTCAAAATAAATAAAATAATTAAAATTTATCATTTCAAAATAACAATAAAATTATTTATTTTTAACAACTTTTAATAAAAATAAGAAGGTAAAATAGCTTTTAATAAAATATTCTTAATAATAAGATTTTTTTAATACACAAAAAGGAAATTATTCAATCTAAGATTATCTATAGAATTAATTTTTCTTTTACTTTTATAAAAAATTTATATATTTTTTTATACTTTAATTATAATATTTTTCTCTCTTTAACAATAATTTATACCATCACAAACCTCCACAACCGATAACAATAGGATCATAGTAGTAAGTCTTGAAGCAGCTACTAGAATTAACTATTGCAATTATCTAAGGATCTTAGTAACATTTACTATACAAATCGTTTAGGTTAAGTTGATAATTATATTAACTAGTGCTTCTATATTTCATAAACTATTTGCATTCAGGAGTGATAGTAGTAGGTTAATAGGTTTTTATGTAATATTGTTCAACAGCTTTTTGGTAATCCTTATCATCATAACAATTTGATACAAAATTGTATTTAGAATTATAACAGTCTCCATATGATTGGAAGGTAGCTGGTTGATCTTAAGTATAAGGCTTTTCCTTCAAAATGAGAATACCAGTAAGAGCAAGCAATGATATAATTGGGAGAACAATTAGCAATTGTTTCATGATTTGATTTATCTTATATTTATTTTTTGATATCTTTCTGATTAAAAATAATTATAGATTTGTTTATAAACTTCTTTTATTTAAACTTAAAATTGCTTTACAAAACTATATCAACCTTTTTATACTATCTATCAATATATTAGTAAAAATTTAATTAAACAAAAAATAACATATTTCACTTGATTAATTTATACTTCCTGATCAAAAATTCCTACTCTTATCAAAACTCCCAATCTTATCAAAATTCCTAATCCTTATTAGAATTCCTAATTGATAATTTGAATTTTGAAATTTAAATTTTTATGTGCTAACTTAGTAAATTAATTTATTTTAATTATATTTCTCATCATAATATCATAATGGGTAGTATTTAATTAATTTTATGAGTAGGAATAGATATAATTAGATTTTACTCATAATTTTATCCTTGTGTAACCCATTTACAATACAAAGTAAATCACTTATATCTATTAATTTTCGGTTCGGTTTTTCTATCAAT
The DNA here is from genome assembly GCA_000260095.1 of Tetrahymena borealis. Classification (NCBI taxonomy): domain Eukaryota; phylum Ciliophora; class Oligohymenophorea; order Hymenostomatida; family Tetrahymenidae; genus Tetrahymena; species Tetrahymena borealis. The sequence continues at coordinate 274,434 of JH651252.1, read as the reverse complement.
TATACACACTAAGGTGTTGGATTCTTATGGAGAATTCTAATATGACAATGGATTTATTCATTTCGTTCATTTTAAAGTGTTGGATGGCCATTTTTGATGAAATTTAATTTCCTTTTTATATTATTTTTAGCTTCAATTCACTTTCATACCACTTTCTTTCATTAAATAAAGATATATATTTTACAAAGAGTTTATTAATTAAAGATAAATGAAATAAAGAAACTATAATCGAATCTTATTTTAATCTGTGGTTAAAATATGTCAAAAATTTTATTGTTATGATCCTTAATATTTTTAAAATATACAGTTTTTATTTAATAAATTATCTTATTAATTTAAAATAGAAATAAAGATGATAATTTATAAGCTCTCTATAAAAAGTTAATATGTTTTTCACTAATATTTTAAAATCAAGTTCTAAATTATCAATGGGGTTACAAAAGAAAATTACAAAATTTTCAAATTTATATTTTACAATAAAATTATATTAATCTATTTATTTAATGATTATTTCTTATTTAATTTTCATATTTCATTAGTTATTTAACTATCCTCTATCAAATTTATATTTTAAAAAAGTATTAAATTATTTAAATATTGTTTATTAATTTTTACCTTAACACTACTAATCTCTTTATTCTCATAATTTAAGGTTTCAAAGCCTATACTAATTTGAAACTTTTATTTGAAATATTTAAAATTGAATTTAATAAAAAAAAATAAAATGGATATTATAAATTAAAAATGAAAAGGCAAATAAAATAAAAATTACTTTAAATCAATAGTTAACATAGTAAGTTATGAGCAATCTCCTAATGCAGACCCTAAACTACAAGCACCCTTTTCTCCAATGCTATTACACCTATTATATTTAAAGAGTTAAGTAAAAAAAAAACATAGCAGAGATAATAAATTTGTGTTGAAAAGTGGTAGAAAATACTATGAAAATAAAATTTTACCTTAAATATAAAGCTAATGTAGTAAGCTATGAGCAATTTCCAAGCGTAGACCCTAAACCACAAAACCCATTTTCTTTAATCCAATTATTGCTTTTATAAATAAAGAGTTAAGTAAAAAATAACATAGAAAAGAGAATAACTTTGTGTTCAAAAGGGGTAAAAATAAAATTAGTAAAAAATTTACTATAAATCAACAGTTAAAGTAGTAAGTTAAAAGTAATTTCTTAATGCAGACCATAAACTACAAGCTCCCTTTTCTCCAATGCTATTAGACCTATCATATTTAAAGAGTTAAGTAAAAAAAAACATAGTAGAGATATAAATTTGCGTTGAAAAGTGGAGTAAAATACAAATAATATTAAATTTACTATAAATCAATAGTTAATGTAGTAAGTTAAGAGCAATTTTCTAATGAAGACCCTAAATAGCAAGCACCATTTTCTCCGATGTTATTATTGCTTTTATATTTAAAGAGTTAAGTAAAAAAATAATTTAGCAGAGATAATAAATTTGAATTGAAAAGCGGAGAAAAATAGAAATAATACAAAATTTTACGCTAAATATATAGCTAATGTAGTAAGTTATGAGCAATTTTTTAATGGAGACACTAAACCATAAGCACCCTTTTCTCCAATGCTATTGCTCCTATTATATTTAAAGAGTTAAGTAAAAAAATAACATTTTAGAGATAATAAATTTGTGTTGAAAAGTAGTAAAAAATAAAAATAAAATAAAATATTACTCTAATTAAAGAGTTAATGTAGTAAGTTATGAGCAATTTCCTAATATAGACCCTAAAGCACAAGCACCATTTTCTCTGATTCTATTATAGCTTTTATATTTATAGAGTTAAGTAAAAAAATAATTTAGCAGAGATAATAAATTTGAATTAAAAAGCGGAGAATAATAGAAATAATACAAAATTTTACGCTAAATATAGAGTTAATGTAGTAAGTTATGAGCAATTTTCTAATGGAGACACTAAACCATAAGCACCCTTTTCTCCAATGCTATTACTCCTATTATATTTAAAGAGTTAAGTAAAAAATAGCATAGCATAGATAATAAATTTGTGTTGAAAAGTGGTAGACAATAAAATAAATAAAATTATACCTTAAATTAAGAGATAATGTAGTAAGTTATGAGCAATTTCCTAATATAGACCCTAAAGCACAAGCACCATTTTCTCTAATGCTATTACTCCTATTATTTTTAAATAGTTAAGTACAAAAAAAAACATAGATTTGTGTTGAAAAATGGTATAAAATTATACTTCAAATTAAGAGTTAATGTATTAAGTTATGAGCAATTTACTAATGCAGACCCTAAACCACAAACACCCTTTTCTCCAATGTTATTATTACTTTTATATTTAAAGTTTTAAGGAAAAAAATAACTTAGAAGATAAATAAATCTTTGTTGAAAAGTGGTAGATAATAAAATGAATATAAAATTTTACTCTAAATAAACAGCTAATCTAGTAAGTTATGAACAATTTTCTAATGTAGACCCTAAACCACAAGCACCATTTTCTCCAATTCTATTACTCCTATTATTTTTAAAGGTTAGTAATAAAATAACATAGGATAGATAATAAGTTTGTGTTTAAAAGTGGTAAAAAAAGAAAAATAATATAAAATATTACTCTAACTAAAGAGTTAACGTAGTAAGTTATGAACAATTTCCTAATGTAGACCCTAAAGCACTGGCACCCTCTTCTCCTATGCTATTATTACTTTTATATTTAAAGAGTTAAGTAAAGAAATAATGTTGAAGAGAGAATAAATTTTATGTTGAAAAGTGGTAGAAAACAATATTAATAATTAGCTTTTCTCATAGAATAAATTTTTTAGGTGGTTATAATAAAATAAAAGATGTTTGCATCAAAATATTTAATGTTTAATTAAATGTTTTTTTATGAAGCTTAACTTTTCATATAATATTGAATGAAAAAAAGTTAAGAAGAAAAAAAATTTTTATCAAACATTAAGAAATTTGATGCAAAATTTATAATTTAATTAGAAGTATCTACGTACAAGTATCTACCTACGTAAATAAAAGATTGAGAATAACTATAAAATTTTACTATAAATAAAGAGCTAATGTTGTAAGTTATAAGCAATTTCCTAATGCAGACACTAAACCATAAGCACCCTTTTCTCTAATATTATTACTGCTATTATATTTAAAAAGCCAAGTAAAAAAATAACATAGTAGAAATAATAAATTTGTGCTGAAAAGTTGAAGAAAATACAAATAATATAAAATTTTACCCTAAATAAAGAGTTAATGTAGTAAGTTAAGAGCAATTTCCTAATGCAGACCCTAAACCACATGTACCATGTTCTCCAACGCTATTATTGCTTTTATATTTAAAGTTAAGAACAGAGACAATAAATTTGTGTTGAAAAGTGGTAAAAATAAATTTAATATAAGATTTTACTCTAATTAAAGAGTTAATGTAGTAAGTTATGAGCAATTTTGTAATGCAGATCCTAAACTACAAGCACCCTTTTTACCAATGTTATTGCTCCTATTATATTTAAAGAGTAAAGTAAAAAAACATCATAGCAGAAATAATAAATTAGTGTTAAAAAATGATAGAAAATAAAATTAATGTAAAATGTTACTATAAATCTAGAGTTAATGTAGTAATTTATGAACCATTTCCTAATGCAGACCTTAAACCACAAGCACCCTTTTCTCCGATGTTATTATTTCTTTTATATTTAAAGAGTTAAGTAAAAAAATAACATAGTAGAGAAAATAAATTTGTGTTGGAAAGTGGTAGAAAATATAAATAATATTTACTATAAATCTATAGTTAATGTAGTAAGTTATGAGCAATCTCCTAATGCAGACCCTAAACTACAAGCACCCTTTTCTCCAATCTTCTAATCGCTTATAAATTTAAAGAAATTTCCAAGATAATAAAAAAATGAAAGTAAGTATTTACCTAAAATTAAGAGTTAATTTATTTGCTAAAATATACTTTTAATTGAAAAATATTTAAATCTTTTAATTTTTTTTTAATAATAAGGTATTTACTTTTTTAATTTAATCTCCTTTCATTTTTTATTGCAGAATATTTTTCTACACAATTGTATTCCTAAAAAATTTAATTTATAATTTAAAGTTTTATATACTTACTAAGTGTGACAAAAAATTTGTAGCTTTTCCACAACTAAAAATTTCCTAATCCAAATCTACCCTAACCACTATTTGATTAAAGCAATTTATAGCATTTTCTTTATTTTAAGTTGTATCAAGGTATAGGTAATTAAATGGGGTGAAGTTTTCTCAAAAATGAAGAAGATATTTAGAATAATTACAGTCTATTCAAATGTATATTTTACAACAATATTATAATAATCCATTTATTTAAATTAATCATTATTTCTTATTTAATTAACTATCATTCATTTTCTATCAAATTTATATTTTTAAAAAAGTATTAAATTATATAAATTATATTTGTTAATTTTACCTTAATTTTATCACCACTAATCTCTTTATTCTCATTATTTAGGATTATAGTGCCTATAAATTTTCTAATCTTTTATTAGAAATATTTAAAAATTAGTTAAAAAAGTTATAAAAGGGATACGATAAATTAAAAATGATAGTCAAAGAAAATTTTACTTTAAATAAAGTGCTAGTTTAGTAAGTTATGAGCAATTTCCTAATGAGGACCCTAAACTACAAGCACCCTTTTCTCCAATATTATTATAGCTTTTATATTTAAAGATTCAAGTAAAAAAATAATGTAGCAGAGAGAATTAATTTATGTTGAAAAGTTGAAGAAAATAAAAATAATAATTTTACTTTAAATCAACAGTTAATGAAGTAAGTTATGAGCAATTTCCTAATGTAGACCCTAAACCACAAGCACCTTAATCTCCAATGCTATTATTACTTGTATATTTAAAGAGTTAAGAAAAAAATAACAAAATGGAGAGAATAAATTTATAAATTTGTGTTAAAAAATGAAAGAAAGTAAAAATAAAATTTTACTCTAATTAAACAGTTAACTTAGTAAGTTAAGAGCAATTTCCTAGTGCAGACCCAAATCCACAAGCATTTTAATCTCCAATCTAATTTTAGCTTTTATTTTTAAAGAGTCTTTTAATAAAAACATAGGAGAGAGATTAAATTTGTGTTGAAAAGTAGAAGAAAATACAAATAAATTTTTTTTACCCTAATTAGAGATTTAATTTAGTAAGTTATGAGCAATTTCCTAATTCAGAAACTTAGAGCAATCTCCTAATACAGACCCTAAACCAAAAACACTATTTTCCCCAATTCTATTGCTCCTATAATATTTAATAAAAAAATATCAAATGAGAGTTAATAAATTTATGTTGTAAAGTGGAAGAAAATACAATTAATATTTTTTACTATAAAAAAAGAATTATTGCTTTTATATTTTAAGAGTGAAGAAAATAATAAATTTGTGTTCAAAAGAGGCAGAAAATACAAAAAAATAAATAACTTTACCCTAAATAAAGTTTTAATGTAGTAAGCTAAGAGAAATTTACAAATGCAGACCCTAAACCACAAGATCCATAATCTCCAATCCTATTATATCTTTTATTTTTAAAAAGTTAATTAAAAAATTAACATAATATAGAATAAATTTGTGTGGAAAAGTGGAATATAATAAAAATAAAAAAACATTATACCCTAATTATAGAGTTAACGTAGTAAGTTATGAGCAATTTCCTAATGCAGACCCTAAACCACAAGCACCCTTTTCATCAATGCTATTGTATCTTTTATTTTTAAAGAGTTGAGTTAAAAAATAATTGTAAAAAGTATTTCTGTTGAAAAGAAAAAGAAAATACTAATTATATAAAAATTTTACTCTAATTAAAGAGTTAATGCAGTAAGATATGAGCAATTTACTAATGACGACCCTAAACCACAAGCGCCTTAATCTCCAATTTTATTACTCCTATTAAATTTATAGAGTTAAGTAAAAAATAGTATAGAAGAGAGAATTTGCGTAGAAAATTTGTAGAAAATTAAAAAAAATAAAATTTTACTGTAGATCGACAGTTAGTGTAATAAGTTATTAGCATTTTCCCAATACAGACCCTAAACCACAAGCACCTTTTTCTCCAATCTTATTACTCCTATTTTATTTAAAGAGTCAAGTAAAAAAATAGATAGGAGAGAGAATAAATTTGTGTTGAAAAGTCTAAGGATATAAAGTTAATTTAAATTTTACTATAAATAAAGATTTAATGCAATGAGATATGAGCAATTTCCTAATTCAATCCCTAAACTACAAGCACCTTAATCTCCAATACTATTATTGCTTTTATTTTTAATAGGTAAGAAAAAAATAACATAGAGGAGAGTTTAAATTTGTGTTGAAAAGTGTAAGAAAATAAAAATAATATAAAATTTTACAATAAATAAAGAGATAAAGTAGTAAGATATAAGCATTTTCCTAATTCAGACCCTAAACCACAAGCACCATTTTCTCCTATGTTATTGCTCCTATTATATTTAAAAGTTTTAATAAAAAATAACACAGAAAGAGTAATTTATATAGAATATTGTAAGAAAATATAAAAAGTATAAAATTTTACCCTAAGTAAAGAGCTAATGTAGTAAGTTATGAGCAATTTCCTAATGCAGACCCTAAACCACAAGCTCCCTATTCTCCAATCTTATTAAAGCTTTTATATTTAAAGAGTTAAGTAAATATCACATAGGAAATAGAATAAATTGTGCTGATAAGTGGAAGATAATTCAAATAATAAAAAATTTTACCCTAATTAAAGAGATAACGTCGTAAGTTATGAGAAATTTCCAAATAGAAACCCTAAACCGCAAGTACCTTAATCTCCAATACTGTTATTGCTTTTATTTTTAAAAATTTAGGTAAAAAAATAGCAAAGAAGAAGAATAAATAAATTTATGTTTAAAAGTGGAAGAAAATACATATAATATAAAATTTTACTATAAATCTAGAAATAATGTTGTAAGTTATAAGCAATTTCCTAATCCAGACCCTAAACAACAAGCACCATTTTCTCCAATGCTATTCATCCTATAATTAAAATATTAAGTAAAATATAATACAACAGTGAGAATAAATTTGTAGTGAATATTGGAAGAAAATATAATTAATATAAAATTTTACCCTAAATAAAGAGCTAATGTAGTAAGGTATGGGCACTTTCCTAATGCAGACCCTATAGCATAAGCACCCTTTTCTTCAATACTATTTTTCCTATTATAAAATAGTTAAGTAAAAAAATAGCCTACGAGAGGGAGTATATTTGTATTGAAATGTGGGAGAAAATAAAAATAATTTAATATTTTACTACAAATTAAGAGTTAATGTAGTAAGCTAAGAGCAATTTCCCAATCCAGACCCTAAACCATGGACACCCTTTTCTTTAATGCTATTATTGCTTTTAAATTTAATGAGTTAAGTAAAAAAAATAATATAGGAGAGAGAATAAATTTGTGTTGAAAAGTGGTAGATAATATAAATAAAATAAAATGTTACCTTAAATCAAGAGTTAATGTAGCAAGTTATGAGCAATTTTCTAATGCAGACCCTAAACTACAAGCACCATTTTCTCCAATGCTATTGTTCCTATTATATTTAAAGAGTAAATAGTATAATAACAGAGAATAAAATTGTGTTGAAAAGTGGGAGAAAATGAAATTAATATATAATTTTACTATAAATAAAGAGCTAATGTAGTAAGTTATGAGCAATTTCCTAATGCAGACCCTAAACTGCAAGCACCTTTATCTCCAATATTTAAATAGCCGTTAAATTTTAAAAAATATAAATGTCAATAAAAAAATTATAGTTAATATTTACCTAAATTTTAGATTCAATTTATCTGCAAAAATATTTAATTGATTAAACTTTTAATTGATAAAATAAAAATTTATAAATTTTATTTTCATAAAAAGGTATTTACATTTTTAGTTTAGTCTTCTTTCATTTTTTATAATAGAATATTTTTCTACCCTATTGTATTCCTAAATTAATATTAAACGTTCTATATTTAATAAAAATTTATCAGAAAAAGCTTTGGTTTTAATTAATAAGAATTCCAAATTGAAACTTTCTAACCAATCTAATATAATAAATTTATAATATAATGTTTTTTATATTGAGTGGAAAAAAATTGTAGCTTTTTCAAACAAAAAAGAATTTCCTAATAATTTCAACTAAAATATTCCCTTAAAAAACGAATTTTCTATTTAAAAAAAATTTTAAATTCATTCTAAAAATTTTTGATTTAAAAATAATTAAATTATTTTTATAATTATGATATGATTAATAATAATTTAATATTAGTGTTTTCTTTAGATATTATAAAATTATATTAAAATAATCTAGATATTTAATTAGAAAATAAAAACATTTAAGTAATTAATTAATAAAATAATTAAATATAAAGTACAGGAAATGATAAAATAAATAAAATTTAAATAAATTATTATAAATTCTATTTTATTATTTTTTAAATGTACACTTAGAAATTTATTAGATTGGTTAATTCCAACTAATTGATTTATAAATATTTTACATTCTTAAGTAGAAGTACCCTCATTAACACAGTATGTCATAAAAAACAATTTTTACAAGAGTGAATGTAATACCTAGAGTAGTAGGAATCTTTCTCTTCTTACTAAAACTTTCAAAATAGCAAATCATTACTAAAATAATAGAAGAAATATAAAAGGTAGAAGTAGTAGAAAAACATAATTACTTTGAAAAATATACTTGATACAGTAGTAATAATCCAAACATCTTAAAATGAATATATAAAAGAATCACCAACTGCTTAATTCTCCCAATACTATTATCTAAAATTACCCTAACACATCCACTACTTTTGAGTAATGTCTATTTAAAAAAAGAAAGGGATTAAATTGATTATTTTACATTTTTCTTTAGAATTATTTAAAAATACAAATTAAATCTTTATTTTTTCATCCATAAAAACAATTTATTTACCCTTCTAGATGTGGTCTCACTATTGGATAAATGATATCTATTTGAATCTTTCTTTATTCTTTCTTATTTTGTTATTTTTAATACAAACACTCAAATTTCTTTATCTAAATTCTCTTGAGAAACTTATAAAATAAATTATGGGCTAGAAAATACTAACATGAAACATTAAAACCTATTCTAAGCAATTATTAAATAATAAAATATAAAAGGAAGTAAAATAAAGATAAAGTTCTTCTTTATTTTTAAAATTTTTTACAAGATTACTATGCTTATGACAATTATATTCTTTCTTTTTTCCATTTTTTGTTTCTTTTCTAATAGTTGAATGTAACCTAAAAAAATAATAATTGGTATAAGATATTATTTTATTAATTGATTAGAAACTATTTGAAAAAGTTATGGCTAATCTCTTAATCAAATTATTGGGTAAATTTGATAAAAATTGACGTCAAATTTTTACACCCTCTAAACAAAAGAGGTAAATAACTGAAGGAATAATTAAATTAGATTTTTAATTATCATCACACCATAATTTTCTTTTCAAAGATAACACAATTCTTTCCTTTCTTTCTTAATTATTAAAATAATCATGATTGAATGCTGAATTTTTTTATAATAATTAATTAACAATAAGGAAGAAAGAGGAATAAAAATGATAGAATAATAAAATCATATACCTGTTATTGCAATTGGTCCTACTGGAGCTGGTAAGAGTAGCTTACTCAATTTACTCATAGGAAAGACTTTATCTGTGGTAAATGGGAAGATTTAATGTATAGATGAAATTTTCAAAGTTAGTGACAAAGGAATTTCTAAGACTAAAGATCTTCAAAAGCATCTTCATTTTATAGATACGCCTGGATTGAAAGATACTAATATATTTGATCGAACTCTTAATCTTATGAAATTACATTAATTTATGGCATCTCACTCTACTTATTTAATGATTGTTTTAGCTTCTCATTCATTTGAAGCTGAAAAAGGTGATTCAGCTTTATAATTTTTCAAATTTCTCTATCAATTTTTTGGAGACTTAAATAAATTGAAGCAGTCTACAATTTTAGTAATATCTCATTTTGTTGAAGATTATGACTCTATAGAGGATATAGTTTTAAAAATAAAAGATACTATAAAATAAAGAAGCTAGGAGAAATATAATTATATAAACTAATAGGAAAGTGAAGGCCTTTAAGATTTAATTGATCACTTGTAAAAAAATAATTAGATCTTCACGTTTAATAGACCAAATAATAAGTTAAATACTAAAGATTAATGCTGGGAGTAACATATCAATAACAAAGATATAATCCTCTAATATTATCCTAAATTAAAACCTCTAGATAAGAATTTGTTAGAATTGAGTGAGAAAATGCTAGATAAAGAAACAAAGCAAGTACTTACAAATGAAATACCATAAGAATTTAGAAGAAGAAAGGATATATTAGATTAGAGAGTAATAGAGGAGTATTTCAAAGAATAAATTATCATTGGTGATACCAAGAGAAGCTAAGAAGAGAAGAGAAAATACTTAAAGAAATAAGTAGAACTTTAAAATAATGAAACTTAATTCAACGCTTATGAATCATACTTGAATGCAATCTAAAATATAGATTAATAAGATTAAGAAAAATAGGAATTTCTTGAATTTAATAAAGTGATAATCTATATTTCTAAACTAATAAGTGAAGATGTTTTGAATAATATGCTTTCTATTGAAGGATTGAATGATTTGGCAAGAGATAATTAAATTAGATCATCAGAAGCTAGTGGTTATTTTATTTAAAGTTCCTTTATTAATAAATACTTTACTGAAGTTTCTTAATAATTAACAATTAATGCTAATATATTTATAGCAGATTGTGATCTAAATTTATCTGGAATTTCATTACTCATTAAGTGTGAAAAATTTATTATAACTAAGAAATGCACATTTAATTTGTCAGGAAAGAAAGGAGATCCTATTTAATAAAATATGACTAATCAAGAAGATGGCTTACCAGGAAATCCGGGATATTAAGGTGGTATTTTCAGGTTAATAATTAAAGATTCTTAAAGCATCAGATGTATTGATCAAGTATAATTAGTTGTAAATTTAAGTGGTGGAGAAGGAGGAGATGGTTAGCAAGGAGGTGATGGTACTGATGGTTTGGATGGGAAAGATGGTAGATTAGAAGATGTTAAATCTAAAATTAAGGATTGCTTAGTGGATGTAAAAGAAGTAACTAGTACTGCTAAAAATATGATTTCATATAACAGAGAATATATATTATACTATGAATCTAAAGGAGAAAGTGGCTAAAGAGGAAGTGATGCCAAAAAAGGAGGAATAGGAGGAATTAAAGGATTCAATGGAGAGTCCAGTATTTTAGATTTCTAAGGTAATCTTTTACAAACAAATTTGATAGAATTCTAAATTGATTTAAATACTAACGGTAAACCTGGATCTCATGGTAAACCTGGTAGAGGTGGTTTAAATGGAAAAAATGCTAAAGCTGTTTACTAAGATGAATTTATATTCCCCACATTACGTGGTAAATAGGATGAATACAATAAATTGGCTAAGAATGCTAAATTAGCAAATGGTGACAAGGAAGCAGAAGGTATAATAGGAAATGTTGGTCTAGGAGTGGCAGGTTCAGGAGCTGCAATATTAGCTGGAGAATTAGCTGTAGATTATGGTGCAGTTAATTTGGCTAGATTTGTTACTTTACCTGTAAGTTTAGGTATTACAGGTCTTTAACTTTTTGGTAGTATTATAAGTGCTAATCAAGATCCTATAATTATCGAAAAACCTCATTTGGTAAAAAATAATAATAGTAGAGCAATGAATGGTTATATACCTAATGATTTCAATTATAGTAATTAAAAATAACCCACTTTACTAAAATAAGCAGACAAAGTATGCTTTAAATAAGAAGATATTTGTAAATGGTTTTGCATTTAAAATAATCTCTGTTAATATAAATGTATATAATGAAATAATTCTAAAAATAATAAAATATAAAAAATTTCTATCATAAATCTAAAAAAATTAATTTTTTAAAAATAGTGAATACCTTTTTTATTAAGTATTATTGCTTATTATAAATATGAATTATCATTTATATATTTAGTATTTAATATTTCGATCTTATCCACATAAATTATTTACTACATTACTCTAATTTCTGATAGAAACTTTTATTTATTTAATCTATTTCTTATTTTTAGTATATTATAATATCAGTATTTTCACAATTTACTCTAAATCCTCTTTAATTAAGACACCCCCCCTCCCCAAAGTTTTTCCCATTATTGAGGGTATTGGTGATATTAAAATAAAAATGATTAATTTTAAAAATTAAATTTTTATTTGAAATAGGATATTAAAAGTATAATTAGATTAATACTCTCTTTTTAAGAAAAATAAAATAAATATAAATAATAAGAAATTTAAATTAAATTTAGAAAAGAAATAAATTAGAAAATAAAAACATTTAAATTATTATTAAATAAAATAATTAATTAATTATAAATTATAATAATGTATGATAAAATAAATATAAATAATTTAATTAAAGAAATTATTATAAATTCTATTTTATTATTTATTCAAAAAACTAAATTTTAGCAAATTAATTCATTTTTTACCTTTGATATTAATTTTTGATGAGGAGATTATTCATCTTTTATTTCAGAATTAATTTAACTCATAAAGGATATTTAGTTGATATTTGTTTTATGCTATATTAAGAGGAAGAGAGTAACTATAGAGGAAATTTTAAAAATATATATTCTTCGTTAGATAAGTCTAAAAGGAACCTTTTCAAAAAGTACTAAAAACAATTAAGAAATTAATTAATTAAAGATAAGATATACTAAAACAAGACTTAGTTGGATAAAAGCAATTTTTTCTACTGAATGGCAGCTTAAGAAATGAAGAAATTAAGTATCTATAATGCAATGAAATTCATCATTTAATATTTTTTATTGATGAGAATTGTGTTATTTCCAGACACAATTTAAGGTGCTTAGATTGGGTAGGTAGAGAATTTACTAATAAGTCAAAAGATCCCTTACATCATTAAGGATTATAATACTTTTCTTATAAGTAATCTAGAAAATGTGCATCTTAACATAACTCTTAAGGATGGTAGTATATCAGATTAGTTACAGTTTACTGAAATTCGTGAATTGAACTTGATAATCATATTAAATAATGTTAATTTAATTGGATAGAATAGTAATTTTATTTGCGGAAGTAGTCTCACATCATTGATAATCAATTAAGTTGAATTAAGAAATGTAATATCTACTAAATAGTTATTAAACGCTACTCTTGAAAGCTGTAATAGCACTACAATATAATAGATAACTTTAATGAACTTCTTCTCCACTTAATCACTATTTCTTTTAACAAAAGTCCCTTAATTGAACATTAATAACTTCATTTCTGATTAAGAAAGTATATAATTATCAAAACTACCTATTTTTCAAATTATCCACTAAAATATCACTTCGAAAATAATAGTAAATAACATATCTATATCTACTACTTCTACTTTGAGTATTAATAATGAAAATTCGAAGTCAGAGAAAGATGATAAATCTAAGTAATTGCAGTAGGCACTATTAGTTGATACTAATTATGACAGCGAACAACGTTCATTTATTTAAATTTCATAGGATCCTGTAGAATAAAGCTTGGTCTCATAAGGATTTCAATTTATAAACATGACAAATATAGTATTTGCTATCAATAAAGGAAATATTAGATTTATTGAAACTATTAATTTATAATCATCAACCACTTTTATTGAACAAGGTTTTTTTCAAAGAAACAGAGCAATTAAAAATGGTGGGAGTATATACATGGAGGGTTCATCTCATCTATATATAAGTAATACTATTTTTGATTAATGTTCAAGTGAATACTTTGGGGGAGCAATAATGACACTAGGAATTAATGAAACTAAAAATGTTACTTTCTCAAACTGTATTAGTAAAATAGGAGGAGCAGTATTTATAAATATAGTTTATAGTTATATAGATATGAAAGAAGTTAATTTTATAAATAACACTGCACTGGTTGCCTCCCCAGATATATTTTACTGCTAACATCCTGATGGGAAATCATGGGCTTGTGATCTTTTTGATGTTGATCAAATCCTTGAATATAACCCCTAATTTTAATCTAATGAGCTATATTTGGTAGATACTTAATACGAATATAAAAAATTAGGAGCACCAGACAGAGATTATTTGCAAAGCAATTTACTATTTGGATAAATTTACGTTATTAAGCTTAAAATTTAATTTGCTAAAATAAATATAACAACATTTAATGAAAATTAATAGTTTGGGAATTTGTATAACTACCTCTCGCAAGACACAATGTAGAACTTCTTTCCTATTAGTATACCTAATGTTACTTTTCCTTACTTAGTTACAGCTTACACTTAAGCATAAGATTGTTCCGAAACTGATACATTATATTTATATAAGTTAGATTATTTCAATTAGATATATACAGGTACATAAATTATAGGATGTTTTAATATTACATCTGAATGCAATTAAGGTATGAGTAAATATAATACAATTGCTTATTAATAAATTTATACATCTTGCTAATATTGTGGATATGGTACATTTACCTATGAATCTTAAAAAAATTGCATACCTTGCAATCCTGAAATGTATCAATATTGCTACTCCAATATTACAGCAGTTAACTATGGTTATTGGAGAAAAGAGTATTCTTAAAAAGAAGAATCTATATATTAATGTTATCTAAGTCCATCTAATTGCAAAAGCTCTAACAGGGAAGGAGTAGGTAAGAATTAAAATGTTTGTAATATTTATTATAGTTAATTTGAATCTAATAAAAACTAATAGAAATTATCTTCATATCAGTTAAGGGGGGGAGGGCAGTTGAACCTAACTTTGAGATTTTAAGCCATTAGTTTACTTTATAGCTTAATATATTTATTGTCTAAAATCATATATTTTCCTCAGCCCCCCTTAACTTTATTTTTGCTAGAATGGAGAGGTTTATTTACTTGTTGATTAATTTCCTAACTAATAAGATTTATTAAAAAATTAGTTTGACTATATATTCCACCATTATGTAATTTTGATTAAATATATTTATATTATTAAAAAAGGAAATACATTATGTGCTGAAGGATATATGAATGAATAATGTTTAACATGCGATTTAAATGGATAAATATGGGGAAACGAGGCTTATGGATTATCTGGATAATTTTAATGTATCAAATGTAGCTCACTTAATAACAATAATGCTTATTTCATACTATCAATTTCCCTTTAACTTTTGTTATTTGGACTAACTCTTTATAGTAATTAAAATAGAATGAAGAATTAAGTTTATAGGAAATATCTATCAAAACTCTAAATCATTTACATTGGTTCTAGCTTTATAAGATAATCCCAAACTTCAGTGTATATCAAGATTCTTTTATTCAACTTCTAAATATATCTCACTGCTTACTACATTCTAAACTTCAATTAATCAGATCACTCATTTCATAGCACTGCATTCAGTTTCTTCAATCCTTTCTAAAGTCAAGGAAATAATTCTTATGATTGCTTTTTAAAAAATTTATTCCCTAGCTCAGAGAGTATAGGATATGTTAAACTACAAATAGCTTCATATACTCCATTAATAATTAATGTATTTGTTCTAATAGTAACATTAATCATTATTTTAATCAAAAAATAAAGAATTGTCACTCTTCTTTATCTGATGGTTCACTGTTTTAGCTATACAATCCTATTTCTTTTTTAGTCGTCTATACTATAGTACTCCATATAATCTCTAAAGTGTTTATCACTTACTAATGAAAGCGATTATCTACTCTTAGATACTTCTATCAATTGTGAAGACACCTCAAAGACTCATTAAATAAAAATGCTAGGCATAATTTCTATTGTCGTTTTTATTGTTCTAATTCCTTTAGGATTATTCTTCCTTTTATTTCGATAAAGATAAAACTTGGAAAATTCTAAGGTGATTTGTTTATATGGTTTTCTTTTTGATGAGTATAAAAGAAAATACTATTACTGGCAATTTTTAAAAATCCTCCTTTCTGTTTTCCTAACATTTTTATTGTAGGAAATGAGAACTTAATCTATGTTAGCAATCATTATATACATTACCATTCTAACCTTATATTTGATTTCAGTATTTTTACTTATGCCCTTCTAATCTAATCCTTTAAATATGATAGAGATAGTTTCAGTAACCCTTTCAATTCTATATCTTTTGGCTTCAATATCTATTTAGCTATCTTATTCAACTAATTAAAGCTATGAAAGTAATTAAGTAAGCTCATTCCTTGCTAATTTCTTTTATTATACTATTCTAGCTTTTCTTGCTATATTCTATACCTATATGGTTGTCTTAATTATTACATCTTTCTTCCATACTTCAATTTAAAAGCTGTAGAGATATAGATTATTCATTTACTTTTCTCGTAAATTTCCTACAATCCTTTCTAAGTTGTATTCAAAGCAGCTAAGAGATAATTTCAAAATATTTCGAATGAATGTAAAAGATGTGATTTAACAAGTTTATTAGCATAAAATTAGTCCTCCTACTAATGAAGCTATATAAGATTTAATAGAATACTCTGAGTAAGAAATAGAGAGTGAAGATGTAGAAGAAAAATAAATATCAATCTAATGAATGAAATATTTTATCTCTAAAAGTGTTTATTAATTTATAATTATTATATATTTATTAAATCCAACTCAATAGAAATTTTGAAACATTCTTTTAATATTACAAATTAAATTGAAAATAAAGATGCTGTCATTTATATTTGTATATAATAAAAATTTATTTTAAGGGACTATATTTTTGGAAGACATCAATATAAAATTTATCTTATTTTTCCAATCATTCTTATTCCTATTTTTTCTAAATTTGTGTTTATATTTAACCTATGAGGATTGATAGTAGGAAAGTTAAATTTATGAACCTTAAGTAGGGAGTTTCTATGTTTAAAAAAATAATCAAATTATCAGAAAGATTAAGAGTAAGAAAAATTAATTAAGACTTCATTATTATTGAAAAACTATCAAAAACTAAAGAAATAAATAGAGTAAAATTCAGGTGTTTAATCAAACAAAATCAAATATTAATTATTAGATTTTTTTGATTGGTAAGTAATATATTAAATTAAAAATAATGATCTAGAAATGTAGGCTAATTATTAGATTAACAAGTAGTTTTAAAATTTAAATCATTTATATTTTCTATTATAAATTAAAATCTAAAATTTTCTTAAGTTTTTTGTTGATATTGGTAAAAAAACACCTTGCTTAACCTTTCTATTTCATTTAAAATAGCATAATACTGCTTAGGGAATTATTAATAAATATCATATTAAAATTTCCATATTTTTTTCTTCTTCTTTATTTCTTTCTAAAATTTGTAAGATATTTTTTTATTATTAATGAAGAAATTTAAATAGTTTTTAAAGATAAATAATAATAAATAATTTATCTAATATAAAAATTTCATAATTAAATCTTATTTGTTTTGACTTTAGTTTCAGATAATAAAATGAATTAATTACTTCTACTATGATTTGACTAAAAATTATATTTAAATGAATAATATAATATCAAATTAATAGTAAATTAAAATACAGTAATATATTTTATTACAATCAATAAAGAATAATCATAGTTAATTTGTCAATGATTATTAATTAAGCCATATATTTAAGAAAGAGTATCTTATCTTTAAGATCTTTATTAGCTTACTTCTTCTTTTAATTTCACTAGTTCTAAGTATTATTTCAGTAATGATGACAGTGGTGAAGTTGGTTCTTCCTCATTAATTTCATTTACTTTCTTCTACTCTTTACTTAATTAGGTAGACAACTCTTCCTATCCATCATCTTTATTTTTTTCTTCCTCTGATTTAATTTTTAATTAACAAAATTCACCTTTTTCCAGCTATTATGATTAGCCTTTCTCCTACTATTCTTCAGGCCCATTTATAAAAATAAATTACTATTATTCTTTTTATTCCATTTAATACTCAATTTCTTTTTATTATTCTTATTATTGTGTTATTTATTATTCCTATTATAAATTCTATTGTGATATTTAATATTCTTATCCCTATTCTTATTCCTATTATTTCTATTATTATTTTTGTAATTGCTATAGTTATTGTTATTATTCTAATTATTGTTATTGCCATTATTATTATTATTATTAATAACAGTTATTTTAATATTAATCCTTCTTACTCTATTTTTTATTCAATTATTACTACTACTCCTACTGTAATATACTACTTAACCTAACAGCATTCTCAAGGATAGGGAGTTTCTCACATAATTATGTAATTAATTCAGGTTGCTCTTCTACTGGTATCTAATTGTTGATATAGTTCAGAAGACCAGTAAATCCCCATTTAGGATTTTTAATTATTAACTATGATAGATTATTAAACTTTATATCTGTTTACTATTCCTTATTTTTGAAAGGAATCCTATTTTAGATCATTTCATTATTAATATTACCATGGAGCTTTGGCGGTTATGGAGATTAGGTTTGTAAAAAGAAGTGTTCATCGTTTTTACTAGTTGATTTTGACACCCATATTTTTAAATTCTATTTAGAAGCTTTTAATGCTTTTCTAATAATAGCTGAAGTAACTGTATGTTTAAATCTAATAACTCCTCTTCTGATCTTTTATTAACTATCATCCTTCAGAAAATGATCGCTTTCCTAGTCAGAGTTGTCAATATTTTAATAAATAGCCTCTAAAATTTAAGTAGAAGTTAATTTTTTTAGAATCTATTCAAACTTTTCTAAGTTAGTACCTTCAATATAGAGCTTTCTGGTAAATACTACATTGTCTAATCCAATTAATTACTTTTTCTTAATATTCTTTTTTTTATGTTCATCACATTTACTATTTAGTTAGCTTTAATCTTCTTAAATCATCTCTTCATTCTCCATTTATTTTATTGAGTTTCTAACTAATTCTAAAAATCTATCTTTCTATGATTTCCCTTTATTTCAATTTAATCCTCAATTACTTTATTAATCAAAATTTCTTTCTATTTATTTGTTATTAAATAGTATTGAAAATATCAAAATATATTCCTTACAAATTGTTTATTAAATAGAAAGAAGAAAAAAATTAAATACAAATTTAAATTTTCATTTAATGTATGTATTTCTTAATATAGACTAAGAAAATGTCACTACTTTTATATATTCTTTTACATAGTTTTTTTACAAGATTTTCCCATGCATTTATTACTTTATTTAAATATTTTGTTTAGTTTGATATAATAGATATCTAATTTTATAAAAATTTAAAATATTAAAAATTTATATATTCCTAATTAGTAAATATATTTCCTTTTATAACTTAAAATTGAAAAAGGAGTAAGATTTAAAATTATTTCTTTAACTTCCTTACCTACCAATTAATTTCTATCTTAAATAAATATAATAAATTGTAAATATATTAATAAAATATAAGCAATATAAGAAGTTAGTAAAAAACATACTACTGCTTTCCTTTCTTTTAATATCAAAAAAATTTATAAATCATATATTATTATATTGTTTAACCATTAATAAATAATAGAAAATAATCTTTTATCTTAATAAGAATTTTATAATTTGGATAATTTAACTCAAAGATAATAGCAATATAAAGGGAGGTACATTAAGGTTAGATAAATGAAAATTATATCTAAAGTTTGTTATGGAAAATCAATTTATTTTATAAAAATTTGCAGTTCTTAATTGTAATTATAGAAATAGAAAATAATTTAATATTAATTATTCATTTTAAAAACTTAATAAACTTAAATTAATTTTATGATAGTTTTCTTCTGCTTTAAAATGTATATTTAGTTGCTTATATTTTAAGGAAAATGAAGTATAGAAGCACACATATATTTTGTTTGTATTAACTAAAACTAAAAATGCATTATATTTTTAATATCTTTTTCCAAATACTAATTCTAATTTTAATTTTTATTCTTAATTATTATTTTATTTGCCAATTTGTTATTATATTATTATTTTTTGCTGAAGAAGGTGAATAATTATTGAAAATTGAACTCTTTATTTATAACATCATCTTTTATCACAATCTTTATTTTATTTATTTTTATGATGAAATTTGAAAAATAAGTTGGAGGGAATATAAGATATCTTAAGAAATTAATGTAGATATTCTTTAGTTTAATTAAGTATATTTTAGCTAAACGTTAACGTAAAGAAATAGAAAAAATTTTTTTCTTATATTAATATTATAATTTTAAAGCCAAGGAAGATAATATCATATGAATAATACGAACTGCTCCACTAAATATGCTTAGTATAGAAATTATTCACTTTCATAATTGCTTATTTATATTATATTGCGTACTTTAAGTTTACTGATGTTTGGAATAAGTTCATTTTGTAACAACTTTTAAGCTAAAACTATTTCTTTATTGTCCATACTAACATATGATATTGGTATAGGAATGGTATCTACTAAATTTTAAAGCATATTAGGGTTTTAAATAACTTTTTTGATTTAAGGAATCTTAAGCATAGTTTCGTTTCTAGTATGCTTAAAAAGATAAATGAATTGCTTAATATCTATAAAGAGTAGAGAAAAATGAAAAAAGTACTCCCTATAGATTAAATTCAGAAAAAGGTTGATGATAATAAAATATTAAATAATTGATGCCACACAAAAGTTATTTAAAAATTATTCTAATTTTATAAAAAATAATATTAAAATTGATAATGAATAATCTATTTTTATATGCCTTAGTATCTTCTATTAGAAGACATAACCCACCATTAATTTTACTTAATTTCAATTTTAAATTATTATAATTGAATTAATAATTGACAAGGATTATATTTACAAAAAATAAGTAGTTAAATATTAGAATTAATAAGGGAAACATAAGGTATGAAGAACTTATGGAAGTGTATATACTTAAGTGTATCAAAATTAGTTATAATAATTATTCATTATAGACCAATTGGTAGAAAATTGAAAGCTGTAGACAAGTATAATTTTTAAAAACTTTTAAAAATTTTTCTAGAGTGTTGATTTTAGAAGTTAAATAATGGAAAAATGAAAAAATATTTTTCATGCATAATTTAAACTTTCTAATTACATATTTAAAAAATGGAATAGTATTTTTGAATAAATTAGTGATCAGTATTTAATAGAAGTAAGAATTTATTTAAATTTGAAATAATTAAATAAAATAAAAGGGTTTTATAAAAATATTTTGTTTTATTAATTAATTTGGTGATATTCTATTATCTGTTATGACGAATTACAAGGTCTATATGAAGAGTAAATTAATAATAGATTAAGTTAGTTCAAAATGGGATATATTGCACTTATCAAATTTTTTATTGCGTTAGATTAATTAAAATTATAATTTCGCATCATTTCTCTATAGAAAAAAGAGCCTCTTTAAAATAAACATCATTTCAACATTATTATATATAAGTTAGTAATAAAAATAATAAAAAAAACTAATAGAAAAAACCACTAAAAAAAAATATTTTATTATTCTTAATTTAAATTCTGGCTCAGTACTATTAATACTTTAATTGTTAACAAATATTAGTTCAACCAAGTATTTTTGGATTCAAAATCAATT
The DNA here is from genome assembly GCA_000260095.1 of Tetrahymena borealis. Lineage (NCBI taxonomy): Eukaryota > Ciliophora > Oligohymenophorea > Hymenostomatida > Tetrahymenidae > Tetrahymena > Tetrahymena borealis. The sequence goes on along the minus strand of JH651252.1, from coordinate 252,805 downwards.
TTAATAAGTATAATTAGATTTTCTTGTATGAGTGGATAGAAGCTGAAAATAAAAACAAATAATAACAATCTAACTATGGAGAAAAGACTAAGAAAAAATTTACAAATTAAATCTGCAATTTTTTTAGAATCCTCAATTAATTCTTTTTTTTATAAAGAGTTTTTTTAGTAAGATTTTAATTCAATCATGTAGATTAAAGAAGAAAATAATGATAATTAATTCAGGTCAGATAATTTATCCTCCAAAAATGAAAAGTTATTATTTAGCAATAGTAATATCAACACACTAAAAAATGAGAAAAATTAATAATTAGAATGTTTTAAGAGGGATAATGAGGATAAAACCTATTTATAATTATTCGATGAAATTAACAAAAACTTTCAATATGAATTATAAGGATCTTTTCAACAGTATAAGAAAGAAATATTTGATTTACTGAAAATAAATGGTTATTGTTTGGTCAAATATTTATCTAAAGGGGGTTAAGGTATTGTTTTTGTTGGATATTAATTAGAGAAAAAACAAGAAGATTAGAATGCTATGAAGAAAGAAGTTGTATTTAAAATTTATTTTAATCCAGAATAGTAAGAGATAAAAGAAGAAATAGAAATAATGAAAGTTTTTGAAAAGAAGATAAATATCATAACTCTATTAGACTATATTTTGGGATAGAATTTTGCTATTTTAGTAATAGAAAAGTGCAGATGTAGTTTGTAAGATGAATTATAAAAAATTATAAAAGGTAATATAGAATTCACAATCGTGAAGTTATTTTAAATGTTTTTAGACTTATTGGATGGATTGTTATAGATGAGAATATATAATATTATTCACCTAGATATAAAGCCTGATAATATCTTGGTTACTGATACAGGATATTACATATATACAGATTTTGGCTGCTCTTCTATTAAAAAAGAAGCAAAGTAAATTGAGATTAAAGGATATACGAAGTCTTATGCACCTGAAGAGGTGCAAAATGGTTCTCCTACAAAAATTGACTTCAAGTCAGATGTTTATAGTCTAGGTAAGTTATTAGATAGAATAATTTAGGTATTTTAGGATTATTCTTCTAGTAGTAGCAAAATATCTTAGGCTATTTAAAATTTTCAAAAGATTATTTCTGAAAATATGTTAAATAATAAAATATTTGATAGAAAGGAATGTAAGGAAATATAAGGAGCATTTTTTAAAGAAGTAATTAGCTGTGGATATAAAGAATTTCTCGATTACTATTATAATAAAATCTCATAAATGACAGGGCTCTTTATTTATGATAATAATAAGGATATTTTTTATTATTAATAGCTCTAAGTCCATTATTTAATTTAGTAGTATGAGATCGCAAAGATCCTTAAATAAAATACTGAATAAATTGCAATTATAGATTAAATAACTTCCATGTATTTACAATTGTCAGATTTCACAAATGCTTTAAAGTTCTCAGAGCTTTCTTTGGCAAGGAAATAAGAGATTTATGGCAATACTATTAATCAAAGCTTGGCAAGTTCGTTATTTGATGTAGGAAGGTGCTATAAAGAAAAGGGAGATTATCCTAATGCTTTAAAATACTCTTTAGAATCTATTGAAATGGCTAAATAATTATATAATTAATGTCATGCAGATAAAGCTAGATTTCTTGAGGGTACTGCTTTAATTTATAGCAAACTTGGAGATACCGAAAAGGCTTTAAATTATACGAAAGATGCACTATATTAGTATAAATAGCTTTTTAATGGAAACAATAGCGAAATAGCTAAATGCCTAAATGGTCTTGGAAATCGCTACAGTGATGCTTCCGATATGGAAAATGCTATAAAATACTCATTAGAATCTCTTGAAATGAGAAAATCATTATATCATGGAATTCACAGAGATATTGCTGCATCTTTATATAATGTTTGTAATCGCTACAACGAACATGGAGAATTTAATTTAGCGTTGGAATATAGTTTAGAATCATATGAAATGATTCAACAAATATTTAAAGGAAATCATATATAAATAGCATTATCTTTAGATCAACTTGGAATTACTTATAAAAATCTAGGATAATTTGGTCTCTCCTTAAAGTATTAAATAAAATCTCTAGAAATGAGGTAATAACTATTTGAAGGCAATCATCATGATATTGCATAGTCTATGCATAATGTAGGAAATCGTTATTTAGATAAAGGAGATTTTTAAACTGCTTTAAAATATTCAAATCAAAGTCAATAAATGAGAAGGGAGTTATTCAAAGGCAATCATTTATAAACTGCAAAGGGATTAACATTACTAGGATAAATCTATGTAAATATAGATTATGAACAAGCAATTAAATGTTTGAAAGAGTCTCTTGATATGACTAGGGAACTTTATTAAGGAAATCATGATTAAATTTATCTTTCTTTATATTACCTAGGAAATGTCTATCGTGAATTTATAAGATAGTAATAAATTGGCTAAACAAACTTAATATTATCAAAGAAATATATAGGATATTTGACAACTCCTGAGGAATAACAAGATATTAAAAATATTTTGAATGATCATATCTATAAAGCTGGTTTTTAAGAAGATTACTAATCTATTCTTTAATACTTGTTAGAATCATTTAACATGGTAGAGATTCTTTATAAAGGCGAAAATCATTTTTATACTTCAAAAACCTTAAATGATCTAGGTGTATTTTATAGAGATTATAATGAATTAAGCAAGTCTCATACCTATTTAAACAAATCTCTCATAATGAAGAGTAATGTTTATAGATAGAACCACCCAGAAATGGCAAGCTTGCTTTGTGATATTGGCATTTTTTGTTTGAAAATTAATGATTTTAAGAATGCGAAATAAACATTAAACTAGTCATATGAAATAAGAAAATAATTATATGAATAAATCCACCCAGTCATTGCAGAATCATTATATTAATTAGGAATATTGCTATACAAGTAACAGTAATATAAAAATGCTCTAGACAAATTTTAAGAATGTTATGAAATGAGGAAAAAAATTTTTAGTGTCTATTAAAACAACTTGCTATCTAATACTCTGTTTTAAATAGTACTTTGCTATATACACCTTGAGGAAAAAACTAAATCATAAGAGTATTTTAAATAATATATAGAATCAGTTAAAGAATGTAAATTTATAATGAAATATTAAAAGGTTAGAGATATATTAAAAAATAAAATTGATAAATGATAAGATATTTAAATAAAGAAATCACTTTAATTTATGATACAATATATTAATCATTTAATAGAATATTATATACCATATTATAATAATAATTACTTAAATGTTATTTTTCTTTAAATTGCTTTATATTTACATAGCCTTATTTTATAATTGTATTACAAATAAAAATAATCTTTTTTAATTTATGTTAATGAAGAAAAAATAGGAAAAATAGATGCTTAAGATATTCATATAATGTGAATAAATTTAAATAAAAAGAGAAGTAAATATAATTTATTTAAAATTTTACTAATTTTTAGTTTACTATATTTTCAAAATAAAAAAATAATTTTTGGCCTTAATTAAAGAGGATTTACAGTTTTTATTTATTTTGCTATTAATTCATAAATTTATAAGACTAAATGAAACAAAAATGAAAAATATATCTATATAACTTAAATTTTTCATTTGAATTATATTTTCAAATTATTTTCTTCATCATAATGGGCAATTATTTTTAATTTTTAATACACCTTCTTTACATTGCTTAAGATTCTATTTATCGCATTATGAGTCAAAGATGGATTCTCTTAAAGGTTTACCATAATAATTTTCAATTGGACATACAAAATCTTCTTTTTAGAAATTGCAATGTCCCTAAATGGTAAAAGTTTTCTCACTTTTACAAGCTTCACTGTGATTATTAAAATCTTACCATGTACTCGTTAAATAATAATCACCTTTAGAATTTGGTAGCTTAGGGTGAGTTATTTTGCAGACTTTTTGAGAGTTATCACTAGCTCTATGACAAGGAGTAAGTTTGTATTCGCCCTTTGAGGTTGGAATTATTTCTTTGAAAAAATGATCAAAGGAACAATTATTTTTTATTTTAAGCACATTCTTATAGCACTGTTGACAGTTATCAAACATACAACCGCTATTTGAAAATCCACAGTCAATACTACCATATGTGTAATCTTCAGTTCTACATATAAAGTCTCCATAATAGAAGTTACAAGGTCCTTCAATAGTGAATTCCATTTTATGCTAACAAGCTATTTAGTGGCTATTGAACTGCTTCCAATAACTTATTTCTTCCAAATGACCAAAGAAATTTGTTTTTTAGTAGTACTTTACCCCACAGACTCTTCCCTTAGGAGGAGCACTTTTTTATTAATATTTACTATCACAATAAGTGTGTTTTCTTTTTTCTTCTCCTTTAACAAAAATGAAAATTAAGCAAATTAAAATAAATCTTTTCATTTTGAATTTAATTTTTATTATTTTTTCTTTCTTTCACTTATTATTCTATTAATTTTTTTTCAATTATCTAATCTTTTTTAAAAAACAAAAAATTATAGTACAATTTTAAAATAGAAATGTGGATAAATTACTATTTAATTTGTTATTAGTGTTGCTTAAAATTCTAGTAATAGTATTTTTATTATCGAACTAAGTATTTTATTAAAATCCTCATAATTTTAGTAATATTTCTAATTCAAAAATACTTTGATGAAAGATTCTATAAATTGGTAATTTTTTTTAATATTCTTTTAATTAAAATCTAAATTTATTTAAGTATTTTTATGACTTTCTTTTATATAATCTTTTAGTTATATTCTAATAGTACTAATCTTTAGGAATAGAGAAACTAATAAATTATCACAAACTAGAACCTCTGTGTGGACTCTTAAAAGAAAACATAAAAAAGCATACTTTTTTCTCATAAAGTTTCTTATTTGATCTTTAATTAGATGTTTCTTAAATTGGGTGCACAAGATAGAAATAATAGTTCTAATTTGCATTTAGCTAATTATTCCATAGGACTATTATAGGAAATCATCTATTTATTACTTCTATTTTCAATATTTCATTCTTATGAATCTATTAAGTTTTTAAATAATATTAGCATACTTTAAGGAAGAAGAAATAATTTATGAATTAGTTAGATCATTTAATATTAGTAATAAAAACTTATTTTATATCAATTATATAATAAAATTAATAGAAAATAAAAGAAAACTCTTTGAGATTCTTTATGAATTAGTTTATTTTATTTTTTTACTCAAATAATATTCATCTTTAGAATCTATATCTTATTAACATTTCTCAGATTTCTCATTTATTTTTTGGGTCATGTTAATTTAACTTGAAAGAAATACAGAGTAACTAACTCATAAAATACAACCCATTGTCATTCATATTAATTTATTCAGTTTATTTTATGATTAAAATAATCTAACAAATTATAATGGATATAAAACTTTTAATTGGAGGTAAAAAACAGTAGGAGATTGCTTAAGCTAGATCTTCTAAATAATAATATAATTATACATAAAACCTTAAATTTAGATATTTTAATTACTTTCAACAATATGGCTTTACAAATTACTTCACAATAAAGTCAATATCATATAAATATTTTTGAAAAGGAAAATTGGGAATGTAAGACTATTGCAAAATATTATAAAAGGGAAGTATTAATACTTTAACAAATTACCTGTAGAAGATATTTAATAATTTATTTATTTTATGAAGAAGATTAGAAGAAAAAAATACTTAAACATCTTTTTTTATAACATTTATATTTACTTTATTTATTACAAGATATTTTGATAAAAATAAAATTACTTTCTTTAAAGTATTATAAAAAATTACTTTTATTTTAGTTAAAGAGAAATTGTTAAAAGATTAAATTAAAATAGAAATCTAACTAAGATCTTAAGAACCCCTGTGTAATTAGATAGAAAGTAATTCCTTTTCTATTTAAGAGATTTGAGAATCAGAATATTTATTTCATTCTTAAATACATATTAATTCAATCTAAATTTTAAGAAAGGACTATCAACTAAGACTAATTTTAAGGCAAGAATAGAATCTTTTGTTTTTAATAGTAATAGTTTATGTGATGATTGAATTAATATTAATAGCTCTAGTTTACAATAATTTAATAATATTTAATTTAAAAGTATTAATAGTTTAATGCTAGTACAATATAAAAAGTTAATAATTTAATCAAAGAATAGAAGATAATGACAAGGTTCTAAATATAATAAATAGAACTCAAATAAAATACCAATTTATAGAACCTTTAAACTATTTGATTAAAAGGTATATTTAGGTAATATAACAAAAATATCAAATTATATTACTCAAATTTTTAAATGATTTTGATATAATTTGTGTCTAATTTTATTATAAATCTTATATCTCTCTTTATAAATAAAGATTATTTGTTTACTAAGATAATTAAATAATAAATTAATTATTAAAAGAATAGAAAATTGTAAAAATTGTATTGTAACTGCAAAGAATCATTTTAATTTGCTTACTATTCCTTTTTGTTAGTGGTTAATAAAAAATTTATACTTATTGTGATAATGAAAGTAGTCCTTTAGGAAAAATCTGTGGAATAAAGGAAATCTATGAAACCAATTTAATAGGTACTTATATTGGATATAGTAAATGGTAAGAGTTTTCTATAGTCTCTATGAAGCTTGTAAATCTGGTGTATATTTTACTATTTAAGGAAAATATGATTTTTAAGAGGGAGACTATGTATGTGATCCAAGATCTTATTAAACGGGTTTATCTATCTATGGTAGAATTGCTGAAAAGTGTTGTGGTAGAGGAGTACTAAGCATTAAAAATAATTGAAAATAATTGCAAATTAAATAAAGAAATAGAATGATGAATAATTCAAAGAATGGACAAACATATCTCCCTTTCACTAGGAAAACAAATTACCGTGGTAATTTTGTGGAATAAAAAACTCATGGAAAGAAGGTTAATTAATAAGAGAATGGAAAAACTTTAAAAATCATGCAGTAGCTTGTAAATCTAATACTGATTATACTATAAAAGGACCTTGTAATTTTTAAGAAGGAGATTTTGAATGCTAAATTGATAATTATTATGGTTTCTCTTATGAATGCAGCGAATATTAGGTTAATGAGGGTTTCTTAAAAAATTGTCAATATTGTTAAAAAGGAGTAGTAAGCATAAAAAATAATTATAATATATCTAAATGAAAGAATATATATTTCAAATAGGTAAAAATTAAAGTTATTAATTTATTAGCCCATAACTTCATAACTTGATTTTATGCCTAGAAAAGATAAGATAATTCAATAGTGTATCTATTAGACTACTAAAATAAGATAATTTTTTTCAAGAAAAGGTTAAATTAAAACTACAAAAGGAATTAAAATTGATAAAGATTTAAATTAAGGAATATAGCTTAAATTAGCAAATAAACTTAAGAAGAATTTTATAGATTTATTTTAAAAGAAAATATCTAAATTTAATTTGACTACTAATTACTATTTAATTAGTATTAAAATTATTATTAATTAATAATGTAAGTATTATTTTTTTAAAAAATTTATTTTTAGGTAATAAAAGTAAGCATTAATACATTTTTGGCAATTAAATTTTAATATTGAGTGTAAGAATAAATTATTTTATTGCAAGAAAACAAAGGAAATATAGAGAAGTAGTCAGATCACTATTTTGATTAGAGGATGGTCTGTTGTTAGTCATTACTCCTTCATTTTATTTTCATCTTCCACCTTTTTCCCATTATAAAATTATTCTTGATTTATTTCTGGTAGAATTACTGGGAGGTCTTATCCTTAAACTCTATATTCTGTACCTTGCTCTTCACATTAACGGGTATTCTAAATATGTTCAGCTTACTGGCGCTACAATTCCTATTCAGCTAAATAGAGTGCCATCTTTCCTTGCTTCTCACTCTAATCTGCGTTCTCTTGATTTGTTCCAACTTCAGCTTATTGATTTAAGTTTCTTCCTTGTTAGTCTTAATTTTTGTTAAGTTATTTATCATTAGAGGCTTATTTATTAGAGATCATTTTAATGATATTTTGAAATTTTCTTTAGTGGATAATATTTTTAGGAAATTTTTTATTTATTGATTTGTTGTAGTGTTTATGCTTTAATATTAATAATTAATATTGAAGTTGAATATTCTTCTTAAACTCTATCTTCTTTTAAATTTATCTTATTTTGTTTTTATTAAATGATCATTTTGATTTTCTATCGTAATAACTAATAAGATGAAACACTTATTAGCATTTAAGAATAGTTATCTAGAAAAAAATTAAAGATACCCGTTTGTTGCTTTGAATGATATCTCTACTAATAAAAAGAATAACTAGTGTTATTTTAATAAGAAAAGAAATTTTTTTCTGTTTAAAATACTATCCTTTGTTTTGGGGTTGGCCAAAAGATATATTTTATAACATATTGATGGAAAATACTATTCCCAATTTTGATATGTGATTCCTACAAATAAAAACAGAAAATCAAATAGATTATCAATACTAGCTTGAATTTTTTAATTTTTATTCATTAAGGAAAAACATTACTTCCACTTTGGAATTAAATATTTCTTTTACTCAGAATTAATCAAAATCAAAAGCTAAAATATAATTATTTATTTCATAATTTTATTTATTTAGTATTGCCATTCATAAAAACCTGTAAAAATTCTAATTTTATTTCATATTATCCTCTAAGTATCTATAGGCCTCCCTAATTCTACTCTTAAAAGAACCCCACATTCTATTTTGAATTAAATATACTGCAAAAGGAAAAGTAACTTTTTTCTTCTTTAGTAATAAGCCTTTTTCCTTTAATATAATTAATCTATATTACATCTAATAATAGATAGACATGATATTATAAAACTTTCTATATTTATAAAGTAAAATAAAATAAACTTTTAAGTAAATTCTTGCATATATTAGTCAAATAAAATAACCAAAATAAGTAAGGCTACTAAAATTAGATAATATTCATTGAAATAGGTCTAATTAACATAAACCTCTAGTAGAAAAAAAAAAAGTTTAACTATAGAATTTTATAAATAGTTATGTTACTACAATAGAGAAGATGGATAGAAAGATGATAAATATAAAACTTGATCAAATTCTATTTTAGATAATATTTATATGTGTTTCTATTTAAGCTTGATAACTAAATATATGATATGCTTTAATAAAATAAAATTAAGTTTTGCTAAATTTGCTAAAAATGGATTTTTATAAGTTATTATTTTTTAAGTAATTTGTTAACTTTAATTTAGTGATTTCAATCAGTGTGAAAAATTTATAAATTCCTTTTTTTGTAATTTTACAAGATTGGCTTAATTTCCTCATTATATGAAAGATCCCTTTTAGAAATTGATAATATAATTTATATAGAGTTTTTCTAATTCATTCTAGAATAAAATAAGCAAATTAAATAAAGAAATTTATAATTTAATACCATCAAAAGAAATAATTTAATTAAAGAATGATGCTGTTATATATTTAAGTAACTATAATTATTAAAAATTAATATCTCACTTAGATATTACATTAGCTAAAGTTACTAATTTAGTGATTGGATATTTAATGCTAAGTATTTTTATTTTTTCAGGGAGAAATTGATAAATTGAAAAGGGGATTCATTTTTTTTAAAAGAATATTTGATATAATAATATTTCAAATTAATTTAGAATAATTTAATAAACTTTAAGAATATAATTCTAAACAGAATAATTAACTTATAGTATCTTAACACATACTTCTTTATCAACTAAAAGGTAAATATTGCTATACTTCTTTATTAAGATAATCTTACTGATCCTATTAATGCTGCTTTATCTTCTATTACTACTTATAGCTCTCAATGTGTATTTAATAATTTCAAAAAAAGAAGAACTGAGAATTCCAGTTGTACTTATACAAATAATTATTGTAATAATAATCTATACTATGGTCGTTAAATTGTTATGATTTATATTATTTTTATAATCTGATATTAACTATTTCCATTTATAATTGCTCATTATTTTATTTCTATTATTTTTATCAAGGATATTTCATATTAAATATTATTTCTATATCCTTGTTGAATTATAAATCCAATATTCACAATAAAGTCAATATCATTAAAATATATTTTAAAAGGATAATTGGGAATTTAAAACTATTCAAAAATATTATAAAAGGGAAGTATTAATACTTTAATAAATTAAATGTAGAAGAGATTTAATAATTTATTTATTTTATGAGGAAGGTAAGAAGAAAAAAATACTTAAACATCTTTTTTTTATAACATATAAATTTACTTTATTTATTACAAGGTTTTTTGATAAAAATAAGATTACTGTCTTTAAAATATTATAAAAAATTACTTTTAATTCAGATTAAATGATAACTTTGAAGTAAAATTGTTAAAAGATTAAATTAAAATAGATATTTAACCAAGATCTTAAGAACTCCTCTATAATTAGATAGAAAGCAATGCCTTTTCTATTTAAGAGATTTGAGAATGTAGTGAGAGTGGCATAAAAAATTGTTAATAATGTTAATAAGGTGTAATAAGCATAAAAAATAATTATAATATAGCTAAATGAAAGAATTTATATTTCAAATAGAGAGAAATTAAAGTTATTAATTACTTATAAATTATATATTTTCATTTCTTGATATAAGTTCTCAATTAATAATAAATAAATTTTTTAATTACATTAATTAACACCTAAAATTGGAAAAATTTATAATTACACAATTATTATTTTTTAAAATATTTGTATATTTTTGTTTCCAAAATTTTGAGAACCTATATTAGATTTAAATTTAAGAAAATAGTTTAAGTTAGCAAATAACCTTATTTTTACACATTTATTTAGATTTAAGAAGAATTTTATAGATTTATTTTAAAAGTAAATGATATCTATATTATGTTGACTACTAATTACTAATTAATTAGTATAATAATTATTATTAATTATCTGATGTAAGTATTTTTTTTAGAAAATAAAAATTTAGGTAATAAAAGTAAGATAAGATAACGATAAAAGCAAATATAAACATTTTTGGCAAATAAATTTATAATTTATATTGTGTGTTGAAGTAAATTATTTTATTTTATTGTAAGAAAACAAATGAAATATAGAGAAATAGTCAGATCACTGTTTTGATTAGAGGAAGGGTTGTTGTTAGTCATTACTTGTTCATTTTATCTTTATCTTCTACCTTTTTCCCATTGTAAAATTATTCTTGATTTATTTCTGGTAGAATTACTGGGAGGTCCTATCCTTAAACTCTATATTCTCTACCTAGCTCTTCATATTAACGGATATTCTAAATATGTTCAGATTACTGGCGCTACAATTCCTATTCAGCTAAATAGAGTGCCTTTTCTTCTTAATTCTTACTCTAATTACCTGCATTCTCCTGATTTGTTCCAACTTCAGCTTATTGATTCATGCTTCTTCCTTATTAGTCTTAATTTTTGTTAAGTTATTTATCATTATTAGACACTTATTTATTAGATATCATTTTAATGATGTCTCGATATGTTCTTTAGTGGATAATATTTTTAGGATATTTTTTATTTATTGGTTTGTTTTAGTGTATGTGTTTTAATAGTAATAATTATTATTGAAGTTGAATATTCTTCTTAAACTCTATCTTCTTTTAAATTTATCTTATTTTGTTTTAAAACTATTCCTATTAGCAAATAAGAATATTTAGGTAGAAAAAAATTTAAAGATACTGTTTGTTCTTTTGAAGGCTATCTCTTCAAATAAAAAGAATAACTAGAGTTATTTTAGTAAGAAAATAAATTTTTTTTGAAATTTCATTCTTTAAAATACTACCTTAGTTATGGGGTTGGCTAAAAAATATATTTAATAATATATTGATGGGAAATACATGATTTCCTTTAACAAAAAACAGATAATTAAATAGATTATAGATAATGGCTAGAATTTTTTTATTTTTATTCGTTAAGGAAAAACATTACTCCCTCTTTAGAATTAAATATTTCTTTTACTCAGAATAAATCAAAATTGAAAGCTAAAATATAATCATTTATTTCATAACTTTACTTATATAGTAATGGCCATTTATAAAAACCTGTAAATATTCTAATTTTATTTCATATTATCCTCTAAGTATCATTAGACCTCCCTAATTCTACTCTTAAAAGAACCCCACTTTATATTTTGAGCGAATTCTTTTTAATATAATTAATCTATATTACACTAATACTAGATATTAGATATACTTTCCATTTATAAAGGAAAATAAAATGAATTTTTAAAAAAATTGTTCCATATATTAGTCAAATAAAATAACCAAAATAAGTAAAGCTACTACAATTATATGATAATATTCATTGAAAGAGGTATAACTAACATAAATTAATCTCATAGAAAATAAAATTTTAATTATAGAATTTTATAAAAAGTTATGGTTACTAATATTAGAGAAGATAGATAGAAAGATGATAAATATAAATTCAATCAATTTCTATTTCAGATCATATCTCTATGAGTTTTCATTTAAGCTTGATAGCTAAATATATGATATGCTTAGATAAAATAATTAAGTTTTGTTAAATTTGCTAAAAATGGATTTTTATATGTTATTATTTTTTAAGTTATTTATTAATTTTAATATAGTGATTTCTATCAGTGTGAGAAATTAAAAAATACCTTATTTGTTATTTTACAAGAATGGCTTAATTTCCTCATTATATGAAAGATCCCTTTTAGAAATTGGTAATATAATTTATATAGAGTTTTTCAAATTCATTCTAGAATAAAATAAGTAAATTAGATAAAGAAATTTTTATTTAATACCATCAAAAGAAATAATTTAATTAAAGAATGATGCTGTTATATATTTAAGTAACTATAATTATTAATTATTAATATTCACTAACCATAAGCTATATTAGTTAATTTAGTGATTGAATATTTTATGCTAAGTATTTTTATTTTTTTAGGGAGAAATTGATAAATTGAAAAAGGGATTCATTTTTTTTCAAGGAATATTTGATATAATAATATTTCAAATTAATTTAGAATAATTTAATAAACTTTAAGAATATAATTCTAAACATAATAATTAACTTATAGTATCTTAACACCTACTTCTTTATATACTAAAAGGTAAATATTGCTATTCTTCTTTATTAAGATAATCTTACTGATCCTATTAATGCTGCTTTATCTTCTATTACTGCTCTTAGCTCTCAATGTGTATTTAATAATTTCAAAAAGGAAAAACTGAGAATTCCAGTAGTACTTATATAAATAATTATTATAATGGTAGTTAAACTGTTATTATATGTTATTTTTATAATCTGATGTTAAATATTTCTATTTATAATTTCTCATTATTTTATTTCTATTATTTTTATCAAGAATGAGGAGAAGAGTATTTCATATTATATGTTGTTTCTATGGATCTTTATTTTTAATTTTCTTATAGTAGTATAATTAATCCAATTATCAAAATTTATTGGTATTTAATATCTCTCATTACTAAAAAGAGTGAAGATATTTACACCATTAATATCAATTTATATTTAGAATACAAAATAAGGTATATCTTCAGTCTAAAATCTAATAAAAAATTAGGAAATATTATTTTTATTAATTCTATTATGGCAATATAAAAATTATCATATTTGAAAGAAATGAGAGAGTAGAGTTAGTATAGTATTTACTGAATATTAGGAAAATTATCACATAAAAAAAAATAAAAAAAGGAATTAACACCTACAAAGTAAATAATAATAAGTAAATACTTAATTTAATTATCTAATCTTATTAATCAGATTTAGTACTAAATTGATCTATTATTATTTTTATTAATCTTTTAATCGTCTTAATAGCACTTACAGAAATTAATGATTTTTAAAAAGTAAAAAAAGAGAGAAATTATTCTATAATTGTAATTCATATTAAAACAAAATAAGGAAAAAAATATATTTGTTTAACATTATAAATATTGATAGAAAACATAGAAATTCAATCTTTATTATCTAATAAAATAGGAAGAATTTATTATTATTGGTTGCCTTCAGATATTAAATTTTATTAATCTTCACACTTAGCTAACTTAGTATCATAATCAAGGATATTCTTTTAGAAATAGATTTTAGTGACTACGTTCAGCAATGAATTTTGGAAATTATCATATCTTCTAAATGCTCTTATCAAAGAAAGAGTAGACATAAAATACTATTTATCTTTAGGTTTTGTTTTTTCTAACTATAATAATTTTTCTCTGATCTTCATTAATTTCTATGTTATTCTTGTAAACTCCTCCCATTTTCCTGAATATCTATTTTATTTTATTTATTGAATTTTTTCAATCAAATGATTATCCTCTATATTAGTTTCATTAAGCTTTTCATGTAGATATTCCTTCAATTCAATAATTTAAAAGACACAAGTGAGAAAATCAATTTGTTGATAGAAGTTTATACCATCATAAAAGAGAACTGTTTAAAGTAGCAAAAGAATATAAAAGATATAGTAATGCACTATGAAGAACATATTTCCATAAGCGAACATCACTGGAACAACTAAATAGGTATAGTAACCTACTCCAAATAAAAATGCACTAGTAGTTGCAGCATAGAATATTTTAACAAAAGTAGCCTTTGTAAATAACTCTACAAATAATTAGTAAATTTGAACCAATAACCTATAAAGACCTCCTAGTAGTGCTAAAAAAGATAAAAGAATAGGATACTTAAAAGTAGAAGTATGCTTTTTGGAACAAAATATATAAATCAATAGAATACTTGATAGACCAAAATTGTAAAATGAACTAACTGATAATAAAATAGGAACATCTGAAACCCAATAGCATTACTCATTATCTCCAAAAGTAATATTTATATCTTAAATAAAGAAGCCAGAAAGGATAAACTCAAAGTTAGAAGCGAAATAATCAGAAAAGAGAATATCATATTTTCTTACTCTATCTATATAGTTTAATCTCCAAATAAGTATCAAATACCTCACCTAATTCACCAAATAGAACACCTTGTGAATTAAATAGATACTGCATATGCAGTATAAAAAAATCAGAATAAAGGAAGGAGTGGAAGAGATATTTTTCTAGCATTTTGAAATATCTACACTTTTTACTGCATCATTTCTGATATGATATTAATCATATTACACATAATGAAGACAATAGTTATTTAATTTCTAAAGACTTAGAATCAAATAAAGGAGATAAATAAGAATATAAAGAGAATTAGCAAGCTTAAATGCCATTATTAATACATGAAAGTAGGAGAGTTTTGTCATTTTACTGTAAATGATAAGGTTATCATTGATGGTATTCAGATCTTTCTTACATTAGTTTACTTTATTACCTAAATACTTAACAAATTCAGCTTCCTGCATCTATATTGTAATCTATTAGGTTTCTTATTCTATTACCCTTTTAAGAGCCTCTTCTTATTAAATTTTAGATTCCATCTCATTTATTAAATCCACAGTTAAAAGAGTCTTTTGATTGGGCAACAAATTTATTTGGTTATTATTTTGCTCACTATAGGATTGCATTTAAATCATTTTCTTTTTTAGATTTTCTCTTCTTTTATTTATTAAAGGTTAGATAGGGTGTTTATTCTTTTTCTCTTCACTTTGTTTATATTTCAAATTTTTACCTATTAAATATCAATGATTTTGATTAGCTTTGGGATATTTATAAAAAATTAGAGAAGTAATTTGAAAGATATTTCTCCTTTTTATGGAATTAAAAAGACCTTAAAATTAATAACCACTCATACTAATTTACAAATAATTATCCATTCAAGTATTCAAACGTAAACAATAACTGGGGAGATTTAATATAGATATATATGATTACAATAATTAAATGTAAGATAATTTTCTTTTATACCATAAGAATTCAATCAAAGAAATTAAAAACTTTTTCTGATTTGATGGTTATTAGATTCATCTGCATTATCCAAATCCTCAGCTTTGGTTTTAAAATCTTCATTGAATTCTATATTAATCTCTTCATCATCAATCTGTTTTGATTATTACTAATTTTACTTTATTGAATGATTGGATTAATTATCAAAATCTTTCTAGCTTAATACTTGCAATTACTTTTATCTATCATCTTCATCATTTTAGGTTACACTGTAAATTTCTTTAATAGGATTATTATTATTATTATTAAAAGCAGATTATTTACTAACTAAGAGAGGAAGTTGTGATTGAGTTTTAATTAGCTCAGTTTAAGTAATTGGGTTGGTATTAATTTAAGGTTACTACTCTCTTTAGAAATTAATCACTGTTTCCTTCTTCAAGGAACTACATATAGAGAGAATATTAGACTTAAGGACATTAGCAGTGGAATATAAACTTGCATATGACAAGTTCTATTCTTTTTCTTTGTATAATTTTATTGAATAGTTACAAGTATTCCAATTTTATGAATTTCTAAGAAGGATTAATTTTCTAACTGAAGAACCCCAAGACTCATCTAAATATTGTATATTTTTAATGTAATTGGTCATTTCAGTCATATATTCAATCTATTCCTTGACATGAACTCCATTCTTTGTAATATAGAGGCAGATGAGGGTAGAAAAGAAGTAGATATACCAATATATTAGGTAGGTAGAAGGTGCATAGTAAAATACGAAAGGATAAGTAAAAATCTCTAAAACAATATGTGTAAATATACAGCTAGTAGAAAATCCTGTATACACAATTGCAAATATTATCCTTAAACAAATACCATCGTTTTCAATATCCTTTTTAAGAATTCTCCAACACCATTTACAAAGAATTTTATATAAAATGATAAATTAATAAAATGTGAATAGATGCTTAAAAGGTTTTATAACTTAACCATTAGATGTATTTACATAGAAGGTAAGGAATATAAGGATATAGGTAGTGATTCCAATGCCTGCGAAGAAAGTATAAAGTGACATAATATCATTCATTTAAAAGTCGAAACCTAAATCAAAGTAGAGACAACCAGTGGACAGGAATTGTAGTTAAAAGAGAGGAGAATAACCTAAGACAAGTGCTAAATCAATATTCAAATTAAAGAAATCCAGATAAGTTGAGTCATACATTGTGAAAACATCAAGACTGCATTTCCTTAATATCATATACACTATTCTAGCCTTAAAAAGCAAATATGGTCCTTTAAATATGAAATAGAAAATTAGAATAGCAGAGATGAGACCCTTTTACTCAGTAATATTAGTGAAGTGCTCTTTTTAATTATAAGGAGATTGTGCTTATTACTTATGGATGGTGTAAGTGCACTATTTTAAATCTATCTCTTTCACATCTTTAGAGGGATCCAAAAAGTAAATTCGATCCTCCTAGCGATACTGAACATAAGTTACCCAATCTTTCATTTCATGTGCTTTTAACGAAAGGAAAACAATCAAGTAGCATGTTGCCAAGAACTACAAAAAGAAGAATAGAAACAAAAAAGTAGCTTTCTTATCACCAAAATGTTTGATTATATATTCAATAAGGTTATTAAGTTATTACATACTCTTATTTTTCTTTTCATTAAAATTAGCTTACTAGGCTATCTCAGCTTTAAGTGCAAGAATGTTAGAGTCTTCATTTTTTAGAGATATAGTATTCATTTCAGTTTCTGACAAAATCCAGTTAATATTCCCAGTATCCATCAACTCTACCTTAGAAGAATTATTCCTCTTCACAAGGAGAACTTCATTTTCCTGGTAGTCTAGAGTTAAAGAAGCGTCAGTGCTCTCTCTTGCAAGAAAATCTGAAAATTATCTCTTTTTTTCATCACTCTCTCTCCATTCTTTTTGAAGCTGTAAGTATTAACAGCTTTTATTTATAACCTCTTCTAACTTACTTTTTATAGTTGTAGTTTTTGTTGTCATATTATCTCTCTTTTTTCAATTATCTTATTTTTTTAATTAAGTAAAAGTTCTAACAAAATCTTTTATCTTTCTAGCTTGATCTAAATATGGGAATAATAATTAAGGGTTTGAATGATAAATACATTGAAGAAAACTAAATAATTCTTGGGTTTATCCATCAGAATTTTTATAAAGTCTACGAACTGTTGTAAAATAAATCTTAGACCAATTAATCATTTAACTTTATTATTTACTTACTGAATAATATATTTCACTGTTAATTAAAATTAAAATACTAGGAAGACATAAATTTTATAAAATTAAAAAAATCTATAAAGAAAATCAGAATTATAACAATTTTTTGAACATATTCATATATTATATTTTATATCATAATGTAATTCATTTAATTTAATTAGATTCTACCTACTTACCACTTTTTAGGAAATAACTGATCCTATTTAAAACTCCTTTATTTAATGTTTATAAGGAACTTTACTAAGTCAAAATATTCTAAGCAAGAACTAATCAAACTTATACTCATAGTTACATTCACTTAAATAAATAGGAATTCGATTTCCCTTTCTAAATATATCCAAGAAGTATACCTTACTCCATTATAAATTTAATCATTCAATATTTCTACTTCAAATCTTTCCTATCGTCTATTATTCTATAAGATTTTAGTTTTGAATAACTTCCCTATATATGAATCTCTAAATAAATAAATAAAATGAACTGAAACGATATTGCTTGTAACAATCAATAATAAAAGAAAAATGGTGATGATTTTCTAGGAAATGTGTACAAATATTGATGGGAAAGGAAAAATAAAAACTATAATCCTGTTTTAAAAAAATTTAAAAATTAAAGTTTAATTAATAAAATAATAAATAAATTTTATAGTAATTTATCTATCTTTTTAATAATTTTAAAAAGTATTTTTTATTTTATTTTATATTAGAATTAAAAAAACTAATATTGCTTGTATTTTATTTAGGTTTAATTAAATAATTTTTACATTTAAAAATTATAGAAAATTGATCTCTTTATGATAAAAAAATTATTTTATTAGTTTCTAAAGAGAAGATTAATAACTTAAAAAAGTACCAATAAGACAAACTTGGATTAACCATTTTAAGATAATTCAATTTAATTTCATCTTTAAGTAGTTTATATTTATGGAGATTAATTTTTCTATAATAGAATTAATTTTGTTTAATATTAATTTAGATATTTAATAATATTAATAAAATTCTTAATTATTATCTTTAATTTGATGCATATAATTTAAAGAGCATTTCATAGTAATGTAATTGCCAATGCCTATTAAAATTGTTTGAATTGTATCTAAATAGATATTTTAATTATTTCAGTATATAGTATCTTTTAGTTATTATTTATTGTAAATTACTTGATATTTTATATTGAATAAACCATACTATATTCCATTTTTCTGGATAAAATATTCTTTTTATAATTTATTTTTATCAGTTATATTATTATAATGGATTATAATAATATTAAAATAGATAAATAAAAAGTTAATTTCATTTGATATATCTCCACACTATATTTTTCAACCAAATTTGATAGTAAAAATACAAATTTCAATGACTGTTTTCAAAGTGAATATAAGATGGGATTAAAAAATACTAATTTCATTAGATATTCAAGTAGATAAAATAATAAATCTTAAATCCTATTTTCCTTTTTCTTTTAGATTTTTAGAGGTCAAACTAGAAGCTAAAACAGAATTAATCAGAAAATTGCATAAAAATGTAATTAAATATCAAGACTTTGTCTTATTTAGGGAAGGATAAATTGCCTTTTGTAATAATAATTAAAATTTTATAGAAATGATGGTAAAAATGTATTTTTTAAATAGAAATATATAAATTCCTTATGTATTTTACTATTATAAATTTATATTTTTAATACAGAAATAAATTTTAATATATAAATCACTCAGAGATATGAGAAGATCCTCTGAAGTTATTAGCTTACTGCTCAGGCTTTTCAGCGATCAAAATATTTAAACCTTCTAAATTATAACCAACATAATAAGATTCAAACATTTTAAAACTAAGAGAGATCTAATTATCGTAGCCAGAAACAGGTTGGAGCAATAATTAATGCTTATTACCTTGGGGTCTAGTGTATTATGAAGGCTTGATAATAATAGGGAATGAGGTATTATCTTTTTAGAGTAAGGATAATTTAATAGGTTAGAGTTTTTCAATAGATGGTAATAAAATTTAACCCTTAACGTAGGAATCTTATTCATATTAAATCCCTTATACTTAAAATATTGTAATAATAGCATCAAAGAGAGTCCTTGGCACTATGTAGTATACATAGTTTTCTGAGAATTGAATAGTATATTAAGTAAGTAATTATTTTCCAAAGAATTCTAAACTGCCGGAAGAAGTAGCAGTGTAGCTTTTCGAGCCTTATATGCCTACTAATTCAACAATTTTAGCACCTTTTTTTAATAAAGATTAGTTAGGATTACCAATATTGACTTCGCCAATCGATCCATCTTAACTCTTAGAAACATTTAAGCTATAGTAAACTCTTTTTTATGTAATTTTTCCAGATTAGAAAAGTTAAATAAGGGTATTATTTTAGCCAGTGCCCTAATTCCCTAAACAAAGGTAGCTTGACCCATATCCTGAACTTATAGTATAAGAGAGAGTAGCTTAAGTATCTCCAAGTTAGAAAGGAGCTGTGTAAAGATATTTAGCTCCTTCAACTAGTTTAGCGCCACAATTTTCAGCCTATTGAGCAAATCCTTAGATCATATTATCAGAGCAACTTATAGAGGGATAAACTTCGATATTACATTAATTAGCGCCATACTAAACAGATATTGCCAATGAATCCATATCACTTCGTTTTAAAGGAATAGTTATTCTTTAGGTGTTTATACAACCTAAAATAGCAAAGGAAATTAATATTAAGCTGATTGATCTCTACTAAAAATTCATTATCTTATTTTTACTAATTATTGTTGTTTTTCTTATTAATTAATTAATTATATGGGTTTTTTCACTGCTTGTTATACATTTGTTTCTCAGGCTTTATTAATCCTAATCAAAATTTAAAAGAATGTATTCATATTTATTACTAATTCTTTTATAATTTTCTGAAAATATGATAAATAATAAATTTGTCTTATCAAATAGATAGCTACCTACATAAACAATTATTTTTCTATTTTATTTATTGAATTTGACTACAGCTTTAAAGGTAATTGTGTTCACTATAAAATATTAAGAATATTCTTATCATAGAAATGGTTCTAATTTAGAGTTAAGTTATACGATATTAAAGAGATTCTTTATCACATATCAATTTGCAAATAGATAAAGGGATTTTTACTTATTATATTAAATCAGAATCACTTCTATTTTACATTAAGTTAATTTTGTTTTAATTAATTCAAAACTTATCTTACTTCTACTTACTACAGAATTTATACATTATATTTTGATGATTATCTATCTTTTTAGATGATAAATTTATATTTCCAAGCAGGATTGTCAAATAGAATTAATACTAAAATTAATAAATCTGTAATCTTAGTTTATAAAATATATTTTTGGATTACCTCATACTTTTTTTTACTGATTATTTTGGCTAAATAATTCTATTCTAAATAAGGTTAAATATTTGATCACCCTAATAATTTTAATCAAAATTAAACCAAATTATAATGTTTGAATTAGAAAATATATAGAATAGTAGATACAGTTAATTTCTAGTTTTACTCGTAAAGGAATCAATATCAATCTAATTTTTTAAATTAATAACTTCTTTATTTGTGCAATAAATGCTCCAATAAAGGAAAATTGCAACAAAAAGAAAGACTCTTAAATCAGATTTCTGCTAGAGGTAAATTCTATAAAATAATTTTAGTACAAAATAATATGTTGAAAGACATTAGATTATTTTTAAAGCTATTTTTTTATAAATTCCTTTTTATTAGTATTTTATAATAAAAAATTTACTAAATAAGTATTAAAAGGATTTAATCTGAACAGAACAGAGTTGGAATAATAATTAAGCAAAATTTTTTAAAGTATGACTTATCAATTTAATAAAATTTCCTAAATCTTAAAAAAATTAATTTCTACCTAAGTACTCATTCAAAAAAAATTTATGACCATTCTTCTTCATTCATACTATCCATAAATAATAACTTATTAGAATAGAAAAAAATCTAAATAACAAACAATAAAGTGTTTACTAAGTAATTAATGATTAATAATAAATAAGTAAAAGATAGTAGCATTCTTTATATTTTTAATAAGATAGAGATAGAAGAAGAAATTAATTTCTTAAAGTATAATTTAGCAAATTTGTATCATTCTTTATTCACTTTACAATGTAAAATTAAATAAAATTATTTTCTCAAAAAAATATAATAAATCAAAGTGAAATGTTAGAAATAAAAATATTTAATTAATAATTTTTAATTTATTTAAATCTATTATTTATAAAAGAACAAATTTCTAATTTAGCAAGCAAATCAAATGTAAAAAGTAAATAAAATTATTTTTTTATAAATCTGATATAAATTAGAATAAAATATTCTAAATAATAGAAAAATATTCATTTTAAATTTTTTTAATTTTATTTATTTATAAAATATATCAACAACTTAATACCAAAATCAAATATGAAATAATACCTAACAAAACTTTCCTTAGCTAAAAAAGACTTTTAAAGTATTATTAGCATTAACTTCTATATAACTGTTTTAATAGATTTAAAAAGATTAATTAAACTACTTTTATGTAGGAAATATATTTAGAAAGATGAATGAATAATTAAATTACTAATCTTTCATTGGCAAAATATATAGAAAATGAACAAATTTAATTAAATAACTTTTTTGTTAGTAAAATATTTAGAAAATTAGTATCAACTATATTGAGGTATTTCAAATATCAAGAAATATATACATTAAAAAATTTATTATAATATGTTTTTAAGTGTAAATGTAAGAAGGAAAGAAAGAAAATTATAATGACTAAAGGAGAGACACATCATTTTATCCTTATTTAATAATAAAATGCAATAAGTCAGATTGATTAATACCTTATTAGTCTTAAATAAATAAAAAAATTAATTATTAATTGTTAATCAAAAATTTTTGAACATTATAAAGCAATAAATTGTTACCTTTATTTTTTAAGGTTTCTAAAGGTTATCGAAATTTTTTAGGATTAAAATATGTAATTCTGATTAAGATTGTCTATGATTATAAATAAAAAATTAATACCTCCCTTAAATTAGGGTTTTTAGGGTTTATATTTAAGTTATCAATTCTTAAATTATTTTAATTTTAAGATTATTAAAAAATTATTCATGTATCTCTGATAATACCCTTTAACTTCATACTAGTAAAATTAAAACTAAGCTAGTTTTTTAGCTAAGTTGGGTATGAGTATTATTATGGATTCCAAGATTAATAATTTATATAATATTTGTTTAATAAATTTAATCATTTTTATTAGCATGTATAAATAGGCTAAACATTTTATTGCTTTTTTAATAATTTTATATTCTCCATCATCTACTTCTTTTTGTCTCATATCTGAATACCCATAAGAAGATACTATGACCTAGATATAATTTTTGTTTGTGATAAGCCTTAGTAATACATAAAAATAATTGCACATGTTAGTGATCTGGTTATTACATAATGCGTATCACCATAATTATAATATTAGATTATCGCTTATATTATTTCGTTTTGTAATTTAATTCCTTCTTTTTCTTTTGAGATATTAGAATAGAAAACCTATTATATTATATAGAAAAAAATTATATCATAGAGACAAATTGTGATTTTAAATAATACTCATAAAGATGATAGAAATATTATAATATATTACAAACAAATAAATACTAAGAGGTAAACAATTATCAATAAATAATATTATAATTCTATTCTTAAAATGGTCGATAATAAACCTGGCTTTATATAAGCTATTGATAAAAAGTTATGGGGAAATGAGCTTTAAAGTGGAGCTATTGGCGATTAGGATTCAATTGCAAGAACTGCAGCTAGTAAAGGATTGCATTCACTCAACTGCGCTGCTAATGCTGTCAAAGAAACTGGTGTATTAATCTATTTACATTATTTTTTTCTTATTGTCATATTGAATTATAAATTTAGACAAGCTTATGGAACTAGAAGACTGACTATACAGCTACAAAACGTGAAGCAGATATTGTTGTAGGAAATAAGGATAGCTGAAAATGGGATGAGAGTAATAAGAGTCAAAACCTTTTTAGCTATGTCTTCTGTATTGAATATATATTTAAGTACCTATGCATTTCATTTATTTTCTCTATAAGATAAATGAAGGGAAATACTAAATTAAGAAATTTTAATTATTTTATAATAGTTTAAATTCTATTATATTTTTAATACATCTCCTTATGATTTTTCTGTAAATTTCATTACATTTGCTTAAATCTTTATTCATTAACTTCATTAATTACTCTATAAATCTTTCCTAAATACATTATATTGATTAATAAACAATTTAAAAAAATATCAGTAATTTAATTTTATTAATGAGTAGAATATTATCCCTTTGAAAATTTTTATATTCCACAAAGAATAATTAGGTAAAAAAATTAATATTGATCATTACAAGAGGAATTTTATGTTCCAAAATGTAAGTAAATAAAATTTAAAATCATAATTCTCAAAATATAGAGTATGGCTTGATAAAGATTTTAAATAGTTTGAAAAATTATTTTTTTTTTTGCTAATATCTTCATTGCTTATTTTGATATTTTATTATTACCTATTTAAGTTTATTTTCATCCTTTAATTGTCTTTATAATTATAAAATATATAGATATTTACATTTTATACAAATTTTAAAATTAGATATTGTATACTAGAGAGAATTTCAGAATAGATGAAAAGGTTTGAGCTCATAAAACAAATTTGGTAATGCAGAAATAAAGATATTAAATAGAAAAAATAATAATAATTTAAGTTTACTATCAATGAATAAAAGAATAAGATGATAATAGATTTTTTATTTTGTGAAAAATATGGATAAATGCGGATGTTGTGCATTATTATATTTTTACTGCTAGAAAAATCTAATAAATTATTATTTTGAATAAACTTTTAATTAAAAATAATATAATTTTTTCAATTTATTTGAATAATAAGGTATTTACATGCTTAAATTAGCCTTCAATCATTTTTTATTGTAGAATACTTTTCTACTCAATTATATTCCTAACAAATTTAAATTAAAATTTTCAATATTTGATTAAAATTAATTAAAAAATACTTGCTTTTAAAAATAAGTGTTCAAAATTAAAATGTTTTATATACTAAGTAGACCAAAAAATCTATTGCTTTTTCATTAAAAAAATATCCTAATTTGATAATATTCACAAGAATAAAATACCTAGATCTTTAAAACATCATCTGGTTACAGATAAAAAATATTTTATTGTTCATAAAAATTTGAAAACTACTGTATAAAGGAAAATTGTTTAAATTATAAGTAACTTATCAGATAAACAATCAGAAATACTATTGAATGAAAATAAAATCAAGATATAAGGATAAATAAAGCTTAGGAACAAAATATTTCTGTTGATGAAAAGATTATATAATATTAGACTTCAAAAATCTCTAATAAAAATTGATTGAATTGACACTATTAATCTTATATTATGAAATTTAAGTAATATTACTTATTTCGCTTTAAAACATAATAAAAAGCATTAAAAAACAGTTTTAAATCTTTAAAGTTAAAATTTTATTATTATTATTTTTTAAATATGCAAACTTTTGAAACCAAAACCTACATTTAAAATATAATTATCATTTTGACTATAAATTAATACTTTCATTTAATTTTCCTTCTTATTAATTAATTTATCTTCTGTCAAAATTAAAATAAAACTATTATTAAAATTCTGTAATTGAGAATAGTAATAAATGATGTTGAGATGAAAATATTAAGATATTATCAAGTATAAAGATAGAGTTATTCCAAAAAAAAATTGTAGCTAAATAAAAAAAATTAAATTATTTACAAAGTCTTAATCTATTAGATGAAAATCTACTTTTAAAAAAGTATTAAAAAATCTAAAAGATTCAATAAGATTAGTTTATTAATCTAAAATAAAATTTCTAATTAATTTTTTTTTATAACATTTTCTATTTATATATTTGTGTCATCCAAAATATTCTTCTTGATTAGGATTACCTATAAAAAGGAGTTTAACCAACAAATTATCAGTTATATAATGGATTAACTTTTAATTCTTAACATATTTTTTAAAAAGATAAATTTTTCAAAAATGTAAGCAATGTTTTTGGAAGGATAGGTCAATTTTAAAGCAAATATTGAAAGATTTTAGACGAAAAAGTATATAAATTTTCAGTATAAAAAATACACTCTTACACACACCTTAAATGCTAAATTGTTGTGATTAATAATTCAATCTTTACGAACAGTAGTTATTTTCAATTCGTCATGTAAGGAATACTGCATCATACCTACTTTTAAATAATATAATCTTTCATCAATTGGATATGAAAATATTTATGACCACTCCTATTTTGGTAATTAAATTTCAATTGAGTTTCTCTAGCGGAGATTAAATTAAATATTATAATTTCCATCTTATTATCTAAATTAATTGAAGAAATTAGCCTATTGATGAACAAAATGTTTAAAATAAAAGATTTAATCTTCACAGTCATTTTCTAATCGAAATAATCCAACATAAACTTAATTTAGATTTTTCCCTCTAAAGTTAATTTGCAAGACACTTTTTAAAGGGATTTTAAATTTTGGCATTTATTTATAAGAAAATAGCTAGTATTTAGTTTCTAATTAGGAGGATAAGTAATCTTGATAGGTAATTATGCTTTCATTTTAATTTTTAATTGCTTTAATCATTTCTTCTTGGCTATTCTTTTAAAGTCTGATTTCATTAGATAAATCATACAATCTTTAATCCAAAAAGGTTGCTTATATGAAATGACTTGATTAAATATTTTCGAATGATATGTCCTCCAGCCATGAGCAATTAATAGATAATTTAGTTTTGAATTCATTTATGAATTCTTTCTTACAATAATTGAATTAATTATCTATTAATTAGATTACTTTGTCTATCTTTTGTTTATTCTATTGAAAATCAATTTCAATTTTTTATTATTTTCTTTGATTGCTAGATTATTACTCTTCTTCTAATAATTATTACTATTTGATGATCAGCTAAGAGTTATCTGTAAATTAATCAATCTACTTAAAATGATTAAAAATTGAAGTAAAGGAATTTTTTCCTGCTTCTAAATATAAGTATTCTATCTCTTTTTCTATTATATTAATTTCTTATATTAATCTTTCCTTGTTATCTTCATAATTTTTAAATTGAGATAATACTATTTCCTTTAGGTTTTCTTCTAAGCTTCTTAATTCATTTTAACTTGAAAAACATTCTTAAAGTATATTAATAGAGATAGTTTTCTAAAAATACTTTTCAGTGCTGGACTTCATTTCTTGCACCTAATTTGCCTTAGCAACTGTATTTTTCATGGTAGTTTATAAAATATTAACAACATTGTTGATCAAATCTTGGAAAATTCTTTCGATTTTAGAAGGTAAATCCATATTTTTTTGATAAAAAGATTAAACATAATTCATAAAGTGTGTGTCATTATTAGGGGGCCAGTTCTACAAGAATGTTCCTTAACTGCTTTGTAATATGCTTTCGATAGGGATTAAGTTCAGAGATCTTTGCTCGCCAGAGATGCTTACGCAACACTTTAGAATTTTAGAACAACTTTTCTAAATATCAATGAATAATATTGGGAAATTATGTTCTTAGCATACAAATTTATCCATTCTCTTTCTTCTTTCTTTTACTATTAATTAATAAGTAATATTATTTAATTTCTTATCAATTATTTATAAGAAGGTATTTAGTAGAAATCTTATCAGATGAGCTCAGGTAAAATCTATTAGTATCTAAACCAGTCAGTGCTTAGCATCAAATATCTTAGTTTAGCTAAACTACTTCTCATATGAAATTTTAAGAATCTTTATTCCTACTATATCCTTAATTAATTATTTCTAATTCTCATATGAAAATTTAAGAATCTTTATCTCTACTATATCCTTATTTAATTATTAAAATTTCTATGTTTATCTCTTTCATTTAATAATCCATTATCTTATTAACCTACTAATTTTCTCCTTTATCTAAGGTTTTTAATACTTCTACTTTCTAAATTTAATATTTCAATCATTTAATATCATTCATTCATCTTCAAATATTATCATTAATATTTTTCAAAATAAATAAAAAAACTAACTTTAATTTATATATCTTCTTTATTATTATCATGAGATAGAATTAAAAAAAATGAGTTAAATAAAGTAGACCAATAATATACAAGCATTTTCAAAATTTGATAATTAAAATATATAATTATTGATATTATTATTTTTACCAGAAATTATTAATATTCTAAAAAAAATAAAAGATTCATATTTTATTTTACTTTTAGGGAGGGATTTATTTTAATCACTATAAAAAAATAAGAATAAGAAAGTAATTATTATTAATTTTCCTAAAATTCCTTTACTTGATAACTAACCTGAGTAATATTATAAGCATATTTTAAATAAAAAAATAATTAAAATTATTTTTATCAAAATATTAGAAAAAAAGAAGCAATCTATAAAATGTTTAAGAAAAATACAACATTTAATTTTTAAATTATTTTTATTTTGAAATCTATTTCAATTATCTTCAAAACAAATTACTCCAAAAAAAAATAAAATTATTTCTTCAAAAAACAGCTATTTTTAATTGCTAAAATACTTGTTATTTGTTAAAAATCCTTTTTTGAATTTTTATAAATTATTTTATTTCATAAATTGTTGAATTCTTTATAAATAGAATCAACAATCAGTCTCTTCAATAAACATATAAAAATGTAAAAATAGTAAAATTAAATTTCCTTATTAATAAATAATTATTATTTTAAATTATTGAAGATAGACAAACTGATTTCATTAGAAAATAAAGATTCTGATAAATCAATAATTTTTGCAATAAATTTAAGTTAATTTCGCTTATACAGAAATTAAGAAGATATTCTAGATGCAGATGGTAAATAGATTTATTGTGTTGATAAATTTAGTGAAATGATAAAAGAATTAATAAAATAGATATTTTAAAAATGTATTTGAAGCAATTAAATTTTAACTAATCTATAATACTAATTAAATTTCTGTTAATATTATTTCGATTCATAATTTAACTATAAAAGATAATTAATTTAATATTATGAAGAAAGCTATGAACTAGTTTAACCCTTTTGTTCATTAGTTATTAATACTAATAATAAAAACATTATTAGAATGAGATTTAAATTTAATTTTGACAAAATATAATACTTAAATCCTCAATAATATGAGTTAAAATAAAATAAAATTATGTAATAATTCATTTTAGTAAATTAAATATTTAATATTTAGAAAATTTTAATTAATATTTCCTAAAAATATCATGAAGTATATATTATATAATTAGACATTATAGCTGAATTATTAGATAAAGAAGAGGCTAAATATTCATATTTTTATAATGATTTTATAAATCTTGTTCATATGGCTTTTTTATCAAACCATAAGAATATCTATTTCAAAAAGAAATTTAGAAAATTATTTCTTTCAATTTTATTTATTTGCAGTAACTAAAATTACTATTATAAAAATCCACATTTTATTTATTAATTAAATAAGAATAACTAATTAACAAGATTTTAGAGGTGTTTATAAATGCAGCAAGCAATATTATTAACTAAAATCTCAATTATTATTTAATAAAACCTAAAATACTACTATTGATCTTCTTTAAATATTCTTTTTAAGAGTATAATATTTATTAAAACAAAAATACAAGTATAAACTCCATTTTCCCCCCCCTTCTATTTAAATATATAAAGAGAAAAGAACTTAAATATTTAATATTATTTTTCATCAATTGAGTTTCTCTTAAGTAGATTCATTAATACTAAAATTAAAAGATTATTAACATCTTATTATCAAATCTTATTTAGAGTTTCTTTAATAGAAGTAAAAAATTATATGATAGAAAAAAGTACTATTATAAACCTTTTTTAAAAAAATCAAACATAATAAAAGAAATTTATAGATACTGGATAAAAATAAAGTTTTTGAATTTATATTTTAATTTTTTGATTATAAAAAGGATTTCTGATAATTCAAATATTTTTATAGGTTACTACTTTTTACATAGATACTAATCCCAAATAACGAAAAGTAATTTACTTGAATTTATATTTTATTTTTTGAAAAATTTATTCCTTGGATTAAAGTGTATGTAAAAAGCAGTAACTTATAATTATAACTTTCTGAAAATTTTAAAATTAGATGATTGAGAATCCTGTTCATTAAACTTTAATAGAACCTATTTACATATTTATTGATATATAAAACTATCCTATCAATCCATTCTTTTTAGTGTAATTAGCTGGTTTTTATCTTTAAACTGATATATAAACAATTATTAGCCAAAACAAAAAATTTATCTTTCAAAATGAATAAATTACTTATTGCACTACCTATCATTTCATTATTTGTTGTTGGTATTTTCTTAATCTAGTATACTCAAGTATCTTCTTTAACATCTCCCAGCATTACCTTTAGAGAATGGAATAATTGCACAGAAGAAAAATTCAAAGTTAAGCATGATTGTTAAACCTCATAGAGTTACTTATCTGCTTTTTCTCAATTTAACTAGCTAACCTACTACTTATCCAGATATAGCTCTGAAGACTGCAGATAATATGGGTACTACAATAATAGTAGCACAGATGAATCTCCCATTAACTTTAATAATTATTTTGAAAAATGCTTCCTCTCTCCTGAAGCTAAGTAAATTGCCTAATTGGACCTCTGCTTCAAGACTACCTACTACATTCCTAAATACATAGAATGTACTGGTCTCTGATCTTTAATAATATTATATTTAAATAAATATTAAAAATGATAATAATCTATAAATTTGTCAGAAATATATAGAATGGATGTTTTTAATAATTATACATTTTATATAAAATATATAAAAGTTTGATATTATATAATTAGAATAATCTAATATAAATAAATGACTAACTGTTGATCAATAATTAGCAAATCCATTAAAGACCAAAGTTTAATCAAGCTTTTAATAATAAATTTTAGATATAATTATTCTATAATTCTAGATTTAACAAAATATTTATTTATTCTATTTTCTAAAATAATTTTTTGCATCAACAAAATAAGTATATATCTAATATTATTGCTAACTATCATGAAAAAATTAGTCAGTTACTAAATTTATAAACTATTATTTAATTCTAAAAATAACTTACCATTTTAATAAAAGTTTTTGTAATAATCCTCAAATTTACCTAAACCTCAGATGGCTGAGGAAAGAAGTAAGATGGTAATAATTCAGACATTATAATTTCCAGATCGAACCTATTATTTTCTTTGAAAGAGTCATCTACTTTTATTAATTAACTTTATAACTTTCTTTTTTATCTAATTAAATATAATACTTCTAAAAAGAATAAAAGTTTCAAATACTTTATCCTTTCTCAAATTTCTTTTTGAAATAATTTTTATATTTTTATAATCTACCTTTATTTTTTTATTATTGTTATGATCAATTAAAACTTTAAAAGTAAACCTCCATTTATTTTTAGTTATCTAATAGATGAATCTTTAGATTGAGCTTTAAATTGATATATGAAAGTTAATATTTAAAGAAATAATTCATAATTCATTGAAATTCATAGGTGTTCTTTTTTATTGGCAAGATAACTTCATATATTATTAGTTACTAATTTTGACATATATTTTAATCCAGAACATAATAAAGTAATTTATTTGAATTAAATTATAGATAATTACTTTATGATATTCTTTGATTAAAGTGTATGTTAAAAATAGTAACCTATAATTAATAACTTTCAGAAAATTTTCAAATTAGCTGATTAAGAATATTATTCATTAAGCTTTAATAGATCCTGTTTACATATTTATTGGTATACAAAACTATCCTATCAATCCAATCTTTTTTTGTGAAATTAGCTGATATTTATATTTAAACTGGTATATAAACAATTATTAGCCAAAACTAAAAAAATTTATCTTTAATAATGAATAAATTATTTATTGCACTACCTATCATTTCATTACTTCTTATTGGTATTTTTTTAAACAAGAATACTCAAGAATCCGCTTTAACATCTTCTAGTGTTACCTTGAAAGAATGGAATAATTGCACAGAAGAAAAATTCAAAATTAAGCATGACTGTTAAACCTCATAGGGTTACTTATCTACTTCTTCTTAATTCAGCTACCTAACATACTACCTATCTAAAAACAGCACCTCTGAATGCAAATAATATGGGTCTTATATTTATCATAGCACATATGAAGCACCCATTAACTTTAATAATTACTTTGAAAATTGCTTCCTATCTCTTGAAGCTCAATAAATTGCCTAATAGAACTTATGCTTCGAGACTACCTATTACATTCCTAAATACATCGAGTGTGCTGGTTACTGATCCTTAAAAATATTATATATAAATAAATATTAAAAATGAAAATATTCTATAAATTTATCTGCAATATATACAATGGATGTTTTAAAAAGTAATGCATTTTATAAAATAAAATAAATAATACATAGCTATATATCTTAAAGAGATATTATTATTGTATATTTAATTTTATAAAGAATAAAATCTTAAAATCCATAAAAACAAATAAAAATGATACTACTTTATGTTGAAATTTCTCAAAATTTATATTTTTAATTTGAAGTTTTAAGTGTATCTAATATAAGGAGTTGAGAGTTCAAGAGGGGGCTATATATTTTCAGTAATAAGATCTAGGATAGAATAAAATGACATTTTTTAATTCACAGCACCCATTGCATTTAAAAATTCTTTATGATTTTTCTGTACATTTCATTATATTTGCTAAATTTTTTTTATTCATTAACTTACACTATTTATCTTTCTTACATACATTAAAACTATTAATAAACGATTTAAAAAGATATCAGTAATTTAATTTTATTAATGGGTAGAATATTATCCCTTTGAAAATTCTATTCACCACAAAGAATGATTAGGTAAAAAAATTAATATTGATCTTCTAGAATTGAATTTTTTTGTCCAATATGTAAGTAAATAATATTAAATGAAAATCATAATTCTCAAAGTATAGAGTATAATTGACGAACTCAAAAAATATTTTAATTACTTTGAAAAATTATTTTTTTTGCTAATTTCTTCACTGCTCATTATGATATTTTATTATTACTTATTTAAGTTTATTGCATAATGTATAAATAGACTTCTATTCACATTTGCATATAAATATCATTAACTCTTTTATAATAAATTTATGGTATTTCTAATTACTTTATTATTTATTTATTAGACCTCCATCAGTATCACTATTTTAAAATAGTAGTAATTATTTGGACCAGCAATAAAATATGCTGATACTAAATGATCTATTTAGATTATAGATAAAACCCTTATTTGACCTTATATGGCTAATGTATAATATTTAAAATCAGTTTAAATAAGATTAAGATAATTTTTATTAGCAATACTGGCTCAAATAGACATAATACTATTAAATTAAGAATTAATCTAAAAATAAAAGTAATATTTTAAGTTAGTATAAGAGTTAATTGTAGAAGAATTAAATATAAATTAAGGATGATAGAAATGAAAGTGATTACTACCTAACTAACATACGATACATCTAAAATATATAAATTAAAAGAATCTAAGCAAGCTTTTAAATATAATATATCTCTTGAATTGTTTTTAAAAATATCTATTTTATTAATTTTTTTAGTAATCCAAGATCCTTTTTTCCCTTGCTTCTCTTGTAACTTTCAAATCCATTTTAATGTTTAAAAATTGACAGATTTTAATTGTATTAATTACTTATTAGTTATTACAATTGATAGAAGTTTCTTTCTTTGAAATATGACCATCATAGCATTCTATTATTTACTTTGAAATCTGAAGAGGAAAATATCTAGCTATACATATTCTCATATAGATTATCTTCATTTTTTTATTATTGCAAGTTTTTATGAGAAAGAATCTCAACTAAAGAAAATATTTTTAACAAAATCGTTAATTTATAAGAAAATTTAAATTTCAATCAATAGAATATAATTATTTCACTAATAGATTTTTTGGTTTATAATTATAATCTAATCTTAATTGTATAGAATAAATTTTGTAAGATTAGGATAATAATCTAACTTAATAGAAAAAAAAATTAATAAGAAAGTAGTAATGAGCATTAGATATTAAATTAGAAGTAGAGTGAAAATTTACTTAACGAACACCCTTAATCAATAAAAAATTATTTGAATTATATGACTAAATAAAATGAAGGTATTAACTTTATTTAAGTTGATAATTATTTATTCATACAGTTGCTAATAAACAAATAAATATCCTTAGATAATAATTAGATAAATAAATAAACATCATCGTTTTTAATCTTAATTAATAAGCAAAGAAATAAACTTACCAACCAACAATAACCCTCTCCATCTTGCCTTTTAATTCATGGAAAGAGGGAAAAGCAAGCAACAGTATTAGAATATAATTTTTAAGATGAAGCCATGATTAACTAACTAGCTTAAAGTAAAATGATAGATGGAACCTGAGAAGTATCTTTTGATGATAGGAATAATCATTTTTTTCTAAAATATCATTAATGCTACTATTTTTAAAAATAGGAATGA
>JH651252.1:162947-210933 GCA_000260095.1 Tetrahymena borealis | reverse complement strand
ATCATCGGAGAGGATGTAAGTGAGTTATGCAATGATATTTAAAAGAAGTATAAATATCTTTATGTTAATTAAGTTAGCATACATTAGTATATTGTGGGCTCAAAAAGTTATTCTATCAAAGTAAATAAAATGATACAAATACTAAAAGAATATTATTCTTAATAACAATCAAAACGAAATAATAAATCATCACTCTATATCAAGGAAAGAAATAATTATAAAGGCAACAACAATAAAGATCATTCTTCTTCTCCTATTTTAACACATCGTCTTAGAGCCATCATCAAATCGTCTAAGAGTAATAATAATTAATCTAAAAATTTCTAAATCAATTATGGTGATAATGAAGGGAAAGAGGAGTGTGAGTTCTGTTTTAATAAAAATAGTAAAAACTAAAGGCAAAACTAAGAAATAAAGGAATTGAGATAGATCGTGATGGAAATGCTAGAATAGTAATAACAATTATAGTAAAAATCATTATTCCAAAAGCATTTTCTCTCCTCTCCATTTACCACTCAAAATCATCATTATCATAACAAAGTCTTCTAAAATAATAAGAATTAATATGATTCTTTAATAAAAAAACCTATTGAAAAAGAATAGTCTATTCTTTAAGAAAATTTATTTTAATAATATCAATGAAGAACTGGAAGAAAAATTAACAATGTAGTAGTATTAAAAGTAATTTTAATAACATTATAATTTATTTGCTACTTCTCAATAAATCATAAATATATAATAATAATAGCAATAATAACAAAATTAGTATAGGAATATAATCTTATAGATAAATAGATAAAACTATGAAATTTGTTTAATGTAATTTTTACATTATTTCGAGCTTTTATAAATTATATTATGGTTTATAATAAATTTAAATTAAAACACTCTTTAAATTTAAATGAGAAAGAATTTATTTGAGACAATAAAAAATTATTTTACATCTAATTTATTAATATTAATTTAAATATTTAGAATTTATAAATTTTATTGTCTAAGAAATCTTATTAATATTTTATTAAAAAATTAATCATAGAGGGTTATTTTTAAAGTGTAAGCAATTTATTAAGATTCTTGAATTATAAAAGCTCTCTTTGAAAATACTTTGGATTTTTGTTTGTTTTAGAATGAATAGTAATCATATTATTATTGATAGTTAGATAAATATCCTTTATTAATTTCATTCTAACTTAAACAAGGGTTATTTTATTTTCCATTAAAGTGATCATTTTAAAAAAGAAGAATCCCCTTTATTAAATTGATTTCAACTTAAACAAGAGATATTTTTTCCTTTATTAAGTCAATTCCAACTTAAACAAGAGAAATTTTTCCCTTTATTAAGTTCATTCCTACTTAAACAAGAGAAACTTTTTCCTTTATTAAGTTCATTTCAACTTAGACAAGATATAAGTAGAGAGTTGATGTATTAAAAAAAGAGAGAGTCGTTAAAAGTGTTTAAATTTTTGAAATTTGAAAAGTTTAGGCAAACAAGAGGATACATAAATTTATATTTAAAATAAGGTAGGAAGTAGACTTAAAGATAGAATGATATCATAATAAACTTAATAATCGTCAGATTTTTCTACAAAAGATAGAGATGGCATTGATAGAAAAGAAAAGCAGCATTATAAGATAAAAGGTCTTATTGCGCTAAAAGATTTAAAGCTTTAAATGTGTCACCTAAAAGTGTTATCTCAAACTTAATAAAGTTAAGGTGAACATAAATAAGAGAAAGGCCATTATCAAAAAGAAGGAAAGGACAAGCATCAATTAAATAAAGAGGCACATTAGGAGGAGTGACATTGAATTAGATTCTGACATTTATGATACACATTCATCTTCTTCAGAAGGATATATATAATTATTAATTTAAGCTATAAGAAGAGAATGCAGATATGAAAGTAGCAGAAAAAGACTTACAAAGTAAGCAACTGGATCTAGAATTCAAGGTGGTGGCAATATGAATAATAGAAGGAATAAATAAAGTTGAAAAACGATACTATTGCAGAAGGTAAGAGGGTCCTATCTGAGAAGGAAGATTATATAAGCTGTCTAGAGGCCAAGCTATCTTATCTATAAACATAGAATTATGAGCTTTCTAAGGAGAAGTAATAAAGAGTTGAATTAATGAGTTTAATCGAGGAGTGAATATCTCTGGTAATGTAATCAAAATATAATAAAACTTAGTTGTAGAGATACATTGATTGATAATCACGCTTCGAAAAATATAAACCCATAGTTAAATCTCTTTTCATCAATAATTACTGTTCTTCTTTTTCATCTTAAACCCTATCAGCAACGAATACTCCCGCAACAACCCCTTTAAAGCAATAATTACAATAAAAATCATAACAAATATATGGAGAAGATGATTCTGCAACTCACATTATAACCGAACTAACTGATTGACTACTATAATTGTAGTATGTTTATATAATTAATATCAACAACAACAACTTAATTTATTATCCAACCACTTAATAGCCAATTATTTATTTGCTTATATACTTATTTTATACAAAATTATGGTTATTAACTGAAAAAATAGTTATAGAATGAAAAATATTAATAATATTGCAGATTTGTTTAAATATTTACAGATATACGATTATTAGGTATCTGATAAAGTTGAGAATTCAGATTTTAACTTGGATTTATTCGTTTTGATTATTTTAAAGTAAATTTAATTTCCTTTTATGTTAATAATTTTATTTATATTTATGTAAACAAAATAAATTTAGATTTTCTACTTCAAACAAAAAAGATAGATAATTGCTTTAAATTAAGTAAGGAAAATTAATTAGCATTCAAATAAATAAAAATGTTAGAAATAATAATATGACTTATATTGGATAGATTTTCATCATTTCAACCTTATATTATCCTATT
Organism: Tetrahymena borealis; assembly: GCA_000260095.1. Classification (NCBI taxonomy): domain Eukaryota; phylum Ciliophora; class Oligohymenophorea; order Hymenostomatida; family Tetrahymenidae; genus Tetrahymena; species Tetrahymena borealis. The sequence continues at coordinate 208,044 of JH651252.1, read as the reverse complement.
CATTTTCAATAAATTTGAGTTTTTATTAATTATATTATTAATTTTTTTTCAAATATTTTTTGATTTTAAATTTCTATTTTAAATCTATGAGAAAGTAAGAAATACTATTCTTTGTATTTATAGGTAATTTGCATGAGAAAGAAAATGGGCGATTTAAGCTTGTTAAGATTTTTTTAAAAATTCTAAGATATTTTAATCTTCTTATTAATAATATCTCCTCCATTTTAACATATTTATCAAATAAAATAATTTGTATTTTTAAACGAATGAGGAATGTAAAGGAAATAATAGAAATTAATTTTAAATAAAATTAATTAAATTTAAAATTCACTTATTAATTGTTTTTATGCTACATTATCTAGTTATAAGATAGTTTATAAAAAAAATAATTTTATTTATTTTCTAATATTCAAAATCCTTAGTAAATTACTTTATGATATTCTTTGATTAAAGTGTATCTAAAAAGTAGTAGTAACTTTTAATAAATAAATTTCTGAAAATTTTCAAATTAGTTGATTGAGAATCTTATTCATTAAACTTTAATAGAATATATTTACTTATTTTTTGATATACAAAACTATCCTATCTATCCATTCTTTTTAGTGAAATTAGCTGACATTTATTTTTAAACTGATATATAAACAATTATTAACCAAAACTAAAAAAATTTATCTTTAATAATGAATAAATTACTTATTGCACTACCTATTATTTCATTACTTGTTATTGGAATTCTCTTAATCGAGAGTACTCAAGGATCTACTTTAATAACCTCTAGCATTACCTTGAAAGAATGGAATAATTGTACAGAAGAAAATTCAAAGTTATGCATGATTGTTAAACCTTATAGAGTTACTTATCAACTTATTCTTAATTCGGCTACTTAACCTACTACCTATCTAAATATAGCACCATCGAATGCAAATAATATGGGTCTTATATTTATCGTAGCACATATGAAACTCCCATTAACTTTAACAATTATTTTGAAAAAAGCTTCCTCTCTCTTTAAGCTAAATAAATTGCCTAATCTGACAGCTGCTTTGAGACTACCTATTACATTCCTAAATACATCTAATGTACTGGTCTCTGATTCTTAAAAAAATTAAATATAAATAAATATTAAAAATGAAAATGATCTATAATCTTGTCTGAAATATTTAAAATGGATGCGTTTCATAATGATACATTTTTATAAATGAAAATATAAAAGTTTGATATTATTTAAATAAAATAATCTAATATAAATAAATAGCTAACTAACTTGTTAACTAATAATTAGCAAATCAATTTAAGACAAGGGTTTATTTTATAAAATAATTTTTATTTAAATGAGTTAAGAATGTATGGGATATAACAGAAATTAATTTTAAATAAAATTAATAAAATTTAAAATTAGCTTATTTATTGTTTTAATGCTGTATCATTTAGTTATAGAATAGTTTATTAAAAAAATAATTTAATTTTTTTCTAAATAAAAAATAATGAATTACAAACAAAGATAATATTATTCACATATTTCTTGTTATAAAAAATTTTAAATAATAGAAAAATAAAATATAATATTAGTTAGAAAATAATAAAAAATATCAATGCTTTACTTTGAACAAGGACTCAAGCTCTCAAAAATACATCTATCTTACTTTTAATTAAATTTTTAACAATAGGTAAATAATCTTTAAATTATTTGAGAGTTTAATATATAATTGGATAAGGAAATTTTAAAAAATTTGGTAGAATTAAGCTAAATACTATAATTTATATCTAAAATATTATCTTCTTTTAACAAAAAGAAATAATCACATCTTATATTTTTTTAAGTAGTAATTAAATAACTTCTTATTGATGATAGGATGAAGACAAAAGTTAAATTAATCTTTTAAAAAAATAACATGTAAATTGTAATCGTACTCAATACCATGTATGTTTAGTTATCACATCTCTTTAGCAAGTCCCTTTTGAAGATAATAATTTTTTTTCTTCAGAATTACTTTTCTTTCTTTAATTCAACTAATATATAATATATTCTGATAAACCTAACAAATTAAAATACCTTAAGATTTTAATCAAGTCAGAAAGTTAATAATAATCTTGTATTCTTCTCAAAACTTGGAGTAATTAAAATCAAAAATATTAAAAAGTATGTAAGTAAGACTAATGATCTCTAATGAGGATTACATTTGGGTAAAAGAAAGAGTTAATAATAGGTAACTCTTAATTACTAAAAATAAATCTTAGGCTGGCTGTAATTGATTTAAGTGACTTAATCAAATAAGTGGCTTTAGATACTTTTAATTTATCAATTCTATCTATATAGAAAAATATTTTTAATTAAAAAGATACTCCACAACATCTATTAACTTCTTTTTATCAATAGAAAAAATTTTTAATTTTGATATATTTTCTTTTAGAAATGAAAGTTGATTTTTACTAAAAAATTAATTGAAATAGATTTTTAATGAAATAAATTAATATTAGAGTGAGATAAATTATTATTATAAGTATTGAAAATCTGATTTTGTTTAGATTTTCTTATTTTCTTTCTTATACATAATATATCATATTTCCTTTTTCCTCTTTCCCCCCACCTCATAATTTACAGAAATTATAGAGGATTGAAGAGGATTATCAAATTCCTTTTTTTTAAGATACAATTGAAACTCTTACTAACAAATGCTTATCATTTTTGTTAGAAATCTATTGAAAATTAAAAAAATTGTGGTAGAAAGTTAAACAATAATCCTCTTTTACCATAAAGTTAATTAATAAATTAAAATATAACAAAATTTGAAAAAGTAACAAAATATAGAGCTTAAATAGATTTTTATTTTTAGGTGGCAATTAAAAATATTTTTTCATTACTTCAAATATAATGGATTTTGAAAGAAACCTAAAGTAAATTAAAGGATGAAAAAATATGATAAATTATAATTTGTCTACAGTCAAAACCAGAATCCCATTAATTTCTTGGTTTCTTATAATAAATTGAATATAACAATTCATAAAATTATTTCTTATTTCATAAATAAAATAAATATACTGAATAGATATTATATGAAATTCAGTTTATCTAAAATATTTTTTAAATAGAAAGAAATTTACATCCGAAAGCTTCAAATTCCTATTTTAGTCTTTAGATTATTTTATAATAAGAGTAATTTATCAGAAATCTATCAAAAATAAAATGTAGATTATAAATATTCATTATTAGTTAACTAAATTAAATTCTTTGTATAAAAAGTCAACCTTCTTTTCTTATGAAAAATTAACTAAATTCCTTTTAATTCAAGAAAGCAAATTACAATTTTTTGATTAATTTTTCTTTATTTTTGATTATTAAAAATATTTTTATAAAATAGACAGAATTTGAAAAACTAAAAGCATTGAATTTCTTTTTGATTCAGTAAAGAAATTAAATCAAATTTTCACCAACCTTAACTTCATTTTTAGTGATTAAAAATACTTCATAAAGAATTGAAAAATGAAGAACTTTTTAAATCATATTCTTAATTATTTTTATCTTTTACTAAATAAATGTAGCATTGCTTGTTTTATTTTCTACATTATTAACAATATTTGAGAGGTAATATGCCTACATTTTCTTTTATTAATTTTAAAGTTTAGTAGAAAGTTATGGGATTTTATATATTTAAAGAGATAATTGAGGTGATTTGTTTATCTAAAAGTGTTTATTATTTAGAAATTCACATGAATAATATCATCATTTTACAATTCTTAATTAAAATATTAACTAGTGTAAACGCAAAATATTAGATTACTTATTTTTATAGAGTGATTAGATATTTTAGAATGATCTTTTCACATAAGAATTGGCAATTTAAGAATTAAAGGAAATATATCTTTTCATATAATTTAAATATTTATAAATATTCTCTAAACAAATAATATATCATCATGGCAACAAAAAAGACAAATTTACAAAAGAAAGGTAAAATATATTTTTGAGATTATGAACTTTAATAAATTTAATTAATATCATAATAGATTAAACAGAGATCACTGATTGGTATGGTTTAAGAGGTCAGATGTATATTGAGAAAAAAAAATAAGAAACAGAAAAGAATGATTAAACAGATAATAAGGAACTAGGACAGATCGTAAATAATATTGAGTGTAATTAGAGTTGGAGAAACTTCTTAAAAGATAAAATATAAATGAATTATTCTTAAAAGCTTAATCCAGAGGAGATTAAGGAACTCTTTGAAGCAATTTAAGATAAATTGGTTCCTTATAACTCAGTTAAGATATAAAGTTTACTATCTTAATCCTTAATCATACCTGATGGTGAAGCTGTATAACTTGAAACTCTATTACATCATCATGTGATTGGCAAAGATACTGAAAATATTTTTTAGAAAAATTAAAGTCTATTATAAAAACAAAAAATTTAAAAAGAATGCGAAATTTTACTTCAAAATAAAGAAATTGATACAAAAAAAGACCAATTAGTTGAGATCTAATAAGTAGGAGAAGATAAAACAGAAATTAAGGAATATCCTTAAATTGATCAATTTCTATCAAATTTAATTGATAAAATGCCAGAAACTAAAATACTTCACTAGAATAGATAAGCTCTTAAGACTTAGTTAGTAGAATTATTAACTTCATAATATAAGTGTGGCTCTCTTGATTTCTAATCTTTAAAAAAATGCATTAAGTCTAACGAAATTTAAATTTTCTAATAAGAGGTCACCAATAATTTCTAAAGATATTAATAATAACAAGTACCAAAGGCTAACTATCTTTAAAATGATAAAAGAACGATACAATAATCAAAAGAAGAAACTAAATTCCCTTAATCTATAATTTTCTTCAAGGAATGCTTTAGAAATTAAGAGATAGAGCAGAAATATCTTTAATCTATGCTACCCGATTAGAATAATGATATGACGAAAATACCAGTTATCTTATAGAGAGAAAAGGAACGTTTCTTTAAATAATTAGAATCTAAATATAAAGAGGAGAATTTAGCTATGTAGACAGCTTATTCTGATTTTAAGATAAAAAATAATCATCCATTTCATTTACTCCTAGAAAGGAGCATCTTAAAAGCTGAATTAATTAAGATATTAAAAGAAAATTCTTATATCCTTAGAGAAGAAAGTGGGATATATGAAATCCCTAAGATACTAAATAAATTGGAGGGGATAAAGAGTGTAGAAAACGCAAAAAACTCTGAAGAGAAATTAGAAAATCTTCATTCTACTTATTAAATTAACGAGGACGTTTTGGATATTGATGACTTTAAGGAGCTAATAGGAAATTTATTTTTAAAATAGAATTTTATGGAGTGGCTAGAGAGTTAAAAATTCATTTTAAAATAAATTAATCTCAAACTTTAAGAAGAGATAAATTAGCTTACCTATATTGAACAGTAAATTAAAGATTCTACATTTTTAAAGATAGCTTAGAGGCTTTTGGGCAAAGACCCTAATAAAATTCCTAAAAATTTTATGTAATGCATGTATACTTTAGGTCCTGATTACATTAAGAATGAACTTAAAGCATTTGATAATGGAAATACACAACCTATAAATTACTAAGAGGAGGGTATAATCAATATATTAATGCCTTATATTTAGACATCCTTGAAATAAGTTAAAAATTTTGAAGAAATTTTCCTCCTTTTCTGTGATAATCAAGATAGGCCAGAATATGAGCTTAACCAAAAGAATTTCATGACATTTGTATTAGAAAAATTTTAATAAAAACCACTATTAAACTAGAATATTATCAATTGTTACAATAAATTCTCATAACCCTTTAGTTTAGTCTACAAATATGTAGATTAATAGAGTAATCAGATTAAAAGCACACTCAGTTTCACATTCTTTCGTCATTTTTTATAAAATAACTCTACATTTTTGATTTCGATAGGTGGTGGTGAGTGTGGAGCTTCAACAACATTAAATCACGTTTATAGCACTAATTTCTCTACCAATAAGCATAATATTTTAGAAAATGATATAGATATTTTCTTTGATTCACCATCATTAACAATTGGATTGAATATTATTGATGTTCATGGCGATTGTATTTTAAAAAAAGATTAGTTAACAATTATACTTAAATTTATAAAATATTATTAACATTGGATTTTAGTTTAAGCAAAGACACTAGAAAAGCTATTAGAAATAAAAAACAACTTACGAAGTCTTGATGTAAAGTTAAATTAAGTTATTTTTCTTCTTAAAGATAAAGCTTTTTGTGAAGATGATGTTCAAAAAAATAAGTAATTGTTTGATGATGGGACATATATTTAAATTTCTCAAATTCATAGTGATAAAAGCCAAGGAATTTATGCTAGAGATCTTGCTAGATTAAAGAAAGAACTAAAAAATCTAATAGGATTTGGGAAAAATGTAAAAAAAAAAGAAACCAACTAGTAAAAATCTATACAAAATTATTGGGATATGTAGAATGAGATGGCTAAGATTTAAAAAGAATATTCTTAAATTACTATCAAATTAGACTTTAAATTGGAAAAAGTTAGTTAGATAATGATGTCAATTATTAAAGGAATATATTATGAAAAGTAATATTTGTAAGAATAATAAATATCTGCATTAAGAAAATTTATGAATCTGCCAGAGAAGTTATCTAGAAACTATTAAACTAGAAAATACTAATAGATTTATAAAGGAAAAGAAAATATAAAAAATTAGATATTTGTTAATTTAACGATTATGGATGAATGCACTGAGTTATAGATCAGAAAAAATAAGCTTGGTTTAAAACAAGGATTTGAGACAAAGATAGAAATAAATAATATCATAGCTGAAATGAACGATTATAAGCAATTATAAAGTGAATTAGGAGTTCATCCAATAGTTGAATTCTATATTGATGCTTTTTGCTCAAAAAAGGAAGAAGAACTAAATGAATTTGAGGTACTAATAGACATAGTTGCTTAACCTATTTTAAAACCTATTGAAATAAGAGTTTAAAAAATAAGTAGAGATCTGAAAATATGTCAATATAGGCTTAACAATTGTGAGAAAAAATATTATGATGAAGTACAAACCAAGAAAGAAATAAACGCAGATTAAGTTGAAGACTGGGTAAAACGCTAAGCTGCAAAAGATGTAGAATGGAAGGAAATTTATAAAAACTATTAAGAATTGAAAAATTAATTAATATTTGAATAAAAACTAATCGAAAATTCAATGATGTCGAGGGATCTTTTTTAAAGAGAAATGATTTATATTACTTAATCCTTAAAATAAAAAAATAAAAATGACCCTAAACATAAAGATGTAATAAATATTTTTAAAAATAAATTTCTAGAAGGTAAGTCAATAGAAATTATAGATGGAAATAATAATTCTATAAACTATGTTATCCTCAAAGATATTTTTGATGAAGTAACTCAATATATGAATCAATAAAATAATAATAATTTTGAATTTCTTTCTGTGGCTATACTTGGACCTTAGAGCACTGGTAAATCAACCTTAATTAATATGATTTTTGGGTGTGAATTTAAAGTAAGTTCTGGTAGATGCACAAAAGGTATGGATATCTCTCTGAGAAAAGTGCATTACAATAATAAGGATTATTTTATCCTTGTTATGGATACAGAAGGTTTACTTTCTATTGAAAAAGCTGATGAATCTTATGATAAGAGATTAACATTGCTCTCTATGGCTTGTGCTAATAAAGTTATTGTGAATGTTCATGGAGAGATTAATATTGCTATGAAAAAAATTCTTTCTGTATCTCTCTTTGCAGGAAATAAACTGAAAGAGCTGAATCACAGACCTGAGCTTATATTCTGTCTTAGAAATATGGCAGATATAGAATAAATCAAAATGAGTGAAGCACTTATTGCTATAGAAAAAGAACTTAAAGAAGTAGCTAAAATTAATAAAGTGTAACTTTAATAATGTTTAGATTTTAAAGGAGAGGATAGTCTAGTTTTAATGAGGAGTGCATTTAATATTGAAACTACATACTTAGAATAAGATGATGACACTGTTTTATATGAAAAAATGGCAACAGACAAGCAGTTTATGTAAGCAATAGAAGTCTTAAAATAAAAAATATTCAAAGGGGACATCAATTATAAAAAATCTTTGAATGATTGGTTGAATGGTTGCTCTTCTTGTTGGGAAGCTATATAATAAAATTTTGATATATTTATGATTGACAGTATCAAAGAAATAGAAGATAGGAATTGTTTAGGGTAAATAATTAAATAAATAAAGGACTCTTCTAGTTATCTTACTATAAGTTAAACTTTAAGTGATATCAGATCAAAAAATGAAAAAAAGTTGAATCAATAAAATAATGACTAGAGGATTATTAAAGATAATTGTAGATATGAGCTATAAAAAAGCTATGAAGAATCCGTAGAAACAGTTCACTATGAGTATAAAAGGCTTACTGATGGTTATTAAAACTAAGATTTAATTCAAGAATATAAAAAGTCTTTAACTTAAGATATATTTCTAATGTACTTAAAATAAGAATAACTTTGGGGAGAAACAATCGTATCTAATGATAATGAATGCAACATTAAAAAGAAATTATAATAACTTAAAAAGAAGCTTTAAGATTATTTATGTAGTTTTAAACATGTAGATGATTAAAATGAAATAAAAAAAAGAGAAGATAAGTTAAATGAAATTTTTAAAGAAGAAATTAATATATTGGAAATGGAATTAAAAGCTGAACTGTAAAAAAAAGAACCAGAGATTTAATAAATTTTTGAAATTGTTGCTTAAAGCTTTTATTCTTATTCAAAGTCTATTAAAGTAGAAGAATAACCTTATAGTATGACATAAGTTAAACATATATCTGAACTTCTGGATGTTAAAAATAAGAATCTATAACAACTTTATATTTTGGCTTAAAATTTATTTGAAGCTTCCTTAAAATAATATTTTCAAGAATAATACCTAAAAGATGATTAAATTAAATCAGGAATTGATTTTTCTAAGTAACTAGCATAGAATTCTAATATAAATCTTAATAAGAGTTCATACAATTAGTAAAATTAGAAAAATGCAGCAATACTTGATAAATAAAAGTAAGAATTGCAGTAGAAAAAATAACGAGGATTTTTTAATTCAATTAAAAATTTTTTTAATTCTTCGAAAGAAAATATAAAAGATATAAAAAATTAGGATAGTGATAGTGAAAGAAAATTTATTAAAACTAATTAAAATTATGAGAAAATAATATAATTAAAAGGTTGTATATCTACATATCTAATTGATCTCACTCAAGAATTATGTTTAGAAAAAGAAACTTAAGAAGGTGTTATAAGAAAATTGCATTTCATGCTTGAGACTGCTTCTGAAGATCTCTAATAAGAAAACTTAGATTTTACTTAAAAATTTAAGATTGACATCCTTGTTGAATTCCTGTTCTATACATTTATATTTTATTAATTCAAAAGAATTAAAAATCATTAAGAGGAAAATTTAAAATATTTTGAAGATAGTGCAAAAGATCTTAAAGATAAAATTTTATTCATGATAAAAGAAGGAATAAATGAATAGAAGAATTTGACATAGCTCATAGAATGCATAAATAATAATATAGCAAAAACTATTTCCGTTAAATTTAAAAGTAATGTTGAGACAAATCTACGTTAAGAGTCTTTAAATATATCTCCAGTGGATTTGAATGATATATGTTACTAAATTTTTGGCTCAGATGCATGCACTAAATAGGAGACATAGTTATTTATTGATAATTTTTATGAGTTTAGGCGTTAGAAAAATAAAGATATATTAAAAGAATACAAAGATAATATTGTTAAATAGCAAAAAAATAGTATAAAAAAGGAGATCAACTATTAGCATACTATTTTTGTTTAAAAATTAGTTTTTATGCATAATATCTATTCATAATTAGATTTTAATTAATTGGATGAAGATAAAAGTAAAGCTTGCAATAAATATTTAGCAGAGAATTTTAATGCTGTTTTAACTGGAAATCAGAATAGATATAAGGAGAGCTTAAATAAAATAATTTAATAATTTAATTAAAATTAAAATTCTTCAATTTTTTTAGAAATAGAATAGTAATATTAAAATAGTTAAATTTTTAATCAAGCATGTAAAAGTTAAGATCCAACTTTGATAGAAATTAATTAACCAAAGGATTTTATAGAAAAATTGATTATACTCTTCACAGAAAATACTAATAAAGATTTTAAAATTGAACCTCATGAGATAATATAAGCACTCAATAAAGTGAATACAAAAAAAGTTATCTCTCTTTATAAACAATCACAATAATATAAGGAAATAATTGATTTCACAGAGAATAAATTTTAAGAATATTTAATTATAGATAAATGCTGCCCAGAAACTTGCCCTTTTTGTAGTTAACCATGCTAATAAGAAAAAGGTCATTCAGGAAAACATAATCTTAAATTTCATTCTTTGATGGCATTTAAAGGTGTCTTTGAGATAGATTAAAAATAAGAAAAATCATTTGTATTTGATTACTGTAATAGTGAAACAAATATTTCCAAATTTTTTAGAAAAACAAAAATTGACACCAGGTAATTAACTGAAAGAATTTCTTAATACTCTTTAAGTACTAATAATTTGTTCTTTTGTTTGACTTGGTATAACATTCAAGATCTAGATCTCTATGTCAAATGTCCTTGTGGTACGGTTATATATTATTATAATAAAGAATGCCCAATATGTCTTACTTATTTAGAAATAGACATGAATATATCTGAACCATATTCAGAAAATCCAGTAGAGCACGTCTACTTAAAAAAACTTCCTGAACCTAATTTAAAATTTGAATTTTGGGTATAATGGGCATAATCAAAAAGAGAAGGTCCTGATACATGTGAATTTTTACTTCAAGTTGTATAAGAAGGAGGTAGTTCTATTAAAGAATACAAAAATATTCTAGAAAGAAATAAAACTAAATCTGATGTTTACACATATTTTACTTAATAATATGGTATTTAATTTTAAGAGTATATGCATTAAAACCATTCAGATTGGACTATAGTCAAAAGTGAATAACAATATCAATCTGAATGGGTTTTAAGATAATAGAAAGCTTGGAGTTAGATTGGCGATGATGTTAGTAAAAAGTACTCATTGTAAAATAATCCTCCATTTAAAATTTGATTAAATGTTAAATAATCAATTTAATTAATTAAATCTAAAAAATAAGTACTCTTATATATTAAAAAATTATAAATATTTTATTTTACTATTGTCTATTTTTTTAAATGGAAATTCGTAATTTAAATCCTTTAAAATTATATTTGCATATAAAATGGTATATAATTTATGAAGTAATGATTTGTATAACTTGGTAAGATATTATAATACACTTCTAAATTTTATGTAAAAGCAATAAATTTTTAAATAAACAGAACAAAATAAAAAAAATTTTCATAATTTAGTTCTTTTAGAAATTCATATCCAACTGAAAAAGAAATTCAAATTTGTATTATTTATGGAGATTATTAATCACTTAAAGCTTTAAATGAATTATGGTAATTGTGATATTAATCAAATAGAAATTACTGGGCAAACAAAAAAAACCAAAAATACTTCCAAATTCATTACTTTAAATTATTATTTTTAGTTTTATAATTAGTTTCTTTTTTAATCTGAAATATCTCTTCATTATTTTTCTAATACTTAGTGTAGCCACTAGGGATAATTCTTATGTGATTTATGTATTACTGCTTTCATAATCTAGCCATTAAAAAAGAAGAAGTCCATTTAATTTTGCACCCCCCACTGTATATAGTATTACTTTTGTTTTACTAAAAAGTCTAAATGCGATTAATAGTCTATTATATCCAATTAAATATAAATAAAAATTAAGATTTTAATTTCTAATAATTTAAAAAATTGTATATAATAATTCATTTGAATACTTTAAGGAATGCATATATAGAAATACATAATATTGGGAAGACTTTTAATCAAAACCCTTTATATAATTCATATTATTATAATAATATTTTTATGAATGAGATTGTTAATTATTCATAAGACAGAATTTGATTATTATTTTTTTATTATTTAATTTTTATAATGTATATTTTTATTTAATTATTATATTTATTATGAAAGGAGAGAATCTTCTTCAACTACCCTCAGTAATCAATTGTTTGTTTGTTATTGCTCTATTTTGAATTGTAAAATAATGTTAGAAGAATATGTATAATCATCTGTCAGAAATCTATCTTTAAATTACAATAATAACAAGCAAGGCATATTATTTTTAGGACTATTTGTAGGGTTCTCTCTCTATCTGCAAGGGGTTCTACAATAGAAAGAGTTCTTTCCAACCTCCTAGATTCATCTTAACTATTCATTTACTGATCATAATTTTTCTATATCGTTATCGAATCTTAGATTAGGTAAAATCTCAAAATTAGGTAAAAAAATAAATTTCTAATTTATTAGTTTGATAAATTTTATTTAAATAATAAAATAGACTGATTGGTATAAATTAGTGAATCAAATAACAAGATTTCTATTTGTTAAAAGACTCTCTTTAATATTTTTATAAAGATAAGTGAATCTTACTAATATCAATAAATCACATTAACCAATTAAACTCAATATTTGTTATAAAATTAATTTATTTCAATATATAATTTATGTTTATTAATATTATTAATTTTCATTGTGTTCATTTAAACAAAAATATCTACTAAAGATTATTTATTTCTACATGTAATTTTTAAATATAAAAATTCTACTGAGACCATCTATTATCCTACCATAATGATATATTAGCTGAAAGAAAAATAAATAAAATTATTTTTAAAAAATAATTAAAAAAATAAAATAAATTAATAAATAGTATTTGAAATTATCACTTTTATATTTTTTTAACTTGATTTATTTTAAAATATATTACACTTATTATGAAATCTACTCATTAAATTAATAAATAAAGAAATTATATCTTCTAAAAACTATGATACATTCCTAAATACTTAGTATTTTCAAAAATAAACCATTTAAATTTTTTTAAATTATTTTATTTTTATTTCAACTAGAAACATCAAAGATTGAATTATATTATGATGATTAGTTTTAAAGCATAGATACGAATAATAATAAATTTTGTTCAATTTAATACTGTATTAATTAATCAATTTAAATTTAACTATTTATCAATTTTCATAGAATTTTTTTAAAAAGTGAAATAGTTTAATAAATGTTATTAGAAAAGAGAAAAATTTAATTTATAGGGTATATTGAATACATTATATAAATATTCTTTTATTTATTTTTTTCTTTCCTTTTTTAATAAAATTTTTAGGATCTAAAGCTAGCACATTTGACATAGAGGGGATAGTAGAAGTAGGTCTTAAAGCAGCTGTTAGAATTAGCAATCGATTAAACCTAAGAAGATAAGTAACACCTTTCATAATAACCATCCTCATTAAGTGGAATCTAATAAGGACTGTAAGCTTATAAATCATAAAAGGAAAAGCAGTCATCTGAGATATTACTAGCACCAAAACCAGTTATATAATTGAATTATTCTCTAGCTAATTTGTATTCTTCAGTCGTTTAGCAAAGGTGAGATTCATCATAATTATTCGCCCTACATAAATTCAAATATTTCACATCTAAAAATGGTGTGGGATGGTGGGATTTATTGAATTGAAGAATACAGCCAACTATTAGTAACGATAATATAGGGATAACTATTAATGATTTGTCCATATTCACTTATATATCTTTCCTTTTTTTCCTTTAATTATTTTATTGATTCTTTTCAGCTTAACAATAAATATTATTTAGTTTATATTAATTTTATCTTATCAAGTATTAACCTGCCAATTCTTTTTTATTATTTATGAGTTTATGAGTTTATCTTCATTATAAAAGTATATCATCCCTGCTTAGTAAATCTAATATTTTACTGATCAGTGTTTTAAAATTTTCAATTTGATCAATTTTTTTAATAAAAACTATATCCTTCTAATAATATAAGATCAAGTAACCTAAAAAGTGGTTTTATTAATCTTATTAAAGAACAATTTTTAAATAATTTGTTTTAAAGTTTTAGAGTGAAATTCATCTAACTAGATAGTTGTATCTAAAGGTTAAATAAAAATAAAATTATTGTTTTAATAATGAAGTAAATTAAAATAAAATACAATATCTGATTTGTAAATGTAAATAATGGAATCAGTCTAATAATCAAATTTGAATTTTAGTAAATGTGCTAATACTTTTGCATGTTACTAAAATAATGTATCAAAATGGGCAAGGCAGGACTACATCCAATCTTAAAAATATTGGGAGTTGTAGAAATTGCTAGTATATCCTAGTAAGTTCTTTTCCTTTATTTGGTAAGAATAATAAATTAAATTCACCAGAAAATTAATTTTTAATAATTTTTTCAGAAATCGGAGACCTAATCAAGCTCCTCACTCTTGAGACAATATCTCATTTTAAGCTTTTAACTTATTTCTATAAGTACTACCTATATTGAGATATTATTAAACTCTTCTGTAAAATATTTGGTATATTTACATTTTAAGGTTTAAAATTCCAACACTAACTTCTATACCATGCATTAGTTTTCCAAAGAATCTACTGCCTTACTGGAATAGCAAACTTAAGAGTTTTAAAGATAATTGGCTTCGTATAGAAAGTCAAAGTTATTAAATTCATTTTTGCTATCTGCTTATGAAATAGTTTTCTTGAAAAGGCAAAAATACTATGCTTGTTATTAGTGAATTTTACTATTTTATTATTTTTTTGTTAATTATTGCTGGTTATGGATTAATATTAACCATAAACTCAAAATTTAATAAAGATAAAAGATATCTCTTAATATAAAGAAATAGTCTTTATAAATGTTAGTTAACTTGTCACAGTTTATTTTGATTTTATTAGTCTTATCTTTAGGATCCTTAAAGTTTGATTTGCATAAAGTATTCCTAATAAATTACTTATTGTTTTTCAGTAAGTAAATTAAATAAAACAAATTAATATTTCTATTAAAAATTATTATAATTTTAATACAATAGTATTTATTAAATAAATAATTTATTAAAATAATTTTTTTTCTCTTTATTTATTTGTTATAATTTTTAGGTTAAAAAAGAAATAATTAATTAAGTTAACCATGAAAAAATTATACATATTGAATACTGGTTAGAGTCAATTTATTTTTACCAATCAATTTTTAATAAATATTCATATTTGTAATTTTTATTAAATAATATGAAAGTAATTTAATGTTAGAAGATAATTTGGCAAATATAATACATGGATTTATATAGTTCTAAATAATCGGTTCATATCTTATGTTGTGAGAATAAAACTACTAATTTAATTTTTAGTAAATTTGATATATTTATTATCTTAAATTTAAATTTATTATTTTGAAGAAAGAATTAACAGAATACAATAAGAATGTTTATGAATTTAAGTAGAGATATTATTAAAAGATAATTTATATTATTGATATTTTGAAGACTTATAATTATACTCTTAAAAAATTTTTACTTTTTTCTTTTTTAAAATAACCAAAAATAGGCTAATTAAAAGTGCACTTTATTCAGAGTAAATATTAATTATACTTCATTATAAAAACATAATATCAAATTTAAATTTACTAAATTAGCAATTAAACTAAAATATATTCCTTCCTAAATATAATTTATCTCTTTTTATCAAGAAATTTATAATACCCCATTCTAATCATTAAAATACTTTTTTTAATATGAAAAAATTTAAAACATATTAGTTTCACTTTTAGGTAATCATTTTAAATTTTAATATAAAAGTACAAATAAAATAATAAGAAGAAAAATAATAGGTATTATTTAAATTGATTGGTGGATATTATATTTATAATTAATAGGAGGGTTAGAGGGTTTAATATTATAATCATTATACTTATACTTTTATTAAGAATGTAAGAAGAATTTTTCTATAATCAAATTCTACTATCATTATCTCAGTCATCTTTAGGATTAAAGTCTATACCCAGAGAATTTTTAAGGAAATTAACTGCATAAATCTTATGTTTTTTTGTCACTTTAGTTTTCAGTTAGTTAATTACAAATTTTATTACCACAGCGTCGTCTAAATAGCCTACAAAAGGTATTTAATCAGGAATTAAATCCACAGGGGATATGAAATAGCCTAGGGCAAATATAATTACCCCTATTTCAGGTGCTCCAAGAGTATTTTTATCATATATGAGTAAATTATACAATATGAGGCATTCATAAATCAACTCTGCGCAAACATTTTTCAGAAGTTTGAGTTTATCAAGGAATGTCCGTTTTTTAAAATTTTTCTTATACTTTTCTGCTTTAATTCCATCAAAGTTCTTTAATAGGTTTTCAAGCTCATTTTGTTCTTTTGGTAAGATTTTATGATCACCCTCACTAAGTTTTCCCATTTTAATATACTCTTCTTCATTTTCTCCAACAGTATCCTCTTATTCATTGTCGGATAGTACTTTATTACGACGATCACAAAAATTTCCCATTAGCTATGAAGAAATATGTTAAATAGATATTTTATAATCTCTCTTTATTTAATTTTTAATATTATATTTCTTATTATTTTTATTTAATTTCTATCCTCTTCCTTTAAAATTTCAAGTGGGTAAATCATTAAATATGCTTAATCCTACAGTAAATTAACGCCTGTATAAATAAAATAAAATTCTAGAAATAAATCTATAGGCAAAATTTTTTATTGGGAATTTTAGGAGTGTTCAACCTTTATTTTCTACCTAGTGGGTTCAACTTTCTGATATCCTTTATATAAGGTATTATAGTAATAATTGATTTCTTTGATTCAATAAACTAGAAAAAAATTAATAAAAGAGTATTGTAAACATATTTTTTCCCTTTTACCTATACAAATTACTGTCCACAAAATCTGCAATAGTGAAACTGAAAGAAAAATGAAAATATTTATTTTAATACTATTAAATTAAAGCCGAACAATACACTTTAGATATCTTAACTTATCTCAATTGAGACTGTTACATTTAGTCTCTAACTCTTATTTTTATTCAAAAATAGGTATTGAAACATTTGCAAAACCTAGTTATTAAAATCTTTATTAATATATCCAATCTCCTTAGATTAATATAATGCTAAATAATACTAGCTTATTTTTTAAAAATTTAATAATGGACTAAATCAATTGCATCAATTTTTTATATTTATTGTCTATATATTTTTTAAATTGTTGATTATACTTCAAATTTATAAAAATAACTAATAAAAGAGTTTTGCTAAATAGTTTTCCCTTTTTCCTTACAAATAACTCCTCATCAAATTATTCTATACTATCTAAATTTTAAGCAAAAGTTCTTATCTAGCCCTAATAAATAAGCAATATTATTAAATTTATTCAGTGTCTACGGCTTTAGATCTAATCAAACTCTATTTCCATAATCATATGAGAAAAAACTTCTATATTAATTATACCAATAAAGATGGATTTAAAAGATTATTAAAAGTCCTAAAAGATGAGTATATAAGTGAAATTAATCATAATCAGGGAAGAGGTTAGACAGGTTACATAACACTTATGTAGTAGTGGCTTTTGTATTAGCACTTTATGAATAATTAACAAAAAATGAGATATAACACACAAATATCATTACAATTAGATAATAAGTTGCTATGGAAAGAATGGAGTATACCTACAAAATACACAGAATATCTAAAAGATAAAATATTTTTTTAATGTAAATAAAATCTAAATTTAGGATGAAATACCATTCTTTTTAAATAATTAATGGTATCTTCTTGATTGTAGTATTTTAGGAACTTATTACCTACTTATGATAAGTATTAAAAATAAAAGTATGAATTCTTGACTATATTAACTGAAAAAGATGAAAAAATCAATGAATTGCATAATTACTGTCATAGAATTAAAAAGATATAACTTACTATCAATAGTTTCATGATTTAATATATCTTTTTATATTAGTATTGTATAAATATCTTCTCATTTAAAAAATTGTTGACAAGTAGAAGTATTAATATGAATAGAAACTTTTATTAATATCTAGATTCAGTCAAAAACTCCTTTCTATCTTTCTATTATTTAAATTAATAATAATCCCAAATTAATAACGTCACTATAATCAAATGTATTAGTAATTATAAATTAATCAATCACTTAATTATATTATATATTACAATATGATGCATGCTATTTCAGAAATATATAATAAATAATTTATAATTTCTAGAATAATGATATTGGTAAATTATCACTATTATATTATTATAGAGCGCTATTTTATTATTAATAGGATGTATAACTCCCTTTGTTCTATTTAACTTAAAGGAATCTATAAGCTAATAATATCTTTATTAAAAACCAAGGTTATGTAAATTAAAACAAACTTATAACAAGAAGTAAATTATTATTGATTAGAAATAATAGCTGAATTATTAGATAAAGAAGAAAGTTATATATTCTTATTCTAATGAATATATTCTTTATCTTGAACCAATATCATAAACTAAAATCTCCATTCTCATTTAATAAAATCTATAACACTATTATTTATCTTCTTTGATTATTCATTATAATAGTATCATATTTATCAAAACAAAAATAAATGTCTAACTCCTTTTAATACCCCTTCTATTTAAATATAAAAAGAGAAAACGACTTAAATATTTGATATTATTTATCATCAATTCTGTTTCTCTTCAGCAGATTCATTAAGACTAAAATTTTAAGATAAATACACATCTTATTATAGAGTCTTATTTGTAGTTACTTTGATAGAAGTAAAAAATTATATGATAGAAAAAATTACTATAAAAGAACTTTTTAACAAAATTATTATTATAAAAAATCTACATTTCTTATGAATAATAAAAAATAATAATAAATTGAAAATATAAGCAACAATTTCCTTAGAATTTCCAATCTTATTCAATAAAATTATTAACCCTACAATTTATCATCTTTTAACTTTGATTATAAGTGTATTATTTTTATTAAAGCAAAAATATATATCTAAACTCAATTTATTATCCCTTTTATTAATATATAAAAAGAGAAAAGTACTTAAATTTTGATGCTATTTTTCATATATGAGGTTTCTCTTCAGCTGTATATTCTTTAGGATTAATTTAAAAAGATGATTCTGGAACTTTATTAAATTTATAAAATGACTATACATTTTCTATTGCTTTTAATAATATAATTAGTAGTTAAAATTATTAAAACAATTTAATCATAATATAAATTCTATTTTAAAAAATTATGATTCAAAAATATTTAACAATTAAGTTACAAAATATTATCTTTTTATTTTTACAAATTTTAATAATTTTTATGAATTCTATTCTCATTTATTATATCTTAAATGAATTTACCTACCATAATCAAATTAAAAAGTTTATTAAATACGTATCATCAAATTATTTTTATTCTTTATTTTATGAATAAGCATCTTATTATAGTGTATTATTAGTAATAAAAGAAAAAAATATAAAAAAATATTTTTAATTAAATCAAAGATAATAAAAAAATTGATTGTGATAAGATAAAAATAAATATTTTATATTTATATAGTAGTTTTTTGTTATTAACAGAATTTTTGATAGCTTCATAAATTATAAGTTACTTCTTTTGACATATATCTTAATCCAGAACATTATAAAGTAATTTATTTGAAGTAAATTATATTTAATTACTTTATGATATTCTTTGATTAAAGTGTTTGTAAAAAGTAGTAACTTAAAATAAATAAATTTCTAAAAATTTTCAAATTATTTGATTAATAATCTTATTAATTAAACTTTAATAGATCCTATTTACATATTTATCGATATACGAAACTATCTTATCAATCCATTCTTTATAGTGAAATTAACTGATATTTATTTTTAAACTGATATATAAACAAATATTAACCAAAACTAAAAAAAATAATCTTTCATAATGAATAAATTACTTATTGCAATACCTATAATTTCATTACTTATTATTGGTATTCTCTTAATCAAGAGTACTCAAGAACCTACTTTAACATCTTCCAGCATTACCTTGAAAGAATGGAATAACTGCACTGAAGAAAAATTCAAAGTTAAACATGGTTGTTAAACCTCATAGAGTTACTTATCAACCTATTCTTAATTCAGCTATCTAACCTACTACTTATCCAAATATAGCACCGCTGAATGCAAGTAATATGGGTCTTATATTTATCGTAGCACATATGAAGCTCCCATTAACTTTAACAATTATTTTGAAAAATGCTTCCTCTCTCTTTAAGCTAAATAAATTGCCTAATCTGACAGCTGCTTCGAGACTACCTATTACATTCCTAAATACATTGAATGTTCTGGTTCCTGATCCTTAAAAATATTATACATAAATAATATTAAAAATGATAATGATCTATAAACTTGTTTGAAATATATAATATATGTTTTTAATAATGATACATTTTTATAAAATAAAATATAAAAGTTTGAAAATAACTAAATTGAATAATCTAATATAAATAAATAAATAACTAACTAACAGTTAACCAATAATTAGTAAATCTACTTAAGACAAAGGTTTAGATTATAATAATGCATTTTAGATATAATTATTATAGATAAACTAAGTATATATCTAATATTATATTATTTTTAATAAAATATATCATCTATCCTTTATTACAAATTTGTTTTATTAATATAAATTATATGTAAGTTAGTTAAGATAAATTATGAATTAATTAATCATTTCTAAGAAATTTGATAATAAGGGATTATAGAGAAATATAAGAGAAAATAAGAAATTTAGTAAACAAAAAAAATAAAGATATAAATAACCACATAATCTCCTAAATCAAGGAGAGATTTAATTTTTTTGTAAAAATAATAACTACAAAATAAAGAATTTAATCTATTATAATAGCAAATATCATTTCTAATAGGTTAATTGAAATTAAAGAACTATTTTGTTACCTAACTAGAATTTTAGGTTTATTTTAAATAAATTAATGTTGTTACTTGTTATCCAATCTTAATTTTTTAATTTTTCTTTAGTTTTTGACTAAATTTTATCAGTTTTTGTCATTTTTACTTCCTTATTTTATGAATCTATTAGTAAAAAATTTGAATGGCCTAGAGTACAGATATATTTTACTGGAAAAAACACTAAAACATAGTATTTACTTTTAAAATAAAAATTTTTAGTTTACTAAATTGCAATTATTAGCTTAAATATGTATTTACTAATAAGATAATAAGAAGAATATTTTATTTAAAAGCTTAACATTGCTTAATTTATAGACTAGTCATTATTAATAGTGTTAGAGGGTAAAAAACTTTTTAGTATATAAAGATAATAAGAAATATTTTT
The DNA here is from genome assembly GCA_000260095.1 of Tetrahymena borealis. Taxonomy (NCBI): domain Eukaryota; phylum Ciliophora; class Oligohymenophorea; order Hymenostomatida; family Tetrahymenidae; genus Tetrahymena; species Tetrahymena borealis. The sequence goes on along the minus strand of JH651252.1, from coordinate 186,685 downwards.
CTAAAATAATTTTCTAAAAACCTTCTCACTCATCATCAGGATTATAATCTATTCCAAATAGATTTTTCATTTATATCACTGCAGAAGCAATATGTTTTTTTGAAACATTAGTTCCCAGCTATTGAAGTATCACTTATAAAACTTTTGCATCATCTAAGAAACCAAAAAGGGGTATACTATCAGGGATTACATCAACAGGAGATAAGAAGTAGCCTAATCCAAATATAATTATTCCTATTTCAGAAGCTCCAATATTAGATGAATCGTTTTTGAGTAAATTAAACAGTAAGAGGCTTTAATATATCAACTTTGATCCCTCATCTTTGAGTTATGTAACACTAACAAGGAATGTGCTATTTGAGTATGCTTATTAATACTTTTTATTTTCATTTCCAGTAGTTTCCTTCAAGAGATTCTCAACCTTTTAATTTTCTTAGGGTTTCATTTTATAACGCCTATTACAACATAAACTTCCCATTTACCTTGAATAAAATATACCTTAAGCCTATTTATATATTTCTCTCTCTATTATTAATTCTAATAATTATTTTCTTTTTTTATTTATTCATTTGATTTTAACATCATTTTTTAAAATATATTAAGAAGAAATAATAAAAAGAATTTTTGAAATCCATCCCCCACTCCCCTCAAAAGGATTGATGTTTTAGAATTAAATAAAATAAGTATTCATTTTCATATTTAATTATTAATTTATTATATTCTCTTTTATTAATATTTTCTTACTAATGAATTCTTTAATTAGATTTTAAAGTATCTTAACCTTTTAATAAATATATATGTATTTATTAGAATAAGGGATTTTGAAAACAATTTTGAATTGAAGGAACAAATCTAATTTAGTCTTAAACTCTTTCTAAAATTCAATAACCAATTAAGAAGTAATATAATATTTTTGGCAAAATAAAATTCTTATTTTCATTTTTATATTTGTAAATAGTTCAGATAATTAAAACATAATTTACATTTTGAAATGGGATTCTTCCGATAAAAATATTTATCATCTATAAAATTCAAATTATCTATTTTCTTTCCTACCCCATACTAGATCGATTCATTAGCAATCAAAAAAATATTATATTTTATAAAAATTATCATTTATCAAATTTAAATTCTAAGAAAAGTATATTCTAAAAGAAAAATTCTATTATCAAAGAAAAATTAAATTCTAAAAGAAAAATTAAATTCTAAAAGATAAGTATAAACTAAAATATATTCTAAAAGATATAGTATGCTATTAAAGATAATATTTTTAATAGGTAAATTTTATATAGGTTAAATGAATAAATGATATAGTCCACAATTAAAAGAAGTTTAAATATTTTTTTAATATTTTATTGTTTAACAGCAGTGTTAATTAAAGTCTTTATTTTTTAGTCCAAATCGTCTTTTTCGTCTTTTAGACGAAGAAAATTAAAATCATCCATCGCTAAGACGAAAGAATGACTAACCATTTTAAAAATTATCGTCGCAAAATAAATAAATATTTTTAAAAAATTAATTTTATAATATTCAACATAAAATACAATCATAAAAAGTATCTTTATTTTATATTTTTAAAATCAATAATTGATTATGTAAAATCATAATTTTCTAATTAAGGGCCATTATGGCTGAATGAGGAGAGTATCTGTGGTTGTGAAAATATAAATATGTTTTGGAGGTTTTAGCATCCCTGAGCATAATACAGATGTCCTTTTTGTAAATAGAAGGGTTTAAGATCTGAATTAAAACCCAAATCTAACCTATTGTAAGTATTCAATCCCTACTCCTGTAATAAATCCTAAAGTAATGAATAAGAATGAGGATTTCTTGGTTTCAATGCTTAATTATAAATTAGATTGTTAGAAATTAATTAATTTTCTTTATTAATTTAGTATAACTTATAATGAAATAAATAATAAAAGATTAAATTTTACTTTTATTTTTTTATAAAAAATCTCATATGTATAAATAAATTTTTTTATTCAAATTTAATGTTAAATAGAGTACAAATAAGTAAATTATGGATTAAAATTTATTTATTCATCAGTTCCCTTCTCCCATAATCAAGAAAATAATATGATGATATTTTAATTATAATGCTTCAATTTTCTTTTTTATTTAATTTTTTTTTATAATAATTAATCCTACTGCTAAGATAAAATATTGATAAATAGAAATACTTATTAGTAAGATTGTATTATTATTTATATTATTAACTTAAACATTACCTTCATCATATTTTTATATCTGCATTTTTGATAAATAATACTTTCTCACTATTTAAATTAAAATATTAATAAATAGAAATTATATAATTTAATAGAAATATTAAATATTAGAATAAATAATTGAATTTAAAACTAATTTAGATTAATCTATAATTATTTAACACATATAATTCTCATCTTTTATCTTCAGAGTCAAATGTATAATATGAATAATATTAAGAGTGTTTTTGCTATATTTTTAATGGCTATTTTGTTAAATTATTAATAGAAATATAGGATAATAATTTATTAATAATATTTAAATTAACTGAGAATAATTATATGATATAATTTAAATATATTTAATTGATTCATTCATTCCGATTATCCTCCACTACATAATGTAATACTTTCATTACTTTTTTGTTTTATTTAGAGATATTTTGCAACTATGGACTATGGATTGAAAGTAATTATTTTTATTTTGAAAAATGGGATTATTTTGAATATCTTTAATCATCTGCAATTTATATTAGTTTATTTTATTTATTTATAAAGTTCATTCATTTTAAATATCATTTTATTTTTGGTATCTTAATTACAAAAAAATTATTGTTTTTAAATTTATTTCAGATTAATTTTAAATTTAAATAATTTGAATGTAAGTTATAAAATCAATATAAAGTAAAACCAATTCAAGTACTATGTTACTTTAAGTATGTGAAATATATGTACGAATTATTATTTGCTTAAATATCCATTTTATCTCTAGACTTATAAAGTTATCTTGATAAGTAAACAACAAATATATTTAATAAATGTAAATGCAGTTCTTTAATAATATTAGTATTTTCTTTATTTTTTAATTTATATTGTATGAATTAGCAATAAATTAATTATCATCTGAAATCTTTCTTCCCTTAAGGTTTTTTTTTCATGACTGATTAATTCATAAAATTCTAAAACTAATTACATACCATCTATTCCTTTTATATGTTCTCTAAATCCATTTACTCTCTCTTTACCTTTATTGAGGCTTTTTCAGCTTCTGTTTCAATCTTATTCTATTTTATTATCTATAATTCTCTATACAAACTAAATGCTTACCCTAAAGTAATAACTGTGTTCTCTAAATCTGATTCAGCAAAGATACAGTATTTTAAATGCCATTGGGATTCATTTATTTGTCTTTAGAAGGTCTCTTCCTAATGTTCAATTCCCCAAAAGCTTTAATATGATTCACTTACATATTAAAATAATTTAAACAGTCCTTCCTTTGGATTTATCTGTACATTTTGGTGACATAGATTTCTCACCACCATTCTACCTACAGCATCTTGAAAAATAGTCTAGTCTTGCATGCCTACTTCATCACAGAATTTTTTTAATACATTTTTTTGTGATTATTCCAGCCCAACTATAAATAACCCATTAACATCTCTTAGCAATCTTTCAAAACTTATCCGTTCAGCTAGCTCATACACGTGTTATAAGTGACATAATTTCATTTTTTCTTTTTCAAAGCTTATCCCAGAAGTATTAATACCAAAATCTTATAAAAATTGGGTTAGCACAATATTTCCATTAATTTTTTTATCATTAGCAATCTTCAGCAGAATTGAAATTGCAACTTATAATGTCTCTAATAATCTCATGCAAGTCTCGTTATTTTACAAATCAATATAAAGTAGTGGCTATTAGGGGTTATTTTGAGCGTCTGGATAAACTACTTAAGGAATTTTTTCCTAAATTTCTTAAATAAAATTAACATTTTTTTAATGACCTATAAATCTAAATTCTTTTAGTTAGATAATCTCAAGATCTGTCTCATCTGTCTCTTAAATTTTTGTAACTCCCAAGTAATTGTCTTCTATAAATTAACATGTTAACTCTGTTAAGTCATACACTTCCTCCCTTTCCTATTCAATCAAAGGATTAGGGCAACTAAATTCTTTAACATAATTATCGAAGAATTGATTAGATTAATTATCCTAAAATACGTTAGGTGGGATAAAATTTTTTTCATTCATTACAATCAGCTTTGCTTTTGAAAATTTGATAAGTAGTTGCTCAAAATCTGTCTCTAATCCTTCCAAAAAACTATTATGCGAATTTTTGAAGTAATTAAGTAATAGATATAATGGGTACCCTCTATTTGCCTTATCTTCAGAATAACAGAAAATATCAATTTTTTAATTTTTATCATCAATATCATCTAGTTCTATTTAAGCACAATCAATTCCTATTTAAATCAATCCATCATTTATTTATTTCCTGAAAAAATTCCAAGATTTTTTAAAATTTTAAAATTAGTTTTCTAATTTATTATCCTGTATAAATTCTTGCAATTTAATAACTGTGCTATCTTTTTTACTAATTCTATCAAACATTTTAGAATTGAAAAGCTTAACCCAATTTTAAATTGGATATATTTAGTTATAAATTTGAATCTAATTTTAACATGAGAAAAGCTTTTTAAAAAATTCAGATTCCTTACATTAAGGTTTTATCATAAAATGGTTAATAAAGCTGTTCAGTGTGGGTTTATTAGGTAATCTACAAAGATTCTTGTAATCTTTCATCCATTCTAACTCTTAGGACACTTAATCTAGTTTACCATTTAAAATTATATTTTTGATTTGATCATTCTTCTCTTTCTATTCTTTTTTGGATATAACGTCCTTTAAATGATAGGAAATATCTTATCCTTCAAGAATTAAATCTAGGAATTTCTATTCAAATATGATTCTACTATTATCATCAAGAAGGACATTTTTGTCAGAACCATATTCAGATAATTGGGATTTTTAAAAATTCTTAACTATTTTCTAGATGAAGAATTACATTATATTTTGATCTTCACATTTAATCACATCTTGCAATAAGTTCCAAGCTTAGGATTTATCATAAGTTAGACCCTTTTATGCATATATTTGTAAGAATATTTCATTTAGACTACAATTTTCAAGCATTTCATAAGCATAATCTAATCCCTTTTCCATATGTAGGATATGACTGTATAGACAAAGGATAGATAAGATGAATACTCGCCCAATTAAAATTGATTCTATTTTTGTGATATTTCTCATTTTTTTTGAGAAAATTAATGAGAATTGTGATTAATATCCTCGGTCAACTTTCTCTCTATTATAGATAAACTCATCAATTTATGAGACAATTAATTTGTATGGGTACTCTTTTGTGTAGTAACTATCATACTATGTATAATTATTTTTTGATAAAACAAAAATGGGTTCTTACTTACCTGTAATTAATGTTGGAGGTTCTAGATCTGGACTTTAATGATTATTAATTTGAGGTACTTTACCACATATTTAGCATTATTAAATATATTTATTATTTTTACTAGGCATACAACACGGAGGAATATTCCATATCATTACTTTTTTCTTTTTCTCAAGAACACAATTTTTGCATTAAAAACGTCTTATAGCTTTATAATTATTTAATTCTACTTTAATATCCAAAATAGCATTACTATCAACTAAAAATGGTACAAATATATCTTGAATGCTAACTTCTTGTTTATAGAGCTGTTGGATAAATGAATCTTTATTTAAGAAAGTAGTCATAACTAAAATAGCTACAAAAACTTTTTTCAGTGCTAAGGGTAGATTTTCATTCATTTTGCATATTTAATTAATATACAAATCTCTAATATGAGAAATTAATTGTGTATCCATAGTCTCAAATTAATTATTTAGTTTAATTTCAGCAAGAATTGATAGCAATTATTAAAACTCTTAATCATTTTAAGTTAAAATAATATCAGTAATTAAACATGTTAACTCGAATTTTAGTTACGTCAAATTATCTAATTTCTAGTAAATCTGATTTCCTTAGTATGTTTATTCTTTAATAATTTCTAGAGTTTCTTTAAATGTAGTGTAGTTGTGAAATTAAATATCCTAAGAATTAATTTCTTCTAAGAAAATAGGATTCTCAAATATTTTCACCTAATCTGATATGTCTTGGATGTTTTTTAATTAATGTACTGTTTTAAAGATTTTTATAACTATCATTGGTATCATAGGATTAATTTTATCACTCGAAATAATTTCTTAAAGACTCTAATTTAATATCTAGATCATTCTACTCTTTCTTTTTCTATCCTTATTATACTTCTCTTGAATATCCTTTTTTTATATTTCTTCCTTCAACACCTATTATCTATTATTCAGATAGGCCTCAAAAACAAAACTGCATAGAGCCTAACAAATTTCTATTAATAATTTAAATTCAATTACATTAATCAACTCTCCTTTTGATTTATCATATGTATATCCTACCAAGAATTTGATAATTTTCTTTACTCTTTATTCAGAGATATCAATATTATCTTCTGACTCTTATTTTTTAGCTATATAATTTAATATAAGATCTTTGGTATAGTATTCATTTTCATCAATAATATCTATTATTAATATACAAATTGGATTATTCTTCTATATATTCAAACGTGCAAATATTTTTTGCATTTTTTTAAATCTAAAGTTATATTAAGGGTCAAGCAAATCATTATCATATTAATCATCTAAAGAGTTTTCAAATTCTTCATACATTTTATCAACAATTTTAGATAAAATTCTCTTTGTAAAAACGAAGTAATGAGACTCTTCTTATTTTTTATTTATCTCATTGTAATCTAAACTATTAAGAATATTTGATAAGTTTGACATGATGTCTTCTAGAACATCATCTTCAAACTTCAATAAATCACCTTAAAAATCATTACATTTTAGTAACTACCAAATGATCCTCAAATCCAACTCATTTTTTTTATTTTAGTTGCATAAAATTTTTAAATTTTCTTTTATTTTTAGATAATTTTTACTGGAAATAACTTAAAATTAACCTTCTAAATAAATTTATTATTTAAGAATTTCTCTAATGTTCTAATTTTAAGGAAAGCATTCAGATATTTTTAAAATAAAGCTAGAATTACTTAAGCATGACATCATTTCATCAGGGTATAGTTTATATTCAGAGCAACATTTGAAAGTTATCAATAAGCATTTTCTTAAAGTAGTTGTCCAATAGTCATTTCTATTTTCCTGTAAATTCTATTACAATATATTATCACATGGGATGATAAAAACTTCTATTAATTAGGCAGTGAAGATTAACAGCTCATTCCATATTTTTTACAATATATTATAATAATTCTCTTCATCTTAGTCTTATGAATCATTTTGTTTTTACTCTTATTAACCTATATTTTAAACATCTTATTATAGTTCTTATTGTGAGTTTCTTAATATTTATTCAAGCCTCTACTCAAATTTCTTAAATATGCTAGAGGTATGGCCTGAATTTTCATCAAATAAGCACCATATTTAAGATAATTATGTAAATATATTTTAATTTATCCATAGTACTGTATGATAAATCTCAACAGACAAGTTTTTCACAGAACATTCAATTATTTTTTGTACAATTTTTTTTAAAATTTTACTTTAAGTCCATTAATATTCAACTTCATGGTGAAGATTGTCGAAATAAATTTATGGATTAATTTAGGAAATATATTTTATATCTTGATCATTAACGTTAGATGTTTAGCCAATTAGTACTTCATTTAACTTAGAAATTTATATCTCCATATTTCTATCTTCAATTTAATTTTCTTCATTTTAAAATTCATTATTCCTATTTGCTGTAGCATCATCGTTTTCATTTATTTTTTCTTGATTTGTAATATCAATTTAAAATCTTTTCTTGATCATATCTAGGAAGGTTGGTTTAAATTGATCTATAGATTGTCTAATAGTTCTTAAAAAAGGATATGTTATTTTAATTTAATCACAATTTATTTCTTTATCTGAAGTAGTATCAAATTTCTATAGCCATAATGGTAAAATAATATTTAGATTTTCTTAAAACTTTAAATCTATTTACGTAAACATAATAGAAGAAATAATATTATTTTACTCAGCTAAATAAAATATTCTAATAAGGATACTTTAAAATTATTTTACAAGATACTGCTTTAAACTTGAAAAGAATGTATTATTATCTCTATTTTATTACAAAAAAGTAGAAACTAGCTAATACCACTCGCAAGGCAAATTGATTTAGTTATAAACATTACATTCTTTCTAAATTTTTTCTATAATTTTATTTTTGATAAATTGAGTTAATTCCTACCCTATAAATTTATTTTCCAATAAATCCTTATACATTTTTTACCTATCTTTTAGAAACTATCCATTTAAATTAGCCCCATCAAAATTAAGCGTAGCGAATATCTTTGGAATGCACTCCTGTAAAATCTATTTAAAAATTTAATTTTCATCATTTTATAAAACATCTCGAATAGGTAAGAGATAGTTTGTAATGTCGTCGTACTTGTGTATTGGGCTCGAAGTATTTTCCATATAAATTTATCTCCAAGATTTATCGTAGCTGAGTCCTATGAAATTAGTCTACTTGTTAATCAGCTGTATTACAATAATTAAATTTTTTTAGATATTGAAAATATCCTCATCTTAATTCTTTAGCTCAAAGCATTATCTTTCTTCTTATAATAATTTTTTGATGTAGAGGATTTTGGTAATAGAATCTTGAATACTAAATATGATGATCAAGTTGATTTAGGCCTAATTATTAAAAAATTACCTCACCTCCTATCTGAGGCTATTTGCATTATCGAACCCTTTGACTTCCAATTCTAAAAAATTCCTATTCTTTACCTATTAATCCTTGTCATACATGTAGATATATTCAGGGGTATAAATTATCAAATTATATCCAGCTTGACTTAATGATTAATTAACCATTTCTTGGTGATAAAGTTCTCCATCACCTTCATAGTCTTAATAAGATTATGAATCAGCTTTCTATTTATTTGTTTTTCTCTGTTTGGCCTTTTCAAATTGTTCTTAAAAATTAGTTAACAATACCTTAAAGTCGAAATGATTTTTTAGATTAATGTAGTAATCTAAAAATTTCTTATCTAATTTTTTTAAGAAGTGAGATCTGACTATCCCACTGAAACAAGCTAAATCGATTAATTAGTATTGTGATCCTATTAATATATCATTTTCATTTTGGAAATTAATATTTTTAAGTGTTAGTGTGAGTAATATATCATCTTTATTATTCTCTTAAATAACGGGGAACATATCTTGCATATTGAATTCCCATTTAACTCTGCTTTATGCCACTATTTTATTAAATTTAATTTCAGAGCAATCTTGAATAAACTGATTGATTTGGTTTCTGGTTTTAATTTCATTCTCATTAAGTAAAAATTTGAGATCTAGATACTACTTTTCAAATCTATTCAACAATGGAGGATCGTAATTTTAGACTTATTCATAAACATCCGCAGCCTATGCAATTATTACTATCTTAAAATTTGAGTGAACTTGACATCTAATCGAATCAGATCCTATAGCAATTCTACAGAAATGTTTAGCTCCTAGCTCTTTGTAATTCTAATTAAATAAATCATAAAATGACTAGTATAAATTCTCGAGCCTATACATTATAACTAAATAACCTTCTTCAATACAAGTTATAATTTCATTTAACATTTTTAAGGTATTTTATTCAGTGAAATCGTCTTGGAGATCAGATCCTTAAAATATTTTATATCGCCTGTCTTAGCATAAACTTTCTGCATATTATAAAGCTTAGTCAGGCTTGTTTGCAATTATCATTAAATTACGGCAGTAATTGTCATAAATATTCATAAAAATTAATTCAGAAGGGTTATAATTTTTTATGTTTTGATCATAAATCATTTATATATCAGGTTAAAGACTCAATTTAAAGTAGCTCAGCATTTAGCTTATATCCCTTGATCCACCAAAATTTCTTAATACTCCAAGCAATACTATTTTTTAAGCCTCTTCTTCAGATTATTCTTTAAGATCCTTCAGTTATGTGCATACATATGTTACGCAGTTATAAAAATCTCTAGTTCCATGAAAAAATATTTTATTATTAATTCTGGAGAAATAGCTAAATGCATCTTTTGCTAAATTGATTACAACTTATTGATCTAGAGATGGGGAAATTCTATTTTTTAAAGCAATTGCAGCCTCTATTAATTCATTTTCTGATAATTTAGGCCTATTTGCAAAAATAACTCTATTCATCTTTGAGGCATCAAGTTACCAATTTGATAGTCCTATCATGGGAACATTTTTATCATCCTCTAGCAATCTATGAAGTACTTTTAAAGGATTTGAATTGGAAACTTCTGCGAGCCCTATTTCATCTAATATTAGTGATACTATACACTCATTTTGCTGTTCTTTTTAATCTCGCCTTTTATATTTGAGATTTAAGTCAAATCATAATAAATTAAAAAAATATTTGTAAAAAAATTACTTTATATTTTCACTCACCAACTATGCAGATTTAAATGCTTTTTCAATACTTTCAGATGATGAGAGCATCGAACACTGATAAGTCTTGTACATCAAATTAGGTAGATTTTTAAAAAAGGGAACATTCGATTTAGTACCTTTCATCGAGTCATACAAAAGCCTAGTGCATAAGGTTTTGCTACTTCCAGGTGGACCAACCATTATGATGGGAATGCTATTCAGAATAGAGATTAATACCATAAATAAATTTTCTTTTAAGGTTTATGTAAAGGCAATAGATTTATAAGACTCCCCATGATTAATAATATCAGATATTTTATTCATTTATTCATTAATTATCATCCTTACATTTCCATAAAATGATCTCCTTCCTTCATTATTATTTACTTTAATTTCCTCTTCTAGATAACTGCATAAGCCCTCTCTCATAACTTCATTGTTAAATCGACAATAGTAGGAGTAAAATACCGATAAAAGCAGAGAATCTGAAAGATTTTTTTACCAGGCTGGATTAGTAAGAAAGTGTATAAATACTTTTAAGAACCTTGATACGTCTCTTAGACTAACAGACATTATAGACTACTTTTTTCTTGAGAATTCCTAGCATCCTGTAATTGTCTAAAGTAGAGTTTTCTCAAATTAATTTATTGCTTTATATTAGAGTGCCTTATTAGATATCATATAGGAGATAATTTTACTTTCATCCTAAGGTAAGAGCTCTCCAAAGTTCCAAATGAATGTATTCATTGATTCGGCAAGTGGATGCACATGGTATACTAATTTAGATGTTTACAAATTACTCCTAGTAATTCTAAGAGAATCAGATGGTTCTGATTCTCCATTTAAAATTTTAAACTTATAGGGGTTTGCTGCAGCGATTGGTACAAAATTTGGTGGAAGACTCTATCCCTAAATTTTTCGGTCAACAAGTAGTTCTTTTAAAAGCCCATCTGTATTCTAATTTGTATTGATCTCATCAAAAAATAAGATTATTTTATTCTCATTATAATTTTATTTTTCAAAATTTTTGTTTTCCCTGAATCTTAAAAATTAGCTGGTAATCTCTTTTTTTTGTTAGAATTTATCATTATCATGGCAAGATCTAATCTTATTTTCTAAAAGTGATATTCTTTCTAATAATTTATTACTCTCTAATGAATTTAGTTTAATTAACATTTAAACCCATTTAATGATTTCCTATTAACTTAGCCCTGCATGCACATTTAAAGTGAATATAACACTATCTATTAAACTTGATAAATATTTCACAAGAATCGTTTTTCCGACACCTGTTTCTCCCATAATTAATGTAGGTATATCAGAATTTATTTTTATATAAAGAAAACAAATTTTTCTTGCAATTGTTTTTGTTATTGCTATCTGATTGAAATTCTTTTCTAAAATTTCTCTTACTTATTTTTCATTTCTTGTGGATGTACACAAATTAATGAGAACTTCGTCCTTAATATTCTTTAAATCATCCCAGTCTTTGATCGGATTCTTAATAATTTCACTACTTTAAAATCCTCTAAGCTTTTAAATTTCTATAGCAATTAAATAGTCTCTATAATATTTAGGAACTGAATTCGGGTTCTAATATATTGGTACCAAGCTGCCACTTTAACCAATTGTTAAAAAGAAGTCATCTAATTAGCCTAAGTTATCATCCCAAAATTGTATATTTTTGTTTCTTTATTCAAGAGCTTCCAAAAGTGGGATGTTGTTTGCTTGGGATTCTTAATAATCATATTTGTTTGACATAATTTGACACGAATATGGAACAGAAGCATTAATAATTCCCTAAAAGACCTTTTATCTGAAAGATTTATCAATTTATTAGTAATTAAGTTGATTTATATCTAGGTAAACAGCTTTATGGAACATAGTTGCTTATTTAGTAAAGAATTTTAATATACTAGTAATGTGGTAGAAGGATACATTTTATTAGCATCGGTATAAGAAATGTTATTTTATTAACTCGATAGCATCTGCCTGTGAAATAATGTTTTTTTCATAATTTGGGGTATTATCCTCCTTTGAAGGTATTTAGAAACTTGAAATTTAATTGAAAGATTAAAGATATTGAAGTGCCACCTAGATATCACTGAATTAAATATTTGGATTTTCCTTAATTTCAAATAAGTTGATATCAGCACCTTAAATTATTTTTTTAAAAGGTTAATCAATTTAAATATTAGTTAGACCAAATTCAAAAATATTTTATTTTTGCAGGTATCCTTTCAAATAGTTAATTTTTGATTCGAATATTCTTTAAAAAGTGTTTTAAATTTCAATATCTATAAACACTTCATATGGAATCTGTACGAAATATTCTGACGTAAGACTTAACCTCCTTAAAACTAGCAGCTCAAACAAAATACTATGAATATCAATAGATTTTGGTTCATATAAATTTAAGTGAATCCTATATTTATTTTCTCTCATCTATTAGATTTTTCTTTAGATTAAGAGGATCAGCTCTAATTTTGTTGTCTCCCCATATATTGGGATCTCGATTATTTATTATTACTCTTGTTTACCTCTTTTATTTATTTAAAATGTTTTTCCAAAGCCAGAATATATAGATGTGTACATAGATATTGTATCAAAACTTTTGATTTTCTATAATTAAATGAGTTCAGAAACCTTGATTCTAGATTAAATCTCATAAGCATAATTAAATTATGAGAGGATATATGCAGGGTTATTACTCGGATCACCTATGTAAGTAATCAGAAGATTAATGTTATATTATCTTTCTTCGTACATCTCTTCCAATTCTTCAATAAATTATTTCTATACCTTTAAGGAGAGACTCTCAAATAAGCATATTAAAAATAAAGGTTATTACATATTATAGATATTGCTCTTAGTAGCATTCTTTGCTAAATATGCAAATTGTTGTAAATCATGAATTTGAGTTTTAGGAGAACAGAAGAATATTTACCAGGAAGTTGGTTTTTAATTGTGAGATAGGAATATCATCAAAATGTTTTTCATTAATAAATCTTAAGATTTTATCCTTCTACACTCTATCTAATCACCTTTTGTAAATCTATCTAGCTCCTATGGCTTTTGTTCTATCTATTCTATGTTAGGAGTTTACAATAAGCTATCTAAAGCTTTTCCATATAAATTCAATCCTACATCATTTATTGCTTATTCATTCATATATTATTTTAGTTTATTGATATTTGGTTCTTCTCTTTGATTGATAAACTTGGTTAATACATAAAGCTTCTCAAGAATAGCTTCAGATTATACTTTATCAAAATTATTTTTTTTCAAATGTTCTATTAATTTGAAAGAGCATGGTGGGTAAAAATTAAGACCCAAATATTTTTCTCTTGCTTATTAGAGATCTTTTTTATATTTACTGTTTTCAATCTTATAGTATTCTAGTTTATTTAATAATTATGGTAGAATATCAGCTAAATTATTTGTCAATATATATTAATTTTTAATGAACTGAGCGTTACCTAAATCCCTTAAACTATCTAAAGTAAGCCTCATCTCTTCAGATAATGTCATAACCTCTATCAAATTATCATATATTACATCATTTTAGCTATCATGTATCCCTTATATTTATTCAAATAAGACTTTACTGTTTTTTTTACTAGTATTTATTAGTTAGTATCTTTAACAAAGTAACTCTAAATCTTTTAAATATAGTTTCTAAGTTTCATTTATTTAGGATGATTAATTTTCTGTACTAAAAGTCAATTCAGATACACTATTTCCTTCATATTTTTATATTTGAATTATAATTTTATTTTAGAAATTTTTTATTATTTGTGTTGTATTAACAGATCTAAATGACTGGTTTTGTATTTTAACTCTTATAAGATCTATATTGCTCACACATAAATTAATAGTGCGCTATAATTTACTATTCTTTTAAACATTCTATTAATATTTCTTAGACCTTATTACTAAGCAACTTAGGAGTTCAAGTTCATCCTCCCCTCCTTCTCTAATAGCTTATAAAGCATTACTAACATTCATCATTTCTTAAATTAGCACATCAGTTTCCATGCTTGTATCATCAATCACATCTATCAAATCTTCTAACAAAATCTTACTATCTTCAAGTTCTTTGAAATATTCTATTAACCCCTTTAACTTCTTCACAGTCTTAATTAAAAAAACTATATCTTTTTTATTCTACTGAAGTAAGAAGCCCATCATTTTACTGAGAGGTGTTTCTATTATGCTTATAAATTTACTAAATTTTAGATCCTTATTTTGAGATTGTAAGTCTAAATTGTTCAAAATCTATTTTAATTCTTAGATTTCTCCATAATTTTATTTAAACTATTAATATTATTCAAAACCTAAGAACTAAATAGTATCAGCAAGTTGGATTATAATTTACTTATTTTAATAATATAAAGAGACTGTTCTAACATTAGAGCCAATATGATCATAGAGAGGGATAGATAATTTATTTGAAAGTACTTTGCTTTGTTAAGTAAAGAAAAAGCATAATTATTTAATCTATTCATAAATAAAATGCTCATCATATTCCTCTTCTTCCTTAAATGAAGTTATCTATAAGCTATATTCTTCTTCTAAATTTTGAACACCAAACTCTTTAATACATTAGGAAGTATTTTACTCTTCAGATTCATCTTCTTCCTTAAATGAGAATTTCCAGAAGGTGCATACTTCTTCTAAAGTGAGAACGTCATTATCCTCTCTGTAGTTAATTAATTATTCAAAATGATTTTTTAATTCATTAATACTTACAATTAAATATTCCTTTAATTGTAAAACATTTTTTGGTTAGTTATTTTTATTTTTTAGAATTTATAATCTATTTAAAATATAATTTAATGCTAATTTTATTTTACTCAGCCTAAAAAGTAAATCTAAAAATTCGAAATTAGGAAGTTTATCCAATATTTTAACATCTAATTACTCGAAAGAATAAATATCCTCAATAGATTCAATCAGTTAATACCCTTGAATTTACATATCCTCCATAAATTGTACAAATAATTAAAATCCTTTCATATGTTTGTATTACTACAATTTAAATCTATACTTTTCAAAAGATACATTCTATTCTAAATTATAGTCAATCTAAGAGATAAAGTTTAATAGAGAGTACGAATTAATATCTGTAGGTTTTGTTAAATCGGTTTGTTTATTTTTTTTGGGGTGAAAATCTTCTAAGATGGTCTTGATATTTAAAAAAATATTCCAAGTAGACACACAATCTTTAATTGCATCATATTTAATTGCTATTTTAATCATATCTATAAAGGATTCATTTTCAATTATTTTATAGTTATTCACATTTCCCAAATTATTTTACTAACAGATAGTATTAAATATAACTATCACTAAATACTTTCTGCTTTTTTTAGTCAAATTCTAACTGAAATCACTTTTCATAATTGAGTCTAGCTATTTAGAAGCATCATTGAGCTCAAGTTTCATTTAATTGAGCTAGGAATCTAATTACTTGATTAACAATAAGCTTAAAATTTCATTTTTTAATTAAAAACCAATTTTAAGGATCTCTTCACATAAATTTTTTTATAAAGTTAGCATATTAGAAAAGTATGCAATGAGAATTTAATACTCATCTAAATTATATTTATCATCAGATAAATTATTCAAAAACTTAATTAAATTTATTACATTTTTTGTGAATACATCTTAGCAATGCTTCTACATGCTATTTAAAATATCAAATAAGATTTCAAAAATTTCATTCTCTTAAATCTTAAAATATTGATCTTAGAGATTGCTATTATCTACAATACAGATTTCTAGACTAGTTTAGATAGCCTTTTCTGTTTTTAAGATTATTTTTCTAATTTTTTCACAGTTCAGGAACTTTTTTTAGGTGCATAAGCTTTAAGCTAAAAAGTAATTAATTAATTCTATTTGTATATTTTCTTGATCCTTCATAGCTTTAATATCATTAAAATATCTCTCTATTACTATTATTTATTAGTCTATTGACGGGTTTATTATTTCAATGTATTAAACTATTTACTAAATGCTTATCCCATAAATAGAGGATATTGATGTAAAAAGATTATCTTTTACCAATTATTTCACTCTATCAAAGTTAATCTATTAAATCGTAGTTACATTTGGTAAGTAAAGAAAATTAAAATTCCATTATTTATCATCGATTAGCATTCTAATACCGTCAGGGAGTGTAAGAGCATCGATCAAATGTTCTTATTTTATAAAATATTCAAGACCCAGCTTCACAAGATCTTTAATTTCTTTCTGTAAACTAAGAAAATTATCATATTCATCTTTTATATCTTTAATAGATATTTAATAGTTTATTTAGAATTAATATTCTTTTGGTAATTATAGCTAGTGAAGGAGAGATGCATAAATAATTTTTTTTAGTGAGGATACATTCAGAAATTTCTAATCTTAATTAGATAAAAAAAATAGATTTATGTGTTCATTTTTATTTTTAACTTAGGTCTAAATGAATTTAACTAACAAAAGAAAGAACTGGCTTTAAATTACAAAATTATTTTAGACATAAAATGATGTGTAAGATTGAAGCAAAAGATGAGAAGTGACAATCATCTTACCGATTTTACTAGGAGTATCAAAAATAACAAAATTGAGTTGTTTCAATTAATCATATTTTCTTTATATAATATAGGAATTATGTTTATTTTTTGATCTCTCAAGCTAATATTAATAACTTATATTATCTTCTATTTCAAGAATCAAATGGATATAGAAAATATCAGTCTAGGGGACTCTATGCATATACTAAGCTTTTTAAAGTTCCAAATGATTAGGAATGATATTTTTGAATTTTGAAACATCTTCAGAGTAAGACAATTTTAATTTATCCTCAGGACTGAAATACTAGAAATAGCAGTAAAATGTGAATACATTTTATTTCTAATTGTCTTAAATTAAATATTCATTTTTTTAGGCCTGACTTAAAAAAACACTATCCAAGTTTATTTATTTTTGTAATAGTTATAATTTTTAAATTTTGGACTATCCTTCTTCGTTTTATTTTATTTCTAATTATTCTTCCTAAGATGGATTAGTATTATTGATGAAAATTTTAGTGTCATCCTTCAATACTACTGGTAACTTAGTTTATACAAGTTATTATTGATTGCAATTACTAGTTGTATTCATTTTACAAGCCACTCAGCTTTTAATTACTTTTTTAATTAATAATAATGAATATTATTTTTAAATTAAATTTCTTTGCTCTAATTAGTTCATATATTTATATAGATGTTTTACTTATTAGAATAATCAAAAGAGGGAAGAAATCCTATTCTAATATCTTTAAGAACAGAAACTAATTATAATCAATCAAATTTTAAAAATTTTCTGATAAATTCACTTCAATACTCTACCCTATATAATAATTTGAGAATTTATCAGTATGATTATTAAATCCCCTAAAGCGGTGGTTAATATCATTTATTATCAGATAATTTTTACTAATAAGTAGGAAGGATAAAAGGATATTTAATTTATTTTTGTTTCCCAATTTCTTATAAGCATTAAAGAGATATACTAATTTCATTAAAAAACGGTATAAAAACTAAAAAGAATTCAAAAAAAAAAAAATAGATACAATTAATTTGTGTATATTTTATTGTTGCTTCTAATTATCTCTTTCTTAAAATGAAAGATGTTAATTTACAAAACGCATTAATAAATTATTATGTTACTATTTATTATTATAAATAAAAAACAAAAACGATTGTTAAAAATCAATATTATCTTTTTACTGAAATTGTTAATATACTACTTTTCAATTGCTAAAATTTTTTAACACAAAATCTTCTACATTACTTTAGTTATTTTATTGATATGTTTAACAATGGAGGCTATAATCTATTTAATAAAATAAAGTCTATCCCTTAGTAATTGCTAACTATTTTGCAATCAAAATACTCATGCGTATTTAATCTTTTTTTCCTATGAAATAATCTTGTCAAGAAATTTAAAAACGTATAAATTATTTAGATTGTTTTTTCCCTTTATTAATGATTATAATTTATTGATCTGAGATCCATAATCTTAATATGAATAACTTAGCCAACTCTCCTTCAAGCGAACTTATTCACTAATCTAATTATACAACCCTCTTTATAGCAGATTCTTTGGATTATTGATGGCCATTTCTGAAATAAATTCCGTAACTCATATCTTAAGCTTCTTTTAGTCTACTTCCAATTTTTCTTAATATTATCTTAATATAGTTAATGTCCACTGTCTACGGCTAGATAAAACCAAGCAGATGAATTACTCAAGATAAATTAGATATATTAAAAAAATATGACCTCAATTTATTTGTACTATTTCAATCTATGATACTAATCATTTAAAATACTTTTTATTTTTATTCTTTGTAATTCATTTTATATTTATTACTGATATCAATAATAACCATAAACTTTGGGATTTATAGTAGAAAATTTAAATGAAATCCCTAATAAAAATAATAAAATGCTACTATTTAGCTTAAGTTTTTACATGAAATTACTATTCCTTTCATAAAAAAATCTTATCAAAATCTTAATAAGCAATCCATACTTTCTTATTCAACATATCTTAAATTTATATTTTTTTAAAATATTACTTCGTTTAATAATTACTTTGATAAGTATCCTTCTCAATATCTTATTATTATAATACCCATAATTTGTTAGTGTTTTCAAATATGTTAAAAATATTTACTAGATAGTATTAAGTGTTATTCTTTATTTAACATAGAATTTTTAAAAATTAAATAATAAATTAAATTAATTGTTTTATACAGATTTAAGATTTTAAATTTACTTTTATAATAATTATTATCTTACAATATTTCTAATTTCTAATTTTAAAATATAATAAAATATTATTTTCATTAAAAAGTAGATAAAAGTTATAGGAGTATCCTATCATTATTTATCTATCGCTTATAAAAAAAATGCAGATGATAATTTTAAATAATAATATCCTTCAGTCATAAATATCCCCTTTTTAAAGGGTTAACTAAATTAAATATAAATAGTATACTAAATATTCAAATTTTTCGTTTATTTTTAAATCTAATGAAGAAAGAATTATTTTCTATTTAAATTTGTTCAATTATATTATTTTTTTATAAGCACTAAGTGATTAAATTTATTTTTATTTAACATTTATATATTTTAAAATATTATTTAAATTCATTTTATTAGCTTGAATGATAGAATATATTCACATAGTTCTTGTTCTTAAATTTAAAAAAATAGCAAAATAAAATATAATAAAAGTTAGAAAAAAATAAAAAAGTATCAACTATCAAATTTTAAATTATATTTTTTACAATAGTCAAATATGATAGTTGTAGTAGAATCCATTAATTATTTACCTTATTGAAATCAATGAAAATATCCACTTTAATATGTAAAATTAAAATAGTTAAACAAAAAATTAAATGAAATATAAATTTAAAGTGTAAATTGATTTTAATAATTTTATTTTTATTTATGTATAACAAATTAATTTTATAAGAATTTAGAAATTTTCTACTTCAAACAAATAGGATAGATAATTACTCGTAATTAAGTAAGGTAAATTAATTAGTATTCAAATAAATAAGAATGTTAGAAATAATAATATGATTTATATTGGATAGATTTTCATCGTTTCGGCCTTATATAGGTACCGTGGTGTTTATTATGCATGTTTTAATTAGTTTTGTGATATGAGATGTGGTTAACACTTTTATTTGGAGATAAAGAGGTGCTGGTTTTTATTTTTTAGCAGTTAAAGTTGTTAATTCTTTCTGGAGTAGGTTAACTCAAAGTAGGATAATTATTTAACAGAGAAGAGGTGCATTCAGAAGAAGATTAAGATTCTTGCTGATAATTTGGAGTATTATCCCTTTCATCCTCATTAGATTAACTAACTTTCAATGTAATAAGACTGTTATCACTACTATTGGTAGTTAATAGGGAGGAAGGGCTGTCTTAAGTAACAAAGCTAAAAAGTGGAGGAATTTAAATGTTATCTTTAGTATTATCACAAGCTGGGAGATGACTAATATCATTATTAGTTGAGGAAAGGTTTTATTAATCTGGTGCTATAATATGATTAGAAAGTAGGGTATTGTCGCTATTAAAAATAGGTGGAGAATTAGAAAAAGGTGATACACAACCTATATTATTAGATAGAGCAATATCTATAAGATTATTTTTATTTCCATTTGATGAAAAAGTAATTGCACTATTTTTGAAATTTGAACTATTTTCTTCATTACTAACAATCTTTTTTAAATCCAACAAACCCTAAACTGCCTTTTGACATTCTTTATTTGCAAGCAAAAGCATCATACTTAGTGATTCATCTCTCCCTTAAGGCATGCATTAAAGATATTAAAACACATCCTTAATAGAAATAAAATCATTCTTTTTTGCTACTAATTCTATCAAATTGAAAAATGATGCCTTTTTATCAAAAAGCTCCTCCTGATCTGGTTACTTGCGTTTCTTCTACTTTAATGGAGTCATTTTTTTAATAAATGAGTGACGCTTACGAGATGTATTATCAGATGAATCTGTTTCATATGAAGTAAAAAATGATGAGTCAGCAGCAACACACAACTAATCAGATATCTCTTCAAACTGAAATTTATTTTTATTATTTTAAGAAATTGAAGACGATGATGATGATAATGATGAAGATATGCTGTTATCACTTTCAGAATCACTGATTAATAAGTTAAACGGGGTAGCATCTCTTACTTTATTCAAATGGCATTACTTAATTTATATGCCGCTAAACTATTCAAAAAGGGGAATTAACTAACTCAAGCGTATTGAATCATAAAATGATACTATTATGTCATCTTTTTAGTCTTTCACATAAAGAAGATGCTTGATCCTACTCCTATAAAGAGAATGAATCTATCTAACCAGATTTTAAGCCTAATTGCCTTGGATGCGAATTGTTCTTACCTTTTTTTATGCAGCTAACTCCTAATCTATCTTATATTTAACATATCCTTCATTTTTATCATTACTTAAATCTACATCAATCCTTTATTGCAAGCTATCCATTTCTTCTTTTTTAATGCAAAGTATTACTATATCATTTATTTGTATAAAAATTAATATTAATTAAGAAATTCAAATAATTAATTAGAAGATAAAGATATTTGCTAATCAATTTGTAAATTAAATACTAGATGTTAAAAAAATTGCTTACTTGCAGTTAAAATCATCATTTAGATACTAATAAACTCAAAAACTAATAAATAAATAGGCTTTATTTTAGGATAAGCAAATAAAAGAAATATAATAGCAATAATAATGTAAATAAAGTACAAATGAGTTTTATAAAAATAATTATAGCTAACAAATTTAGATTGACCAAGTAATATCTTATATGTAGACTATTTATTTTGAATTAAAAAAGTAAGTTTGATGATCCTTATTATAAAAAGTTCATTAAATAGTTATTATTTGGACCAACAATAAAAATGCTGATACTTATTGATCTATTTCGATTATTGAGAAAACCCTTATTGAGCCTTATATGGCTAGTGTATAATATTTAAGATCAGTTTAAATAAGATTATGATAATTTTTATAAGCATTTATTGACCTAAATAGACATAATACAAATAAGAGTTAATAGTAGAAGTATTAAATAATAATTTAAGGATAATGGAGATGAAAGTGATAATTACCAAACTAATATTCTATACATCTAAATTAATAAAAATCACAACTTATATTAATAGGAACTATATTTCTTTATAAATTAATAAACATTTAAATTTGATTTTAAATCTAATATAACAATAGTAGTTACTCTAGATAAAATAAATCAATATGATAAATAAATATAACAGAGATAAAAATAATAGATAATAAATAATTATCTATGATAGAAAAATTAGAAGACATCTTTCACTCAAAGTTAACTTAATAAATTTAAAATTATTTAAATATTATTTACATTTTTAGTTCAATATTACCATGTATTTCGACATGAGATAATTAATTCAGAATTTTTATTCTTATTTATTCTTTTTAAAAATAATTATTATTTCTTATGTAATACTAAGATTTTATCTCTAAATTAATATTGCTTTTATTTAAAATATTATCGTATCATCTGTTAGTTATTATTTTAAAAGTATGCTAATTCAGAGGAAGATATGAAGGGCTAATGTAAATAATAGGTATTACTCTTTTCATCTTCTATAGATTAGTTGTTTTTCAATAAAATAGGAAATCGTTATTATTATTGGGGATTAAGGAGGAAGAAGAGTTGTCTTAGCAGTAAAACTAAAAAGAGAGGTAATTCAATTTTTATCTATATTATTATCATAAATAGGGAGATCACTAATTTTATTATTGATTGAGGAAGGTTTTTTTTTATACTGGATTAGAATTACTATTAAAAAGTGGGATAACATCACTATTTGATATGATTATTGTTATTACTATTTGAAAAAGAAGGTGCACTATTTTTGAAATTTAAACTATTATCTTCATTACTAAAGATTTTTTTTAAATTCCACAAGCACTGAATTACTTTTTAACACTCTTCATTAAGCATCGTATTTAGTGGTTCATCTACCCATTTCGATTTACATTAAAGATATTAAAACACATCTTTAATTGAAATAATATCACTCTGTTTTACTACTAACTCTATCGAATTGAAAAATTATCTCTTTTTATCAAAAAGCTCCTCCTCATCAGGCAACTTACATTTCTTCTACTTTAATGGAGACATTTTTTTAATTTATGAGTGCCTATTAAGAGATTTGTGATCAGATGAATCTATTTTATAAGAAGTGAAAAATGATGGATTAGCAAAGTTCAATTATTCAGAATTTTTATCTTACCTTCTTCAATCTTAATATCATTTTCAATATTTTAAGAAATTGATGATAATGATGATTATTGTTATTATAATTATGAGGAATTGCTGAAATTGCTGTCTGAATCGCTGAGCGATAAGTTAAATTTAGTAGTATCTCTTACTTTATTCAAAGGACATTACTTAATTTATATGCCGCTAAACTATTCGAATAGGGGAATTAACTAACTCAAGCATATTGAATCATAAAATGATACTATTATGTCATCTTTTTAGTCTTTCACATAAAGAAGATGCTTGATCCTACTCCTATAAAGAGAATGAATCTATC
>JH651252.1:133765-155881 GCA_000260095.1 Tetrahymena borealis | reverse complement strand
GCTTTTTTTTTTTTTTTTTTTTTTTTTTTTTTTTTTTTATTTTAAAAAAAAAAAAAAAAATAAAATAAATTAATAAATTTTATTTGAAAAGATTAATTAAAATTTTTTTAACTTGATTTATTTTAAAATATATTACACTTATCATGAAATCTACTCATAAAATTTAATAAATAAAGAAAATATATCTTCTAAAAACTACTATGCATTCCTAAATACTTGGTATTTGCAAAAATAAATATTTTAAATGTTTTTTAAATTATTTTATTTTTATTTCAACCAGAAACATCAAAGATTGAATTTTATTATGATGATTAGTTTTAAAGCATAGATATGAATAATAATAATAAATTTTGTTCAATTTAATTACTGTATTAATTAATCAACTTAAATTTAATTATTTATCAATTTTCATTGAATTATTTTAAATAATTTAAATTCTGAGTTATAACTCTAGTTTTATAGTTCTAATAATAAATCATACTCAGTCTAAGTATGAGTTATTGAAAAAAAATTTTAACTCACCTCAGGGAGGTATAAAATTAAAAAAAATTAGATTTATACAACTAAATCTTTCAACCTTAGCTTAAAATAGAAACTAACTTATATTTTTATGAATAAAATATGTCCTTAAATCCAATGGGTGTATCTTTAATAAAAATTTTTCTTTTTTAATTTCTTCTTTGCTTTCAATTAATTTCAATTAGGATAGAACTATTATTCTTCTATTTTCAAGATATTTTACTTTTAATTACTACATTTTTGCTTATCTTTTTGTAAAATTTTAATATGAATTTATTAATGATTATTATTTTATGTTTTTAAAATAGTATTTTCTGTATTAGAATTACAATTATTTTTTGGATTTAATATAAAATAGATTTTATAGAAAAATACTAATAAACCAATAGACATATAGAGAATAACATCATTTAAGTACTCATATTTTAAATTTTATTTGATTAAATCATAAATTATATTCTTATTAATTCAAATAAACTTCGTAGAAACTAATTAATTATTATTATCATTCTAAAAGGAGGTTAATTATTAAAGTCATAAAAACTTCCTTGTTTTAAAATAATACTTGATTATTATTGGCTTGGAAATTTAGTTACTAATTTAATATTTATTCAAGCAAGTATTATTTATTTGTACAATCATATCATTCTTCATAATTTTTAGAATCTAAAAATGTATCAATTTTTAATTAACAGGTATTGGAAACAAATTTTTAAAAATTAAATTAATCATTACTATACACAATCTTAGTAATAAAATTATTATTATTATTAAAGCAATATTAATAGCAATTACAGTTATAAACTCATATTTGAGTTGAACATGAATTGAAACAATCAAATTAGAAATTAAATGAATAATTAATTCAGTTTTAATATAATAATTAGTATTCCACTTAGCCTTATATTAAAATTTATTATTATTACAATATAAGGTCAAAAATCATTAATTTTTTGTAATAAGATATAGTAAAATTTATTTAGATAGATTTCTTTGATTTATAAGAATAACTTAAATAATATTTTAAATTGTCTTTTTTGTAAATAGAAATTAAGAAATATTATTTTACTTCAATTCTTTATGCTCATGTGAATTGGTAACATTTTTTTATCTAAAATTATCACAGTTGAAGATAGATTTTTAAGAGTATTAAGAATCTAATATAAGTTATTATAAGAACTTTAAACTTGCTCAGTAAATTCTAAAATTGTATCTAACTTAGGAGATGATTCAATGATATCAATAAATAATTTATTAATATCAGAGAAATTGATATAACTGGGAGATGATTTGTATTAGAATCTTTCGAGAAGATTGCACTCCTTTTCTTAGATAGAATTCAATTAAGAAAAAATATTGATAATATTTTTAATATTATCTATATTTTCTTGAGAAAGGATAAAGGACTATATAGCATTAATTTCGTTCGTCAAATAAGATTGTTACTATTAAAATTTATAAATTTTCTTTAGAGAGTTAGAATTATCAAAAACTCCAATCTATTCAGTAGCATCTGAAATCTAAAGATGTATATTACTTATTTACTCATTAATGAAATCAATATCTGCCTATAGTTAATTTTACTTAGTTTAAGCATCAATTTTTTAGTCTCCTATCTCGTTCGCCACTTTAATATAATTAAAATAACCTTTAAAATAGTCTGCTTTTTCTTTAATATATTTATTATTATCCTCTTCATATTTCTATCTTTTTAACAAATTTGAATCCAATATATCGTTAATATATTTTAAATTATTCCCAGATTAGTATGATTAAGAGGTGTCATGATAAGCATTATTTTTATCCTATTCACTTTGATATTTTATTTTATAATTATCCAAAAATGTCCTTTTAGATTCTGCCCTCTAGTTATTCTTCAAATAGTCTCTACATGAATTGTGTTAGCTCAAATTAGATTAGACATTGCTCATAATATTTTACAGTAATTGATTATAATTTAAGATTTACTTTATGCTAGTATCATTAGAGAAACCGTTTTTGATTCTCTGGCATCTTTAATAGGTTTCTTCTGAATATTTCTCATTCAGATATTTATATTGCTCGTTATTACTTTAGGATTAGTATTCAATATTTTTCTTTTGATTCTCTAGATTTCCTATTTATACTTTCAAGTTATTGATTTCATAATTTAAGGTATTGGAATTATTTAAAAATTCTTATTCCTTCACTTTATTCATGTTCTTTTCATTATTTATTTAGGCAGTTAGTTTTTTTTCTTGCTGAGTAAATTCCTCAATTTTCTTTTAAGCAACTCGATTAAAGGTTAATACTTATTAGAAATAGTATTCATAATTTTTTAGAGTGTTTTTCAACCAACTTTTGAATTCATCACTACTGATTTATTTCTCAATTTTCAAGTATCCATTTATTATAATACTGAATTATTTGTAGATTTATGGTTATTATTCTTTTGGTAATTAAGTGAGGTTATCTTTTGATAAAAATCCCAGCTATTAAATCTAGCCATTTGATGATGGTAAAGAAGGTGATTATTATTATATGAATTCAAACTTCTAAAACTTCTAGATCCTTTCTGTGATTAGGGTAGAAATTTTATTGATAGATTTCAAAGGGGATATAAGCCAATAATAGATGTTTAGCTGATATAGAGTGTACTTTCTTATTTAATACTCTGTAGCTAATTTAGAAATTTACTAGTCTACTTTTTATTTTTTCAATGCTCTTTTATTAGCTTTCGAAAGTTATTCAGACATTAGATATTGACACTAAGGATGATAGGTAGGTAGGTAAGTAAGTAAGTAAATAAAGAAGAATTTCTTTTAGGATTGTTTTTTTTTATTTTTTTTTTTGCTTTCTATTTATTTTTTATAAATTATTTATATTTTTAAGAAAAATGTTCCTTCTTTTTAAAGACAAATCTAAGAAGAAAATAAAACAAAAGATTTATTAAATATTTTTTAACAAATAAACAAATAAATGTTCAATGACTGACTAATTGATTGAATAAATGGATATCATACATATTTTTAGATAAATTCAAATTATAATTTCATTTTAAAATTAATTTCAATCTGTTATTTGCTATACTTAATAAGAAGTGATTTCTTTCATCTAGTTTTCTAGTTAATCAGAGTTTTATTATATTTCATGAAGTAATAATTCTAAAGTATTTGAATACTTATTAGCTTTTCTTTTAGTAGGTGCTGAGCTGAGATTGTCTGCTTATTCTTCTAGATCGTTTTATAGGATTTCAAGGGTTGATTACTGCTCTTTTAGAAGCATTTTAGTCTTACGCTATTCTTCACTCATGAGAATTAGATTTTAAATAGCATTCTAGGTGTGTTCTAGAAATTATGAGGTTACCATTAAATTAGGAATTGACTCTATCTCATTGGTTATTTTGTCTAATCTGTGCTAAAATTTCAGATTTTATTTTTCAAAGATTTCTTTTTTGGTTTTTAATTATTCAGTCCTATTCTTTCTTTATTGTATCTTTTTTTGAATTTTAATCGCTTTTTCTTAGATTAATTAAGTTGTTCTATCAATATAGGATTATATTTTGTTCTATTTAGCATATATCTATTGAATCCTAGCTTAATATTTAACATTAGATTCTTATAGTTTTTAAAGATATTTACTATTATCAAAATATTTTTTTAGGTATTCTACTATTTTTTCGACTTTATGCTTCTCTCCTCTTATTCTCTTTAGATCTGAATGCAGAGTATTATTATGAAAATATTCCTTAGCATAAGGATTGATGTTACGAAGTATACTAATCTTTTAATAATAATCAGGTTTCTTGTTTTCTTCCTTAGTAAAAAGTTTCTCTTTATCTGCTTGAAATTATTAGCTGTCAGATTTTGCTAAAGAAATTTAGGATTCTATATGACATTCTTCTGCTTAAAGAGTATATAGGTAATTTTTATAGGAATCCAACTTATTATCAATATAACTTTAAAAGACTTATCTTTCTATTTCTGGTTGCAATTTTTTCAATTAATTCAATTGTATTTTTATTTACACCTTCTATATATTACCACTTTCAGAATACAGACTATGCATTTAATTTTTCTTTTACTCTAATAAATTACTCTATTCCTTCCTTAGATTCGCTATTTTAGTAATAGTGTTCTTTAAAATACCTTCTACTTCATTAATTTTAGTATTTATCTTCTCATTTAGTTCTTGTTAAGAATTCTTTAGATTTTGTTTCTATTTTGTGAGAGTTTCAATTTTGGCCTTTGCAAAGTGGTTAAACGTAGTCAATTAAGTTTTTTGTTTCTCCATTTCAGTAATAATTTCCTCTACATTGTTGGTCTCAAAATATGAGCTAATTTGATTAACAAATTCCTTATTTTTCTAAAGAATATCTTAGACCATTGTGTTCATCTCTTACTTTTCTTCATCACTCATCTCTGTGATACTCTTCTCCATTTAGGCTGATAAGATATCAATAGATTCCCAAATATCTTCCTTCACTTTAGCTGCTTCTTTACGAGTTTTTTTACTTTTATCAATCATTTCTTATAAATTTTCAGATTAGCATTGAATTTATTGTAAGGGTTAGCAAAGTGAACTTTCTGTGTTAATTTAACCTAGTGTAGATTAGCTCAAACCATTAGATTATTGAATTGCATACATCAAATTTTTTGTTTAATTTTTTTATTTTTTATTATTTTAGGTATTTATTTTGTCGTTATTATTGTTGTTGCCTCTGTTATTGTTATTATTATTATTATTATCATTATTACTTTAATTGTCACCATTATTATTCAATTTTTTTACTTTATTTTTATTTTATTTATTATTATTAGGATTATTGTTGCTATTTTCAATAATTTCATTATTGTCATTAGGATTGTTATTTTAGCTATTTATTTTGTCATTATTATTGTTGTTGCCTCTGTTATTATTATTTTCATTACTTTAATTGTCACCATTATTTTTCAATTTTTTTACTTTATTTTTATTTTTATTTTATTTATTATTATTAGGATTATTTTTGCTATTTTCAATAATTTCATTATTGTCATTAGGATTATTGTTGGTTTTGTCTTTTATTTTTTTGTTGAATTTTTTATTCTTTTTGTTGTTATTGTTCTCTATATTGATATTGTTGT
This sequence comes from Tetrahymena borealis, assembly GCA_000260095.1. Classification (NCBI taxonomy): domain Eukaryota; phylum Ciliophora; class Oligohymenophorea; order Hymenostomatida; family Tetrahymenidae; genus Tetrahymena; species Tetrahymena borealis. The sequence continues at coordinate 150,257 of JH651252.1, read as the reverse complement.
TTTCAATGATGTTATTGAGGGTATTCTAAGAGTAGTTTGACATATAATTGAAACTTTTGATAAAATATGTTAAATCTCATAACTTCTAAGATTAAGAGCCTTAATAGAAAATAGAAAGCTTCTTTGAAATGAAGTATGTGTTAGATGAAATCTTAGAAAAAGAGAAACTAGAAGAGAAATTTAACACTGTATTCAAAATCCCATTTAAAACTTGGTCAAAGGATACATTAACTCTTTAGTTTTTATTTGCTAAAAGAAATAACTAAGGAAAGGAGTTGGTCGAGATTTTTAATTGGTATAAGAAAATAATTGATTCTTTGAATTCTTATCTAATCGATACATCAGAATTTGTTAAACTGGATGAGATACTTTTACAAAGTATAAATGAATAAATGAACAAAGCAACATCAAAGAGTATTAATACTTGGACTAAAGATTACTACTAGACTTTTATCAATTTAGTTAACGAAATAAATTATTACAAGAATATTTTCCATTAAAATATTTAATAGTTTCAAGTGTAATTGGATATATTAAGAGATTATTTAGATTAAGAACTCCAAAAATGCAAAGATAAATTTAATGAGTATTCTTAATCATCCCCTGTCAATATTAATGAAGCTAAAAAGATTATTATAGTCACTAAAAGACTCGAAGAAATCTATTAAAAATGTTATAATGATAGCGAGATAACAGATGTAATTCAAGAGTTAGAGCTTGAAATAGAATAAAAGGAATATGCTTCTATCTTGCCTGTCAGCAAATATCTTGAGTCCTAACAAAGCAGTACAGATGAAGAGGATAAAGAAATTATCAATTAACTCACAGAATTGAGTAAAAGAGATAAATCTGGGTTTTCAAAAGCTAAAGAATTACTCTCTAAAAAGAATGAAGATTGTAATAATCGCCTATAATAAATACTAAATCAAAACAAAAAAGTATTTACTCCAATAATTCCCATATTAAAATAGTATCTAAAACTAAATAAATTAAAGATTTTTAATTGCTCCCAAGATGTAGCCACATCTCTAAAGGCTGAAAGTCTCATTAAATAGCTCTAACAAGAATTTTAACTATTCTCAATAAAGATTTAAGAAGCTTTAGGGAGCAATAACAAACTTATTTAATTGAGTGATATTACTAATTACTTTGACATGCAATTTTGCATGGCCTTATTGAAAGAAAATCATCAAACTTGTAAAGTAGAATTAGAAAATATGAAAAAATCTATAGAGCGCATTAACAATATTATTTACGAAAGAGTAAGGGAATCAATAAACTAATTCAAATCCAGTTATACCAACTCGAACTACAAAGGTCTGTACTAATCCTTATCAGCCTTGAAAAAAGTGGACGGGATTATCTAGCATATTAAATAATTGTAACAAAGTGAAAAAATACCTGAGTTTTGTGATAAGAGACTATGGGAAATTGTAGAAAATTCTACAATTGACAACCATGAAGCTGCAGAAAGATAAGCTTAGTAATTAATTTAATAAGTAGAAAAAGATTTGAAAAAAAGTTGGGACTCTAATAACTTTAAAGCCTTTGCTCAGTATTTCAAGAGCTTGAAGGAATTGCAGGAAGATGACCCTCAAAATTAACTTATGTAGAAAGAATATTCCTCATTCAAAAATTTTTATGAAGAATAAATTTTTGATTAGTTTAAATTAATCACCGAACAAATTCATCGAGAAGATTGGACATAATAACTAAGTGACAGAGTTGACATTCTTCAAGACTAGGTTAAAGATCTGTCTGGTACTGATCTCTTTAAGATAGTTACTAAATCAAATGACCAGACTAATATAAACTTAAGGGATAAACTAAATGAAAAATTTGACTTATTTAAAAAAGAAACTAATATTTAAAACAAATGCAACTTGTTAATTGACCTAAGGAAAATCTGTGATAAGGTACCTACCTTTGAAGCCCCAGTAAAAAAGAAAATCACAGAGTGTGTTGATAATCTAGTAGCTAATTCTCCTGATGGCTAAAAATAAATATTTGCATTAACTAATTGCTTAAGCACTTAAAATGAACCAGTAGCTGAATTAATTTTGAAGGAAACGCAGCATTTCTCCAGTATCAATACCAAAAATTTTAAAGACAAGATATCTGGGTAGCACAACCCAGATTACATAAATAAAAATTTAAAAAATCTCAATATTTCAACAAAATAGATAACTTCATTAACTGGAGAAGAGCAGAATAACTTAAAGAAAAGATATCAAGACTTTTAAAAGAAATTTACACAATTAGTAGACTAATACTTAAAAAGAATATCAGAAATCGGTAGGATAGCAGAGAAGATTCTTGAATTTATAGAACAAAAGAAAAGTCTTAATTTAAACTCTTGGACTTAGAAAAGCTAAGAAGATTGCACTGATTTGTTAGCATAAGTTTGTGCTTTCTGGACACTTTCAAGCCTTTAAGAAGATTCTATCTAACCAGAGAAAGAAATAGTTTACAAAGAACTTCATGCCTCATAGATTTTCTCTATAATGATTCTCCTTGGGTTCGAAAATCCAAAAGCTACCTAAAAAGTAGGAAGTTAATTAATATAAGTTCTTACAGGAGAAGGTAAATCTATAGTCCTTGGTATACTTTCAACAATTTTAGCCTTATTAGGGTATAAAGTTGATGTTGTTTGCTATAGCAGACACCTTAGTGATAGAGATTTTGGTGATTTTGAAAAATTCTTTGATTCACTCAATATTAAAGAAAAAATTAAATATGGTACTTTCACTGATATATGTGATGATAAAATTAATGAACAAGGAGACATCAGAAAATTAAGCTAAGAGCTTTTTAAAGGCTGCATCACCAACACTGAAATGTAAGCTTAAACTAAAAGCATCTTACTTATTGACGAAGTAGATGTCTTCTTTAGTGATAGTTTTTATGGTCAGACGTATAACCCATGCTGCTCATTTAAATCAAAAGAAATTTTAAATATCATGAATAAAATATGGAAAGACAGATCTTTAAATAAACAAACTCTTATAGATATTATCTTCAAAGATAATAATTTTTTGGAGATAATAAATAAATTTCCTCAAATGGAGAGATTATTTAAGGCCCATGCAAAATCAATGATCGAAGCTGCTACAACTATAAATGAGCACAAGTATATTTTTTAAGATGGAAAAGTTGGATACTAGTTGCATGACTCCATTTCCTTTTCTACTATTTATGGGTATTCCACTAATTTTGCTTATTTCTAAGAGATGGATAAAGGTAACCTATCTGAAGAGCAAGTTGAGTAAATTTGTGGTATTAATCTGAAGTGTGGCCACTTTTCTTATTGCTTACTTCCTAAGCTTTATGAAAAAATCCTAGGAGTTACTGGCACACTGGAGACATTAAATTAAGAATGCCTTAATATAGTAAAAGAATATACACAAAAAGCTACTATCATTCCCTCTATGTTTGGAAGCTCCAGACTTGATTAAGATTAAAAATATTTTTATATTACATTTGATAAAGATAATTTCTTTTTAACTATTATAAATTAAGCTAGTAAGCACCTGTAGAAAGGATAACCTGTCTTAATCTTTTTTAAGGATAACAGTATCTTGAACGAATTTCTCGGATCAACTCATGCAGCTTAATACAAAGAAATACTATAAATTCTAAATCAGTAAACAAGACACATAAAAACCACTGTTGATAAATCTTGTAGATATGGATAGCTAACTCTCTGTGAGAGGGCATTTGGCAGAGGAAAGGATTTTTATTGCAGTAATAAAGAGATTAATCAATTAGGCGGAGCCGTGGTTATACAGGCATTCTTTTCAGAGGATATTAGTGAAGAATATTAGATAAAAGGAAGAACTGCTAGGTAGTCTAATGAAGGTAAATTCATTCAAGTAGTTCTAGCAGAAGATATTGAAGAAGTACTTCATATCTAAGTTGAAGATTTAAAAGAGAAATCTTCCAAAAAAGGTGAGCTTTATCAAGAACTAGATAAAATAAGAATGCTATTGTATGGAGAAAAAGTTAAATTATTGACAGAATCAGCAACTCAAGCTGAATTAGAGCACTAAAAGACCATTAAATATTCAGAATACTTAACAAAGAATCTCATATAAGATGCATTAAATATGCTCATTCAATTTAATTCAGGCAGATCCAATGGAAAATAAGAAGTATTGCATTTTATCTTTCTTCTTGATGACTCTGGTTCTATGAGTTCATAAGATGGAACGAATAAATCGAGATGGCAAAAATTGATTGAAGCTATTCATACCTTTATTTAAGAGAGGTCAAGTAATGCAATTTTAGATGTTGATATTGTTTCTGTTGTATATCATAGCAGCAACTCAGTTGCTATTGCAAAATATGAAAGTTTAAGTAAAATATCTACAATTTTAAGTAATTCTCCACCACGATATGGAGGTAATTAATTCTATCTAGCAATAGATGAAACGATAAAAATACTAGATGGAGAAAATACATAATAGAAATAGGCAAAAAAAGTTATTATGTTTTTATCAGATGGTGGTGATTGTGCACCTAGATAATAGCTTTTCAATAGCCTTGATAATTTAAAAACTAAATATAAAGATAAAATCTTAGGCTTCTGGAATATTGGATTTGGTCCAGGAGCAGAGGCCGGAGCCCTTAAGGATATGACTGATAGAATGAAAGATTGTGGTGGATAATATAAGACTGCCATGAATCTAGTTGAACTCCAAAAGAATTTTTCAGACCTTGCTACTATAGAAACAGTAATGACAATGAAATGAAAATGATTTCCATTACGAATATATCACTAATTCAATTCCATAGATACTTTACTAAATAAATTAAGCTATTTATTAAAAATAAGCTTACTAATATTGAGATATTAAATGTTACTAAAAAAATGAGAATAATTATTAATAAAATTATATTAATAATAGAATCAACTACTGTTAACTAAAATAATTGATTCTATATGAGCACTAAAATGATAAAAGTTGATAAATTTCTATCAAATAAATACCTACTTTCTATATATTTCTATATATTATATGTGCAAAAAAGTTTTAAGTACCCTTCTAAGTATAAGATAAAATTTTATTGTTGAAAAAAATTATAAAAAATTTTATAAAATTTAGATAAACTATTTTTTTTAAATTTAACTAAACTGACATATATATATTTCATTTTTTGAATGCTATTTTTCTATTAGTTTTTTAGTATATAATCAACAATTAATATAATAGAAAGGAGTTAAGATTTTGAATTACTTTGATTGCTTAAAATTAACCAAAGAAAACTCAGGTATAAATTTACAAGCAGCTGTTTCATTTAAGAGCTGAAACTTAATGAAATATAAGTTAAAGTGAATAATGGATTAGTCTTAGCTTAGCTATTATATTTGCAGTTTTTATAAAAGTTCATTATAGAAAATAAATATTTTTTTCATCTTCAAAGCTAAACTATTTATTTTATAAGTTGTAAGTTTGTGCAAATAGTAAAGTAGCCTTTTGTAATTCTTATGCACCTTCACTTCCAATTTTATTATCATAAATTTTAAATTAAAAGTTAGAAAGTTTTTTTAATATCTAAATTTATTAGGCAATAGCTTTTGCACCATTCTCGGTAATATAATTTTTCCCATAAAAAAATGTTAATTCATTAAGATTAGTTAAATCATTAATAATCTCAAGGAGCGCTATAGCTCCTCTATCTCCAATACAAGTACGCTTATAAATATCACATTTTAACGTTTATAGATTTTCTAGCTGTTTGATACCAGCACATATTTCTAAAAAGCCACCTCCTCCAATAAAACGTTTTTAAATTTCAAATTATAAATAAATTAATTGTTTTAATTATTTTATTCCTTCTCCTATATAACATGCTATATTTTTTTTATTAAATCCTCCTAAAATAGAGAAGTTTAAATATTGAAGATTTTTCAGAGATTTAAATATTGATTCTATTACTCTTGAGTTACATATTTAATAACGGTCAGATTTAATCGTAAATGTTAAATTATTTAAATTTACTAAATATTTTAAATTCTCAGATATTATTCGATAAGAGTTATATTATTTTTCTTCTGATTGTTAAAAATAATCTAGTTTATTTTAGTCTGGGATAGTTAAAGCTTGAATGGAGTATGAGCTATCATTTAATTCATTTAACTATTAATTTTAAATTAGCTAATTCTAGTCCAAATCTAAATGATCTTCATCATTTTTAATCTAATCACAACTATTTTTTAAAGAGTTAAAATTTTCTGTTATTATTGTAAAAGGTTCTTATTCCATTTCTTTTAATTATTAATTTTAGTACAGTATATTCTAATCCATATCTAAATGATCTTTATCATTTTTAATCTAATCACAACTATTATTTAAAGAGTTTAAATTTTCTAATATTATTTCAAAAGGTTCCTATTCCATTTCTTCTATTTATTAATTTAAATCAAGGTTTTTCTAGTACAAATTTAAAAAATCTACATCATTTTTATAAGATTCACAACTAATTTAATCTTTACTACTTCTATATGAAATTGTTTCCACTTAAGGATAATCAACCGACTACTCTAAACTTATAATTTATAATATGCTATTTGAATTTTACTATTCAAATTCATTTAAACCAATTTTATCAAAAAAATTTTCATCATCAAAATCCACTATTTCTTCTTCAAAATAAAAATATTAATTAACTAAGAATTAGAAGTTTGTTATATTCTGTAAGTATTAAAATCCTTCAGCAAATGCTTTCATACCTAAGCAATCATTAAGGTTATCATCAAAAACTATCAAAAGTTCTTTTAGATTAATTAAGTGCTTTAATGAATACATAAAATGTTAAACACCATCATTACCAACTTAATTTTCTATCATTGTAAATTAAAGTATAGTAAGATTAATTAAACTTTTAATCCCTTCAGTTAATCTAATCACACCCTCATCTCCAATCGGATTTCCTTCTATTTTTATTATTAAACTTTTTAGTTTGGTTAAGCCCTTTAACCCAGATCCTATTTCAATTGCACCCTCTTTACTTATTTAACCTCTTTTAAACTCAATTTAAAAATGCTAAATAAATGAAAAAATCTGAAGATTTTTACATTGCCTAATTGTTCTCTCACTTTTCGTGAAAAAATCTTTAAAAGCTACTATTTATAATGTTTTAAATTTTTACCATAATGCATCCATAGATTCTTAACAGCCCTATGCAAAATAATTCATTAATATCTTACAATTTAATAATCCATGTAATGTCAAGCTAATTTTATTATTTTCAAAATCAAAATTTAAAAAAATTTCTTTAAAGTTATAATGGAAATTGTATAATGTTGATAGATCATTTTTAATTTCAGTAACATAGGTTAATTTAACTAATTAAGCATATTCTTCATTTTATTAGCTTTAATCATAACTATATAAATCTGAATTTAGTTAATCTAAACTTGTTTCAAGATTTTCATAATCTAACCAAAAGTTATCTTCTTTTATTCTATTATTAATAATTATTAATTTAACTTTATTTAAATTGTTTTGTTGTTTCAACTAATTTTTTACTTCTCGTAAACCTTATTCATCTATATCTATTAGATTAATTTTCAGTTTTAATTTTTGAAGATTTTATAATTGCTTTAATCCCTATACAATACTTATAATTCCTTATTATTCTATTTTTTAATTTATTTTTAAATGAAGTGTATTCAGATTAACAAAACTACTGATAAACTCTCTTAATTCTTAAATATCTTTATTTTCAAAAACGCAATTTTCATCTCTTTCTATAACTATTTTTAAACTAGTTATACTTAAAGGTTTATTTAATTTTTTAAATTATTCTATTTCTACTTCGTTTTTTGCAAAATTTACAGATTTTAAAATTAATTCCAAATGAATTAAGCTAGTTAAATTAAATATTGCTTTTATAACTTAATTTATTGATTATTTTTCTTCTATGTATTTAGATCCCAATCTCAAAGATAAATAAGTTAGATTTGGTAATTATTTTAAAGCTGTTGCAAATCCTTTTACTACTTCTCTATCAAATTGCTTATTATTAAAATAGAGAAGTAATGTTAGTTTTGTTAGTCGAGTGAGTTTTTATATATTTTTACTGAATTTCTACATGCTTTCGTTATCAATATTTCCAAGTTTTATAAAAAGAGTTTGTAAATTTAATAAGTTGGAGATTCCTTAAGATATTGATAATAAATATTTATTTTTAATATCATGATGATAAATTTCAATTGATAAATCTACTAAATTTATTTAATCTTAAATACAATTTTAAACTTCTTTAAATAATTGGCTGCAATTTTTAGGTTCGCCTAAATATAGGTTAAAATTAGTGAGTTTGTTAATTTTCTTTAGCTCCTTAAATATTAAATCATAAGTATTAGGATGATAGTTTTTAATAAAATCATTAATTTAGAGGGATACATTTTGGAGGTTAATTAATTTAGAAAAACATTTTTAAATTATTTCTAAATCTCTAATATCTAATTTACTAAATATTGTTAAGGATAAAGATAATTTCTTTAAATTAATGAGATTTTGAATACCTTAAAATAGTACTTAAATGACTTCACTTCCTAAGTCTTATCGATAATAATAAATATTAAGATCACTTAACAAATGTAATTAACTTATTCCTTCTCCTATGCTTTTAATCATTTCATTTTCTAATTAATTTTACCTTAAATCTATAGATAATGATTACAATTTGGTTAATGATTTTAGTGAATTTCCAAGCTCAACCATGCCTTAGATCACTATTTCATTTTATAAATAAATTCTAATTTCTAATTTTTCAAGATTTTTTAGTTCAATAAGTCCTTTACTTAAAAATAAAGCGCTTTATCTATCCATATAACAATTTTAACTTATTGTAAAAGTTAATTACTTTAAATTGATTAATTTTTTGAAATCGCTTTTGATATTGTTAAAAGGATCATTCTCAAAGTATTTAATGGTTTATTTATTAAACAAAAGAGTATATTCAGTATCCCCTCTTTTAATAACAAATTCTAAATTAACTAGATTAGTTATATTTGCAATTCCTTCAAATAAGCAAGTAACTCCCTGATAATTATTATTATTACTATTATAAAAAATAAGCAAACTTAACTTTAATACCGTCAGATTTGAAAATTTAGAAATATGTTTACCTATTTCTATGAAATTTATTTCTTACTATAAAAAAATTGAAAAACTAAATTCGTTTAAGCTTTGAAGTATAGGTGTTAGCCCATTTATTTATTAATCAAGATGAGAATAAGATAGATTATTATCATTAATTTCTTCAACATTAAATAATTTCTCATCAAATTTCAAAAATTTTATTTTGATTTATTATTTCTTTAAATTGAACATGGTTGTAATTTATTATATAAAATTCTCATAATCAAAGTTAATAATATCATCATTCAAGCAAACTGATTTTTTTCTATTAAATAGGGTTTCGTTATTCTTTAAATACTTATCATTTATTTATATAGTCCTTTTGAAATTTCCTTTACATTTATTTAAATTAAATACCTTTTTTTATTTATCTTTTCCAATTACATCACTTTCGCAGCTTAATCTAAAATAGAGTCTCTAAATTTCTTAAAATTTATTTTTTACTTTGTCTAAATCATAACTTTAGTTTTTACGAAATGAATTAATAATAAAAACTAAAACTTTCAAGCTATCAATTCTTTAAACTCCATTGTTAATAATAGATAATAAAAGACTATCTGTTAATTTACCACCTTCAATTATGAGAGAAAGTTATTAGAGATGTTTTAAATATTGAAAATTAATTACAAAGTCTTATAAATGTTAAAAGTTAGCTACATTATTAGATCCAATAAATATATATAATCTTTAAAGGTTTGCTAAATGCTTAAAAAAACTAGAAAATTATCTGATATTTCCTTCTTCATCTATTAATTAATTATTAAAAGATACAGATAAGTTATCTAGATTTATTAGATATTTAAATCCATCAAATAAAGATGTTAAACTCTCATTTTTAAGATTAGTTGCATCGATATCAAGAGTTAAACTTATAAGATTACTACACTATGAAAATAAGTATTTCACAATCTTAAAATCAAATGCTAAGTGCTAGTTTATAGATATTTTTATCAATTAACATTCTTGAAACTACAATACTTAATCAGCTTGTAGTTTTTCATTATTTATTTAGTCTTTTCCTTTTTATCTATATTAAAATAAGCTGATTAAATATTGTTAAATAAAGAAAAGAATGAAAATAGAATATTTATTAAGAATTTTAAAAAATATTAAAATTTAACTTAAAATACTCATATTTTTCAAAATTTAATTAAAAAAATAAAAATAAGCAATTTACTCAAATTTGGTAAGATTAAATATATTTTTCTATAATTCTCTAATATATTTTTCCTTTTTTAATGCCATTTTAGTAGCTTCTTCAATTGTTTATTTCTTTTTTGTAACTTCTTCATAGTTATCAATTATATTTAATAAAATTTCTATCTTTTTCTAATGAAATCCATCATAGTATATTTTTCTGATTTTATAACAATTCTTTAAGTATTTTAAGGCCTAATCATATTATTTTTCTTGTTAATAGAAAAGACCTAAATTTTATTAATAAGTGGCAATATCTAGATGCAGGGTATCATCTGTATCTTTTAGTATCCCTATGGATTCTTTCATATATTATTCTGTTAAATTCTTTTCTCCCTATTTATAGAAATAATTTGCTTTAGTGCTTAAGCAAAGAGCATTATACTTTAAATTCTCTACACACTTGCTTATTTCATAGCACTAATCTAGATAATTAAGAGCTTTTTCATTTTAATTCATTTCAAAGTAAGTTAGTCCTACATTAAATGAACACTCACAAGCCAATTCATTATCAATATCAAAAATTTTTTTAGCCAATCTATGAGAGTCTTCATAGTATATTAAAGCTTTCTTAAAATCTTGTTGAGAAAAATAAACATGGCCTATATCGTTTTTTGTTATGATTAATTTCTTTAATTACTCAGTATAAATTTACTATCTTATTTTAAAGCTTTCCTCAAAGTTTTTTTCTGATTCTTATAATTTTTCTTGGCTCATATTTAATAAGCCTAGCAAGTGAAGATTTTTTGCATTTATTTCTTTTATTTCTATTTTTTCTTAACTTAATTCTTTATTAATTTATAGAAATTAGTTAGAAAATTCAATATCTAAATTGAATTCTTATGTTCTATAATTTATTAAACCTTTATGATAAAGGATGTCTAATTATTCCTCCTTGAATTTATTTTTTTTACACAATTCAAGTAACTCTTCATGTATTTTATTGGCTTCTTAATAAAGTTTCAAATTCTAATAAATTTCAGCAATACTAATTAAATAATATAATTTAAAGGCAGGATTTTAAAATACTATTAAATTATTATTAAATCGTGAATAAAGATCTAAAGCAAGTTAATCATCTCCACTTTTCTTATAAAATTAAATTAAACTATAAATATAGTTAAATATTAATGGGTTAGTATTACCAATTTCTTGACTATATTTTTCTAAACTTTTTTCCAGATAGCATTATACTTCATACAAATTAAAGTCCTACCTTAATAAAGTGTTGATACTTTAAAAATCATCAAGTATATTTTCTTATTACTCTAAATCGATGAAGAAAATATTAGAATATTTTTCATACATCTACTTAGCTCTATGTTTTTCATTCTGTTTTAAATATAATTATTCTAGACTCATTTAGGATTAAATTAAATTTTTATAATCAGATTAAAATAATATCCTGCGTATTTAATAAACTCTTTTGAGGTATTAAAGAGCAAGAAGAGGTTAGCCTAGATTATTAAGTGTTTTTCCAATATTTTATAATGAATTAACTATACTAGATTAATTTCTTTAAAAAAAGTAAGAATATTCATAGTAACAGCTTTCTGTTAATAAGGCAATAAAAGATTCTGCTGTAGGATCTAATTAAACATACAATGGGATAAATTAGATATGAAGATTGATCAAATTGTAATTAAGATACACTTATTGGTAAAATCTATTATCTTTATCATTGCTAAAAGGATTTTTACCTAATATGTGTTATATTTTTTTTTGATAACTTTCTAAGAACTTGTAATTTTTTAAATCTGCTACTCTACTGTATATTAATAGTAGAATATCGAGGCAATTCTCTCTTTCATTAATTTATTTAGAAATCATTTTTTAATCTATTATTTTCTACAGTTCAGTTATTATTTCCTAATTCTTTAATTGATTCTTAGCCTCATAAATTTTTAAGATTTATTTAAAAGTTATTCCTAAAGAGTAAATATCAGATTTATAATCAATTTACTAATCTTATTCTACTTCAGGAGAGACATAATATTTTGTATGACCTTTAATTATAGGTATTTTTTATGTTTAATTATACTTCCATGAGCATCCAAAGTCTGTATAGCAATAGGTATTCTTAATAGTTTTAAGAATGTTACCAGGTTTTATATCTTGGTGGATTATCTTATTAGATCTCATTTCAATTATCCCATCTAATAAATCAAAGAAGATTTAATAAAGATGATCTTCATCTATTTGATTTATAGTAATTAATTCATCTTTCAAGCTCATTTCACATTTTTCTATCACTAAAATATATAATTTATATTTTTTAAATACAAAGGAGTCAATCATTTGGATTATATTAATAGGACTTTTAATAGATTTATGAATTTTAATTTCTTCAAAAAATGCTTTTTTATCAGTATATATTTTAAATATTATATCCCTCTATTAATTAGCATATCCTTCAAAAATATCTCCTTCACCACCCGAATTTAGATATTTTGTTAAACCTATTTTGTTTTCTTTGAAGAAATTTTCTATTTCGATTTAAGCATTTTCTAAATATTTTTAACTTTTTTTCATAATAAAATTTTTAAAATGTTAGCCTTTACTCAGCAGTTGAATAGTACTATTATTTAATGTATCACTTAATTAATTACTCTTATCTGTATTAGATAAACTTTAATTGCTGATAAGTGATTTATTTTAAGTTTCTGAATAGTCTCCTGTTTCAACTAATTAGTACTTTTTTTGAGAGAGGGTATTGTTAATAATACTTATTCTATTAGCTTTACTTTACTCTTAATTTAAAATATTTAATTATTCGATTTCTATTTTCTATTGCTTCTTTAATTTCTTTTTGTTAATAGTATTTTTTTCCTCACTCATATTCTATTTTTAATAAAATTTTTAATTTATAAATGATTAATTTTCAATATTTTAAAATGAAATAAAATAGTATTTCTATCATAAATACTTAATTTTTTACATTAATTTATCTATTTATTTAGTTTTTAATAGTTTTTAATTTTTTTCTATTTATTTTCTTGCCTTGCAACAAAATCTAATCAATGGTACTTTAATTAATTAATAATTATACCTTATTTTTTCATAGAATCATCCAATTTAAAGAAAAAGATACTTTTTTAATAATCATAAATTAGAAATAATAGAATGAGTTTTATAAATAATTGAAGACTATTAGTAAATATTTCTAATTTATATTCAAAAATTTGTAGATTAGCTATTATAATCAAATATATCATCTTATTTAGGATTTTAATTTATCTTAAAATTTAATTTATATTTTAAAAATTAAATTCTTTTTTACTTCAATTTTTATTGTAGAAGAGAAAGTAGACTATATATAAAAAATTAATTTTATTCTATAAATTTAAATTTCAAATTATAAAATCCCTTATTAATAAATAATAGGGAGTAGCTATTATACTATTAATTAAGAAAGATATATTTAAAAATCAATATGATATTAATAAGATTAGAATTGGGTTATTAAAAAAAAATGAGTTTATTTGCTAATCGAAAAATATTAATTTTGTATAAAGATTAGTTGATTAACTGATGGTTAAAATTGGTTAATTTTTTATCTAGGATATAAGGATATGAGAAGAGTGAAATAACTCGGCAAAAAAAAAACTTTTATAATATTTCTCTCTAGTTAAAATTTAAATTATTTTTAAAATAAAAATGATAATTTTAAGAATGTAGATTTGCCTTATGAACTTTTTTATATTGATATTATTTTACAATTAAAAAGCTGGTGATTTTTATATACATAATTAATTTTAATATTATAAATTGATATCTTTATAAAAGTATATTTGATCTGTTGTTTTATTGTTAAATAATTTTAAATCAAATAATTTATTTTGATTTTTGGATTTGCAAATGTTCATTTATTCTAAAATAGAAAAATAAATAAAATTAAATAAATTTTAAAATTGTATTTTTCATAAGTGTTTAACATTTCATTATGATTAGTATCAGTTTTTTGAAAAAATAATTTTATTTATTTTTGCAATAATTATTTGAATATTTTTATGATATGAATTGTAAATTAATTAATTTCTTTAATAATAAATGTCTATCTTTTAAGTCAAATAACAATCAATTAGATTAAATATAAATATAAAAAAATTTTAAAACTATATTTTTTATTAGTATCTATCACTTCATGTTGATTAATCATAATTTTTTGAGAAAATAATTTTATTTATTTTTACATTGATTACCTTCTAAATGATTAAATGATCACATAAATTTCAAGCATAAAAAAATAATCCATTCTATTAATTGATAAATTAAAAAGAACAACTAAATTATATCATCCATCTATTTATAAATTATTATTTTCTTTAATAGTCGTTAAGAAAGTTATTATTAATTTAATTTTTACATAAATTATCATTTCTCCATAATTTAAAGCTGATTTAACATATCTCCCTTGCATTGAATTTTCTATATTAATAGTAACTATTTTATGATTGAATAATATGCTAAATAATAATTAATTTCTATTAAGTTAGGATTAATTTTGGGTAAAATAATGAGATATAGAAAATTATAGCATAAAATTGTTTGTTTATATAAATATTTTAATTGAAATAAGTAAATAATGTAAATGATCGTTATTAATTTAAATGAATGTTATTATTTATTTGCCATTATATATAAATACTATTATTTATTAGTTACTTAGCAAATGTTTAAGCCTACGTTCATAACTAAATAAAAGTATCGAAATAAATAAAAATTCATTGGAGTTATAGTAAACAGTTAATGCTCATGAGGACCTTTAACTGTTAGATCTTTAATTTTATTAAATCCTCTTTTGAGTTTACCCCATAAAGATCTTAAACTTTCTGCAATCCTACTCAAGTTTCTTGAAGTTCAATTTTTTGTTCTATACCTATATAACATTGATTCCTGCTATCTCTGAGAATTTATGGTTTTTTCTGTTAAGAATTCTATACCATTCTAATTGTGTCATTCTTCTCAATGGCCTTTTCATCTGCTGGTTATAATAATTCCCTAAATTAGTTTGAAAATAAAAATTAACATTTCTCTTACTCTATGTAGTACTCATTTTCTATTAGAGATATCCGCTCTTTCATTTACTTTTGTGATATTCTAGCAAATTTATAAATAAAGTCTATAATATTTATCATTCCTATTAAGGTATAATTATTGAAACAGAAGCTTGATCCTATTCAAGTTTATTATTGACAATAGCTAGATTAATTTATTTTCTTTTATATTTAATTCTTGTTAAGCCTTTTTCAGATCATTATTTGCAACTTCTGATGTATGATAATGAGCTAATATTCACTCTATTTTAATATTTGTAAATAAAATGTGCATTAAGAGAAATAAAAGAATCTTAAGCAGTAGATTTCAATGTATGAGTTGTTACAGTAATATAGTTTTGTTTAGATTATTGAGTAACTTTTTTTTATAAATGATATTCTGTTTCTAGTCTAATAGTTGAGAAATATTTACAGCCAGGGGCTTCTTAGCTAGAATTTAATAAGTAAATTAGATCTATATATCCTTTTCGCTCAGTGATTTGAAACTTTATATCATCATCTGAAATCATTTAGATATTAGAGCACTTATTTATTCTTATTTTAGTTAAAGAGACTCTGTTTCTATTATTTATTTATTCAACATTCAATATTAGATTCTTGCAATACTACTACTTTTTATTTTAAATAAGATATATGGCTTAATTATTGTGAAAAATTATTTTCACTTTAGTATAATTTATTAGATACCAGGTATTAAAAATATAATTAAATTTTATATATTTAAATTATCATCAATTAGAGTTAACAAACCATTTTCTATCTAATTTAAGTTTTTTGATTGTATTTAGTAATATTTTTACTTTAAATCTATAAACTATTTTAAGAATACAAATAATAAAATTATTTTTTTATAAAAGCCTTTTAAATAATAATTAAATATTATGGATTTTTTAAAATACCCATTTTTTAATTTTTTAAATTTTATTTAATCTACAATAAATTAAATTTCTATTGAAAATAGTAAATAAGGAAATAAATTTGCATGTATATTGAAGTTAATATACAAGGAAAATAATTACATGTATATTGAAACCAATATACAAGGAAATTAATTGCATGTATATTGAAACCAATATACAAGGAAAT
>JH651252.1:79293-132652 GCA_000260095.1 Tetrahymena borealis | reverse complement strand
AATTTGCATGTATATTGAAACCAATATACAAGGAAAATAATTGCATGTATATTGAAACCAATATACAAGGAAAATAATTGCATGTATATTGAAACTAATATACAAAGTATAAATTATAGATACTTTTTTTTATCAAACTTTTTTGAATTTAAAAATATTGAATATTTTTCTTCCCTTTAGAAATTATTAATCTTAATAACGAGAAATAAAGTTAAGTAAAACACAATAAATTAAAAACAGCTTAAAAGAAATGGAAAAAAATGAGAATAAAGAAGACAGTACTAGCAATTAAAATTAAGAAATCTAAGTTGAAGATAGGCACAATGAGAACTAATAATAATAGCTACAGATGAATAATGACAATGATGATTAGGGAGATACAAATATTAAGAAAAATAGGGCAAAGAAGAATAACTCTAGGTAATAGCCAAAAGATAACTATGGCACTTATGATTTTAAGATCAGCAACATACCACTATAATTACTTTAGAAATATGTTGAAGTAGATGAATTTAGCTACTAATAATCATCCCCACCTTAATAATTCCTTTAGAAGTAATAGTAAACTCCACCATTTTAGCAAAAGGTTAAGAAAATGATTAAAAAATTAGCAGTGGATAAAAATGGAATCCAAAAAGCTGTCATTAAAACTACATAATAAATGAGCATAGCATAAATCAAAAAGAACCTTAATTAATCTGAAGATAGCTCACTAGAAAAGCAGTAAAAGGAGCTAGTAATTGTTGATTTAAACATAGATTCAGCAATTTACAATACAAAACGTTCTCCAGCAGGAAAATATATCCCTATTGAGCAATACTAACTTCTAAAGGACCAATAGATCCTTTAAAATGAAAATCAACTCCTTAGACAATAAGTAAATCACCTCTAATGCCTACTGGATAAAGAAAAAGAAATAAAAGAATTTTAGAAAGAGATGTATTAAAAGAATGAATTACTATAGAAAGAAAATTAGGTCAGAATCTCTGAAAAAGATAAAGAAATTAAAGATCTCTAGCTACAGAACTAAAAAATCAGCTCGAATAGAGATCAGTAAGAGCTAGAAATACTCTCCAAGCTTTAAGAATTCTATCAATATATGAGTACTTAGAAGTTTAATAGAACTGCTCTTTTTAACCACTATTCTAACTCTCCCAACGATTTGAATCTTGCTAATAGATTCTTTGAAATATTATTTAAAACTAATACTTATTTTAAGCAACAATAATAACGTTCTTCCTCCTCCGCTATTACTAAAATGACTACTCCAGTCACAACTCCTATAGTAACTCCTAATAAAAGCGAGTACAAAGAAGATTAGATTGAGTAACAATAATAGATTTAACAATTTGAATAATGAAATTAAAATAAAATACTACTACAATATACTTTTATATAAATGATTAATGTCTACTAACTAAATAATACTAAAGTTTATAAATATTTTGTTTAAAAATATATATTTTCTATATAAATGTAAGAAAGACTATAATTTATTATAATCATTATAAACAAATAATCTATTATATCTATTTTGATAGACTCCATATAAATACCTTATTTATTGAACATTATTACAGGTAGTTAATATCAGTATAAAGTGAAGAATATTATTAGGCAATAAAGCTTGTTTAAGAGCTTATAAAATGATCTCTCTTCATATAAATAAAATACTTTTATCTTAGACGAGCGCTCTCTTCCTCTTCATAAATTGGAAAACTATTTTCATAACATGAAATATAGTTCTCTCTCTATAATAAATATCTTCAATTATTTACTTTTTAGGTGCAGAAAAACAGAGCTGCTTTTTATATTAATTATCTTTACTGACTATATTTAGACTTTAAGTTTTTGAGGTTATTATTTCCTAATAGGTAGTTGTTTTACGAACACTAAGCAGATAAACAATGGCTTTTAGAAAACATATATGAGAATAACCAAAATAATTTAAACAAATAAATGGAAAATAGTTATACATTCATTTATAATAATATTTAAAATTGAAAGCATAGCTTGAATTTTTTTTCATATTTAGGCTTAATATTTATGATAGGAGTAATAATTTCAAAAATGGTTGCAAAATAGGGCAATAAATCATTAGATTATTACTGAAAATTTGAGGAAAGTATGGGTTTTTATTTTTAATGTAATATTTTTTGTTTTTAAACTAGCATGGCAGTAGTATATTAAATATTTAGATTGAAAATTGAAAAAAAGCGGCTACTTGATGCCATTATATCTTAGATATCTATCAATAAAATAAATGGATGTAGAAAATTAGGAAAAGGACTTTATTT
Source organism: Tetrahymena borealis (assembly GCA_000260095.1). Classification (NCBI taxonomy): domain Eukaryota; phylum Ciliophora; class Oligohymenophorea; order Hymenostomatida; family Tetrahymenidae; genus Tetrahymena; species Tetrahymena borealis. The sequence goes on along the minus strand of JH651252.1, from coordinate 130,355 downwards.
ATCCAATAGATTAATAACTAAAATCTCAGGAAAGTATGGGTTTCTATTAGAATTGAAATAAATTTGAATTTATTCCAGTGAGATTATAACAGTTTAAATATTTGGATAAGAAATTGAAAAATAGTTGTGCGCCATGTGTCATTATATTTTAGAATGCAAGTAATAAATAACAAAAAAAATATGAAGAAAATGAGAAAGAGGGCTTTTATAATCATAACAAAATATCAAGGAAAGTATGGATTTCTAATAGCGATATAACTTTATTTGAATTTTAAAAAGTGTTATAATAATGGAATTCATACTTGGATTAGAAATTGAAAAATAGTATTATGCAAGGGAGGTAATAATGTTTTAGAATTCCAAATAAATGACTAAAAAAGTATGAATGGCAATTAGAATCATAGCCAAACTTAGAATAAACCTAAATATCACTACTTTAAGAGTAATACAATTTATCAAATGAAATAATTTTTATCTAATACTAAATGAAACAAGAAACTGTGTATAATTATAGAAAATTTGTAATAATTTAAAATGATTAAGAAAATATGTCAATTGAAAAGCATTATCATGGAAAATTAGCATAATTTTAACAACTCTAAGGCTATAAGCAATAGCATGCATAGTAAATTTTATGAAGTGCTTTAAATCCGCTCAAAAACTAATAAATTTTTTAAATAGTTGCTAGAAAAGATATAATTAGATATCTCCCTAAAGGTGATAGTAAAAGATCGATAATTAGAAATTAATTATCGTATTTATAATCTGATATTACTTAGATCTTAAATTAACTGGTAAATTACTTTAAGGTATACTTATGCATTGAATAGGGTATCAGATATGGGATAATAATTTTTGTACCATTTTAAATTCATTTTATAGGTGAATGATGTATATTTTAGCTACCTCATCATTTAAAAAACAAATAGAGGTTCAACTCCTAGAAATAATCTATTATAATTAATAAAAATATTTTAATTCCTCACTAATCCTTTTTTTCAAAACAAAAGAGGCTAAATACTCTCCTCATCTTATGTATCCAGTTTTCTTTAAAATTAATAAACCAAAAAATCTGATAATTCCTAGAAAAAAATTCAATAATCGAGACAAATAGCTTACACCCTCAATGCTAATATTTATAAAATCTTAAACTGGTAAGAGGTTCGCCTTGGATGCTGAATAAACTGATTCTATTGAATAAATCAAGAAATATCTAAGTGAGAAAAATGAGATCTCTGTAGACTAAATAAGACTTGCATTTGCTGGAATGTTACTAGAAAATAACAGAACTCTCTCGGACTACAATTTTTAAAAAGAATCAACTCTTTATTAAGTTCTAATAGCTAAAGGTGGATACAACTTTGGGTTTAATTACAATGGAATGAATAATAACTTAATTCAAATACACCTGATCATTTTACCCTTACCGATGGGCTGAATGCGGAGAGTATCTGTCATAATTTGGATTGAACTTATTTTGAGAAAGTTGTGACAGTATAAATAGGTTTTGGAGGTTTTAGCCTCCCTGAGCTTTGTAAGCTCTCATAATACAGATGTCCTATCTACAAATAGAAGCCATAAGATCTGCATTAAAGCCAAATTCTAGCCTATTGTAAGTATTCTAATCATGGAAATTTCATCTTTGAAGGAAAGTAAGAACGTGAGACTATCTCTAAAAATGGGGAGGTAAAGAATGGTTATTTATAATTCAATGAAAAAACAACCCAGAGAGGTTTTGGCTCTCCCTTAAAATACATACCATTCCTATTTGATCGGTATACCCCTGTAATAAATCCTTAAGTAATGAATAAGAATGAGGATTTCTTGGTTTCAATGATTAATTATAAATTGGATTCTTAGAAATTAATTAAAAATTTGAAAACCTTATAAAAAATTTTGTCATTAATATTTTAATATAACTACTACTTGTCCAAATACCGCTGAATGCAAATAATATTGGTCTTATATCTATTGTAGCACATAAGAAGCTCCCATTAACTTTAACAATTATTTTGAAAAATGCTTCCTATCTCTTTAAGCTAAATAAATTGCCTAATCTGACAGCTGCTTCAAGACTACCTATTACATTCCTAAATACATCGAATTTACTGGTCACTGATCCTTAAAAATATTATATTTAAATAAATATTAAAAATGAAAATGATCTATAAATTTGTCTGAAATATATAAAATGGATGTTTTTAATAATGATACATTTTTATAAAATAAAATATAAAAGTTTGATATTATCTAAATTGAATTATCTAATTTAAATAACTAACTAACTGTTAACTAATAAATTTAAGACAAGGGTTTAGCTTATAATAATACATTTTAGATATAATTATTCTAGATTTAAAAAAATGTATATTTGTTCTATTTAAATTCTCTTATCTAAAATAATAATAATTTGTTGCATCAACAAAGCTTTAACCTAATTTTATATATTTTTATATAAATATATCATCTTTTCTTTATATTATTTTTTTATAATTATATTCAGATTAGTAATATAATCTAATATATAGCTAAGAGATATCAATTAGACTAATGTAATTTTTACATTCACTTTGATATATTAATTTTTTTAATAATATTAAGGTTTATATTACATTTATTTTAAAATACTCTTTAAATAAGAAAAATTTAATTATGGATAACAAAAAATATTTTACACCTAATTTATGTTAATTTAAATATCTTAAATTCATAAATTGTATAATCTAAGAAACCGTCTTAACATATTTTTAAAAACTAATCATAGAGGATTGTATTTAAAGTGAATTTATAAAGTATAAACAATTTTATTAAGATTCTTGAATTATAAAGCCCTGAATGAAAATACTTTGGATATTTGCTTGTTTTAGGATATATAATATTTATTGAATAAAATGTGTATTTTAATATTTACACATTTTAAAAATTATTTATTGATAAAGCCTATAATAATAATTGCTAAATTTATTACAAATATATAAAATAAATAAATGATGCATTTATTTTCCTTTCATCATCTAAATAGATTAAAAATTTAATTAAGTATCTAAATTATTGATAAATTTAATAAAAATAATACTATATAAATTTTAAATTTATAAAAATAAAGAAAAGAAAACTATTTCATCAATGAAAAAAATTTTAATTAAAAGAGATCAGTAGAATTAAGTAAAAAATTAAATTTAAAAAAATATTTAAATCAAAGTAAATGAAATAAATTTATGTAGAATTAAAAATATTAGATAATTATTTTATTTTAAGTAATTCTAATGTATCTATTTGATTTAAAAGGAGTTACTAAGTTAAGGCAGGCTTGAAAAATCTTAATATTATTTGATTATTTGTTCATGCTCTAATAGTGCTAAGAAAAGTACTATTAATTTAATTTTTACATAAATTATCATTTCTTCATAATTTAAAGCTGATTTAACATATCTCCCTTGTAATGAATTTTCTATATATATAGTTACTATTTTATGATAGATTAATATGCTAAATAATAATTATTTTTTATTAAGTTAGGATTAATTTTGGATAAAATAATGATAAAAAGAAAATCATGGCATAAAATTGTTAGTTTATATAAATACTTTAATTGAAATAAGTAAATACTGTAAATGATCGTTATTAATTTAAATGAATGTTATTATTTATTTGCCATTATATATAAATACTATTATTTATTAGTTATTTAGCAAATGTTTCAGTCCTTATTCATTTAAATTTCTTTTTAGTTATTGGTATATTTTGGAATAGATTAATTGATAGAGAGAAAAATAATAATTAAAATTTGCTTTTATTTTATTATAACATTACTAATTTAAGTATTATTCTAGAAAAAAATTATTAAAAAAATTCTTTATGCTTTTTATCAAAAAATCTAATTTAAGATCTAAATTATATTAATTAGAAGAAGAAACTTTGATTATTTCAGTATAGAAGAAAATTTATTTGAAATCTAATTCGATTTAAAAAAAAAATTAAATGCTATTTTGCTTACAAAGATGTATTAAATATGAACATAGATTGACTGAAAGTACAATACATTAAGGTCAATAAGAATTAGAGACCAAAGATTTTATACTTTTTATCTATGTAACATAATGATTGTAGGTTCTTTTCTAGGTAATATTCTATAAAAATTAAATATTATTATTATTCTAGATTAGTCTAATACCTTTCTTTTTATTAAAAAATAATGAAGAAAAATTAATTTCTTTTAATAAAGTTTATTTTTATGATTGATTCTAAAAATTTATCTCAATTTTAATCTGCTTTAATTTATGAATGTATTAACTAATTTATTAAAATTGTAGATAAGGAATAAAATTGTGTTAGAATATTGTAAATTTTAATAAAAATACAGATTTTTTTAAAGCATAAATATAAAAATTAATTATTAATAAAAATATTTATTTAAAAATAGAATCAATTTAGCAACAAAAAAAGTTAAAACTATTAGATATTAAGACTATTCTTAAAATACAACTCAATCCATTAAAGATATCCTTCTTAATTTAGGAGATGGAGCTTTTTAAAAGTAATTTCTCCACTTAGTTTACATTAAAATAGCAAATAGGAATAATTTTTATTTACTAAAGTCTATTAATATTAATATCACTGTTAGTTTATGATGATTTATCAATATATCAATCAGTTAGTTTAAAAGACTAAATTAATTTATTTTTTAAACTCAATAGACAGTCTTTAGAACTTGTTTGACGATAGAAGGAAGAATAAAAATTACCCAGATAAGAAATAAATAGAAAATTTTGCAATATAAATGCTGGATGGATTAAATTCTCTCCATAGCCATAATATCATCCACAGAGATGTCAAACCTCAGAATTTCCTAATTTCCCAAGATGAATGTTCTATTAAGATATGTATAATTCTAATATTTCATTTGTTAGTATTAAATTCTATTATAAAAAAGGTCATCTAGGTTTTGCTTCTTCTTAAAATAAATCACAAATAAGTTCCTTAGTATAGCAATATTTAGATTATTTTTGTTATTTATTCTTTTAATTAATAGAAAGATACTAAACTATACTTTGCTCCTGAAATAGAATAAAAAATTGAAGTAAACAATATTAATATAAATTGAATTAAGTATTTAACTTCTTTAAAAAAATATATTAATAAGTCTGATTTGTTTTCATTAGGCCTGGTTTTTTTAGAGCTTGATAATCTATCTATATTTAGAATAGATTAAATAAATATAAAAGATAAAGAAGAATTATATCAAGGAAAGGGAATTATATCTAGATTTCAAATAGACAGAAAATCCAACCTTTACCAAATCATTGAAATTTGTTTAAGGCCAAACTATAAGGAAAGAACATCTGCAGCTGAATTACTCTAAAAGTTAATTTAACTTTAAGAAGAAAAAATATCATTCTTGATCTATTCAATAATAGTAGAAGTAATATCTATTAAATTTTTAATATAATTAATTAAATTTCATCATAAAGGATTAACTAGATAAGTTAGTAAAAGTAATCATATAAAGATAGAACAAAGAGAAAAAATAAGAATTTCCTTATGGTGAAGAAGAATTTCTCTAATTACTGAAGTATCTGCATTAAAGTAAAAAGTATGTAAGTAGCTTTTCACTTGTAGGTTTCGGTAACGAGGGGATAGTTTTAGGGACAAAAAGTGAGAAAATTAATAATAATATAGTATTAAAGATTTAAAAAGTATATTCAAAAGAAAAAATAGAGAATGAAATTTAAATTATGAATTAAATTCAAATGCCATTGATTACATAATTCTATGGTCATTACTTTATCTAAGGTCAACAAGAGTACGTAGTCTATGAATTTGAAAGATGTTCTTGTAAATATTTCTATTTTTTATTTTATTTATTTATAATTATGTTTTTAAAAGGTACCTTAACTGAGTATCTTGAGAGATAAAATAAGGATGGAGAGTTTGATGAAGAACTAAAAATGAATATTTCTTTATAAATTATTGACTCTGTAAATTATATGCATAGTTTTGATATTATACATAGAGATATCAAACCAGATAATTTTTTAATTATTGAAAACAATAATGGTGTTATTGTGAAGCTTAGTAATTTTCTTCTTTAATTTAATTAGAAAGTTAGTTGATAATAACTTAATAATAATTATTTAGATGATTTTGGATTTTCTTCTAAACTGAAAGGTGAAAAAGAAATAATTTCAAAAGATGTAATTTATTATTGAGTTTTTACTTTATTATCTTTAATACGGTTACTAAAATCTAGAGAATAGGCCCAATTATATATTGCTCACCAGAGAATTATTAATCTGATGGAAGATACATTTATTCTAAAGAAGTATTTGATAAAAATTCTAATTTCCTTCGTTTAATTAATTTTTCATTATATTTAGTCAGACTCTTTTGCAGTTGGGTTGATTTTATGTCATTTGGATAATTTTATTAAATTAGATAAAACCTATTTCTTGCTTTTCATTGAAATGATGGATTCCTAAATTGAAAATCCTCCTTTCTATTCAAATTAAAAAAGTGATATAATCAATAGAAGCTCAAAAATTTATGAATTTGTTAAATAATTAGTCGTCTATGATAGAGTAAAAAGAAAATCACTTTCCTATATAGTTGAATAGCTACCTTAAAAACTGTATTCTAAGAAAGAAAATATTCAAAATAATTAATTTTAGTAAAGGTTATAGGAAATCCCTCTAAATGAATTTAAATAATTGGAAAATGTTACATATTTAGAGAATAAAGACTAGCCTTAAGTAGAGATACCTATTATAAACAATTCTCAATCCAATTTTATAATTGATACTCCTCTTTGCAATGACAAATTATAAGAAAAATAAGTCCAACCTTCTGAAAAAAATAATTTTAAAGTGATTGAATGTACAAAAAATATCATAACAGAAACTAATTAAACTAATATAAGTCTTGATGATTAAAAGAAAATTTAATATAAACAAGAAAATAGTTAATACTAAATGGAAGAAAATAACATATCCAAAAAAGAATGCTTTAAAAATACTTAAATTATTAATATTGAAGATAGATCTGTTTTATTTGATGATTATGGTATATATTAAGAGAATGAAGAAAGTTAAAATTAAAAAATGAACTATTCTGATGTATAAGAGTATATTAAGAATAATAATATAAAATTTAATAAAGATAGAGTATTCTTAATTGTTGGGGATATTGGTGCTGAAAAAAGTAGCTTTGTGTAGTAATTGGCTGTAGATAAAAAAGCAGTAATTCGTAATGGTCAATAGATGGATACTCACTAGTGCAGTTTATATGTTACAAATGGATGCAAATATATAGATACTCCAGGATTCAATACTACAAATAATGACAGATTTGAAATACTTTTAACAATTGCTAAATATCTTCATGTTAATAAATATAAATTTTAGGATATTTTTACAATTTATGTAAATAATAATTAAACAGTAACTTATAAAAAAGATATTGCCATGATCTCATACACTTATCTTCTTTATGAAATATTTAATGGAAATATTAACAGAATTGAGGTTGAGTAATTAATTGAAGAGTATTTCTAATCTTCTTATCTTCTCAATTGGAATGATTGTGGATTTCATTAGATGAGTGATGGATTATCTTAAAAAAGAGCCTTAATATTTACAAATAGAGACAAAGCATAAGATTATTATCAGCAGTTTAATATTTACCATATTGTAGTAAAAATTATATTTAATAAAAATGATAAAAAAGAAATTGAAGAAGTAGAATAATGGAAGATGGATTTTTTAAGAGAGTAATTTTGGTTTAATTAAGAAGATGAAGTTACAGATTTTAGTGCTTAAAATGAATACATTAAAGTCTAAGAAGAGAAACTTTTTAATAAAATTGATAATATAATTGAATAAGAAATATATAACCAGATTTAGAATGATGGATAATTTGTTTAAAATGTACTACTCTTAGGTAAATCTCAATCCTTTAAATCGTCGTTGATAGAGTAACTAACCTCAATATAGGGACTTAATGGTTCAGGAGAATAATAAATGTGTTAAGTTTGCTAAATGTTTCCAGTTTTTTATAATAATATTAAATACAGATTCATTGATGCTCAAGTTTATAGTGGCACCGAAAAAGATTAAGATCCATTTCAAAGCTTCAAAGTAATTGCTGATTTTTTAAGAAGGAATAAAATATTAGAATTCAAAATATTATATATGAATTCAGAAAGAGAAGATGATTTCTACTAAATTTTGAAATAAATTTTCATCTTTATCTAATATATTTTTGATTAAGATTAATCCTTTGTAGATTCAGATTTTATAAATGATTTATATAATTCCTAATCCAAATAAATCTTACTTGAATTTATGAAAAATAAAATAATAAAAATTAATAGAATTAATTTAGAGAAATTTCATCCTATTATATATAAAGATGTGGACTAAATAATAAACTTACAATTCTTCTGTAACTTCTTCAATGATAAAAGAGAGTACATTTCAATTGATAAATAACTGGAAGATTTGTAATAGAGTAATTTATTTAAGGGTATAGAATTAATAGAACCAATATCCATAGAAGATAAAATCCGAATTAAAATTGAATAATAACCTTCCTTTGAACTAGTAGAAAATTAATAAGAATATGAATTAGCTTATTAAAAAATGAATGAAAAATATGAGATTTTAAATTAGATTCAATAGCAAATTTTAAAAGCAAAAGAAATAAAAGATGAGAGAAGTCTAATATAATTATTGTAGAATAAACTAGTAATTATTAAAAATATTAAATCTTACACATTTATTTTAGTAGGATAAATTAATTAAATTAAAAATGTGGAGGAGTATACCAAACTTATCTAGCCTTCTTATAAGTTACAATAAATAGCATAAAATAAATTACAAAATGATATTTAAAAGCACTTTATAACACTTAAATTTTAACCTATTCTGTTTGAGACTACAAACACTTCTAAGAATGTATTGATTTCTAGAAAATAAAATTATTATGCTATCTATTATCACTAATTAAAGCATTTTATACAAAATAACAATAGTAAACATTTAGAAATTTTAGAAAATTTAGCAAAAACAAAGGTTATTTAAGAGATAATTCTATAATAATATCTTTAATAAAAATATATTGAATTAAACTATGATAGATGTAGTTAAGAAGTAATAGAGTATATTGATGTCTTTTCTTAAGGAATAAATTCTATCTTTGGATCAGGAGTATCATTATATAAATATTCTACCTACTTTTGTTAAATGATTGAGTTATCTTAAACTTAATCAGCATAGACAATTGCTCAAAAAAAATATATGGTATCATAATGGATGGATCTTGTTTTCGCTTCTCTAAGTATTGGAATAGATGTATACTAAAAGCTTTAAGGTTCTTAAAGATTTACTCTTAATGGTCACCTAAGTAATTTTACTATTCTCAGTATGCTATTTTCATTTGATAATATTTAAATGAATGATAGATCAATTTTTGGAGATGCAGTGGATAATATGATATTACTTAAATACAGCTAATACAACTAATATAGATTACCTTCTACATCAACCTATTAATTAGATTAAACTATTGGAGTATTTTTTAAACGAATCATAGATGATCTATTTGCTAACTAATCATTACTTTACTTTTAGAAATTTGATTTTCTAAGAAGTTCTTATAAAATCAGCAAATATACTTAACTTAAATAAAAAGAAGGCTATGAAATGTTTAGGAAACTGGAAGAATGCTAATATAATAATAGTGAATAAAAATTAATTTTATAAAAATTATTCGAAATTAACCAAGATAATTTATTATGTAATTCAATTTCTTATTATATCGCCTCAAATATAATTTGTTAGTAATTATAATTATAAGAATATAATGATTAGAATCTCTAAGAATACTTACCTTTTATTAATAATTAAATGAAGAGTAATTAATAAATAATAGAGACTTTTTTTTATAGTTTATCTAAAAGTAATAAAAATGATTTAAACAAGTCCTTCTAACAAGCTAAAAAAATGATAGAAAATAAAATAAAAATATTGGAATAGGATAAAAATAAATAAATTTACTTGAATGAAATTGAAAAGAATCTTATTTATTAATATAGAGAAAATATAATTATATTTAGAAATTTTATTCAAGAAAACAAATTTTCTTATTATTAATATAATGAATTTGGAAATGGATTCTTGTCAAGAAATAATCATTTTTTAATAATATTCGATAGTTATTGCAATTTAATGTAAGACAAAACCAGTTATTTATTTAACTAATAAAATTATATAATTAAGGAATTAAAAAAAGATAACAATTAAAAATGCCTCTAATTAAACACTTCAATCACTAATATTGATACCTACTTAAAGTGTGGATAAGATTATTAAAATTTAATAATAAGTGAAAATTATTGTGCTAGTAAATATTTATAAAAAATTAAAGGTGAGGTTCCTAATTTAACTTACATATCTTAGTTAGAAATAATAGGTGATGTACTAGATTACTCAATAGACCTTCAAGAATTAGCTGAAATTTCAAAAGGATTTGAAGATTTTGTTAATCATATTAAAAATTTAAAAAAAGAGATTAAATTATCTTATAATATTTTGAAAAGACTAAATGTTTTCTTTTGTTCCTTTATAGAATTAAAAATATTATTTAAATGAGAGATTTGAATCTGATAAATAAAATTATTTATTCATTTTTATAAAAATGACTCTTTCTTCTCAAATAAAAATGGAGATAATCTCATTATTATAGTTTCATAAATTAATTTAATTATAATAGATTATAAATTATTATTTATATTAATATTATCATTTTGTATGATTTTTTAAATACATTATTCCCTTTTAAAATATAAAAAGTTAGAAGTAAATTTAATAAAAGAAATTATTAACTTTTGAAGTTTAGATTAAATTTAAATTATTTATTATTTATTAAATATTATTATAGTTAAATAAATAATCTATCATAAAAATAAAATTTAATTTAAATAAAAAATTTATTATTAAGAAAAAAATCATCATACCATTTTTATTTTTAGAAAGGTTATTGCAAGCAAATACTATGTAGAAGGAAATTAATATTAATTAAAATATATGAGTAAAATATAATAAAGGGAAATAATACACTTGATAATTATGATCAATTAAAAATGTTTATTGTAAGAAAAAAGATAAAGAATTAGTCAATAAAATTAAAATAGTGAATTATATATAATAAATTAAAATAATAGATAATATAAAAAAATGTTTTATATTAAATAAAATGGAATTATCAATACTAAAAAATTTAATAAAAATCTATTGAATTTATTATTAAATATAAAAGGTTGGAGATTAAGTTATCTAATATTAATAAATATTATCTTAATACCTTATTCCCTCTTTAAAAAATAATATCAATTAATTTAATAAATAAAATAAATTTATTTTATTATTAAAAATATTAATTAAATATTTTAGAAATTATTAATTGAATCTATTAAATCTAAAAAAATTAATGATTATTTTTAGAAAAGTGTTGAATTATTTAAATTTATTTAGATAAGAGTGTATAGATATTTAGAGTATTTTAAATTAATAATATTTAAAAATTTTATTCAAATATTTTAGCTACTTTATTGAAAATATTCAACTATCATCTACTAAAATAATTTGTTTCTTTAATTCTTGTTCTTTTTTCATAGCTGCTTCCTTTTATGAAAATCTCTACATTTCTTTAAGGATGTTTATTTCAATAGTCCTTAACTTATTCCCTAAATCAGAATTCTCATTAAGTAACTATCTTATTTGAATTTCTAAATCTTATATGTGTTTAATGTATTAGTATTTTTCATTGGTATGGATTTCACTTTCTTTCTTTAACTAAGCTATCTCTTTCTTTAACTCATCAATTATTTTTCTTTCTTACTCTTTATCAGCTGATCCTTATTTATTATCATCTAATTCTACTTTGACTTTTTAATAATATAATCTTTCAAATAAATCATCAGTTTATTTCGATGGGATACGTTAAGCTTAGGAATTAACCATGTCTAGATTATCATTAGGTTATTAATCTTATTGATTTTCTTATTTAGTATATTTATATGGTTCGATATCAGTTTGCGCTTCTTCATCTTTCATTTTATTTGCATAGTTTTTTAAATCATAATGATCCTCATTACCTTTATAAAAATGAATTAACAATATGTCCTTAAAAGGATACTTTTCTACCTTATTTCTTACTCTAACAACACTTACATATTAATTCAATTTATACCTACGGCCAACCATATATTAAAAGTTCTCAAGTATCTAAAGTCTACCATTAATATTTTAAGATTTTGTTGAAAAAAATCTAGCATATCCAATTTCTTTTATTAATTTTCTTAAGTTTTTTGATGATACTTTGATAAAAAAACACCTTCCTTTTAAAGCAAGCCTTTTTATTTCCTTTATGCTAGCAAAAGAAAATTTACCCTTGGTATACTGCTTATAAAATTATTAATAAATATCATAATAAAATTCATCCAAGCCTTTAGGATCAGCATATTTATCAGTATTGAAATTAAGATTTCGGTACTTGATAAATATTTATTTTCTCTTCTTTATTTATTTTTTAAAATTTGTAAGCTATTTTTTCATTAGAAATGCAAAAATTTAAATAGTTATTAAAGATAAATAATTATATATTATTTATCTGAAATAGAAAATTTTTAATTCAATCTTATTTTCCCTTTTAGTTTCATTTACAAAAATAATTAATTACCTCTTTCTACTCTAATTTGACAAATAATTAATTTCATTTAAACGGATGCTATTATTTCAAATTAATATATATCTGATGAGTTAAGGACACATCTCCCCTTCTATTTATTACACTAAAGCCAGTCTTAAAAAATGGTTTGTAATTTTAGGTTTTAGTTTACTTATGCCTATAAATATAATAATTAAGGTTTATTATTTAAAGTATAATTTTCCAATTATAATAAATTTATATTATTTTCTAAAATTTTTGCTGACCTTCATTATCAAAGCTAATCTTAAATTCTTCTTTAAAATACATATTTACCTATCTTTCTATTTATTTTGTATTGAATTGAAAATAAATTTTAAGAAGATGAATAATTAATATAATCTATTCTAAAATTATAATTACATAAATTAATATTTTTAATTTTTTAGAGATTTCATTTTTTAAATTGATTTAATTCTAAATATTACATTAAAATTGACCTCAAATTAGTTTCTATAGTGTTATTTATATATATATTCTTTATTTATTTTTTCATAACCTCCTATATCAAATCTATAATAATAGTTTCATGTTCTTTATTATTATTAGTAGTAATAGAAAATTATTTAAAATTAAATATTTATTTTAAAACTTAATAAACATAATAAATTAAGTTTTATGATAGTTTCTGCTTAAAAATGCTTATTAAATAGCTTAAATTATAAGGGAAATGAAGAATAGAAGCACAAATATATTTTGTTTGTATTAGCTTAAACTAGAAATGCTATAGTATTTTAATTATTAATAAAATCTTATTCCAAATTTTTATTTTACTTTTTATTCTATAATCATTATGTTACTTGCTCTTTTATTATTATATTACTAAATTTTGCTGAGGAAAGTGAATAAATGATTGAAGATTGAATTCTTTATTGATGACGTCACCTTTTATTATAATATCTTTATTTTATTAATTTTGATGATGAAATTTGATTTATATGTTGGAGGAAATATATGATATCTTAATAAACTCATTATCTAAGAAATAGTTAATCAATTAATTAATGAATTTACACTACAGAAAAAGGTATTTAAAGAAATGAACTAAACTAGATCCTAAAAATGCGGAAAGCACAATCAATATATTATTGAATTTGCTTGTTTAGATAACAATAATAGAAATCCATTCTAGTGTTCAGTATGTATGCTTAAAGACATAGGAAAAAGTCAATTTATTTACATTCCTGAGGTTATTAGTATCTAAAACAATCTCCCTATTCAAAACTGGCCAAATGGGATTTAGCAAGAAGTTCTTGATTTCCTAAGTTTAAATTCTTAGTCAGATAGGAATTAATAAATAAAAGATAAGATACTTTAATTTTATAAAGAATTGACATGCTAGATTTTATAGAAAATCGATGATTCAGAATAATAATCTCTTAAAGAGTTAGAAATGTATTAACTAAGTAGAAGTTCTCTCATTGAATTCTATTACTAAAAATTCAAAATAGATTAGTTGAAAGAGGTTTTTTTAGAAAAAGAACAGTTTGATGAAGCGAAGTTCTTATAGATTTTGTACGATTTAGAGTAAACGAAAGGAAATGATATTTTAGAGCTGACATAAAAAATCCAACTTTTAGAAGAAATAGAAAATAAAACTAGTTTTGGTTAACCACAATAGATAAAGGAAGTTATTAACTAATTAATAAAAGAAATTAACTTTTTTCCTTTAATTGATGATAAAAATTAATAACCACCCGAATTGGTAATTGAAAACCTATAATAGGAATAATAAATACTAGATAATAAGGAAGTAGATTTTATAGTTTAAAATACTACAAGATATTTAAACCTAATGGAGATCTCTAAGAAATCAAATGATAAAAGAAAAGCTATTGATGAGATTATAAAAAATATTAGTAATAAGAATAATACTCTGCAAAATATAATAGAGAATAGTAAACAACTCATTATGAGTTCTCAATAAGATTTAAATGATAAGGAAGCTAGTTTATAATAAGAAAATCTAAATAGACTCAAATAACATATACTGACATCTAAATAAATTAGTTAACATCTATAGAGAAGATTATCTTAATATTTAGAAGCAAATGAAGGTAATTTAAATATATCTAGTAACAATTTCCAAGATATTATATCTTCATTAAATATTGAATTGAAGGCTAATATAAATCCATAATCAGCAATAAATAACCAAAGAAGTAATGAAAATACTAATAATTCTATAGTAAAATTTACAAATAATACCTTTAATATTTTGCCATTTTAAGAACAATAATGCAAAATTGTTAGCAGAAATGAACTAAATAACCTTGTCTTCCCATATTAAGCTAATTTATACTAACCTTATGAAACTTACTATTTTAGTTAGGTAGTAATTGATAGAGATATAACTTATATCCTAAGATTCTATAGAAAAAAGGATTCTATAGAAAAACCAATTTAGGGTGAAGGAGTTAGTATTGGAATTATGAACGAAAAATGTAAATATCGCCAATATGGTTCTGAGAAATATAAACAAACCACAATATTTGTACCTCACAAAGAAGTAAGTTTAGAGTTTGAGATGAGAGTTTGTATCAGAAGGGGTTTCTTGTAGGTTACAGATTCCTCAAGAGATTTTTAAAAAATTGAAATCTTAAATATTCCTGACGAAATAAAGCTAATATTCTAAATATTTACTAACGGAAACGAATTAACACTTACACATTATGAAGAGTTAACTCATTTTGTCCCTTTATGAAATTATTTATCATTCATATTTTCATTTAAAATATTTAGAACTTTAAAAGTGAGGGATTTTTATTCAGTTTAATAATAAATTATTTTCTGATGAGTTTTTAAAAGTAATAAATTAAGTTACTAAAAACCATTTATTTTTATAAATAAAATTTAATATCCTATTAATATTTGGGTATATATTATTTGTTGTATAAAGTACTAAGTAGTAGTATAAAATTTACTCTTAACTTCATCTATATCTACAGGGAAAAATTATTGATATTCAATAGTATTTTAGATTTTGAATGGGGTCTAAAACCTTTTGCATTGCACTGTATCTTAATAACTCTTTTTTAAGATTAAGAATACCCAATTCATTTACTTCTCATTTGTTTCTTCTTTAAATACAGATTACATTTTTTTCATAAATATTCATATTTTTGATGTTATATTGATTAAAAAGTTTAATTTTATGCTTCTTAATCTTTTAATCAAATTAAACTCTAATATTAGTGATTTAAATATTAGGTGATATATATTGCATGTGAATACCATTATTGAAATCTTGAAATCATAATAATATTATCTAAAATAAAAATTATTAAAATATTTGTTTGGTTTAAATTTTGAACAAAAATGAGAATTTAAGATACTAATAAAACTAATTATGAATTTATTCTTAGTATATTATGCTTTACTAACATAAAAAATTTATAATTTAATAGATTATTAGAAAATCAATATCTATATTCTTAAATATGTAATGATAAAATATAGTTTAATTTATTCTATCAAATCATATCAATTTTGACTAATCTCTTCATTTACTTTAGTTTTTATTGATCATAGAATTATAGATAGCGTTACCACTTAAATATTTAAATATAATTAAATTAAAAATAATTAATAATTTATTAATACGAAATTAATAGTAAAAAGTAAATAAAAATAAAATAATATCTTCTGTAATTCAAGAGTTAATATAGTAATATAATTACAATTACTAAATCCTGATAATAAATTATTAACACCTTAGAGTCTAATATTATTTTTACTTTTTGTTAAAATAGTAAATTTTAAAAATAACAAAAATATTTATGAATGAAAAATTAAAGAATAAAAATATTTTACCTCAAATTTAGATTTAAATAGTCAGTTATTCATAATTTTTTAATACAAATCCAAAACTAAAAGCTCCTACTAAAAATTTAAGAAAATAAAATTAGAATTTAATTCTACCTCAAATTAAGAGTTTATTTAGTAATTTTAGAGCAATATTTAAAATGTAAAGAATAAATTTGATATTAAAGGAAAAGAAATTAATAATTAAACCTCAAATTTAAAGATAATGCTGTAAGTTATGAATAATTTTTTAATTTAGATCCTAAACCAAAAACACCATTTGGTCCAATATTATTAGTACTATTTTTAAAGAGTTATGTGAATTTAATAATATAAAAACAACAAATTTTAAATGAAAAGTGAAAGAAAGGAAAATAATTTAAAAATACCTCAAATTTAGAGTTAAGTCAGTAAGTTAAGAACAATTTTTTAATTAAGATACTAATCCAATAGCACTTAATCTCCAATGTTATTTTGACTTTTTATATATAAAATTAAATAAAAGATTATCCAATTATTGAGAAGAATTTAAAAGTAAAATGGGGAAAAAAATATACCTTAAATTTAAAGTGAGTGTAGATAGTTATGAGCAGTTCCTAATCCTGATCCTAAATAACTAGATCCTATGTAATTCGACCTTTTAAGTTTTATGAAATAAGTAAACAAAATAGAAAGAGTCAATTTAAATTAAAAATTAGTTAAAGTAGTAAGTTAAAATTATCAAGCACTTTTCCTAAGCCACAAGCTCCGGCTGGTTAAATATTATTAGAACTTTTTATTTAAAATATTAATTAATATAGAAAATAGAGAGAATAAATTTGAAATGAATCTATAAAAAAAGGTTTTACCTCAAATTTAGAGTTAACATAGTAAGTTAAGAGAATTGAAGAAAATAATAAAAGTAATATGGAATAAAAATTAAATAAAATTATGTTAAAATTAATTTAAAAAAATAAATGGTTATTTATTATTATTTTTTGTTAAAATAATTTATGAGTAATTTTAAAAAGGAATTAAAATATCTATTTGTTTTAAGAAAATCCATTCCAAAATTTAATAAGCTTTTATTTGAAATTGAAATAATTAAGAAATTTGAAAAAATGAGTAGCGGGGGCACTTTATTTCTAACTGAATAATTATATTTTCTTTCTTTTAATTTAATTAAGATATGAAAATGTGTTTCTTTAGAAAAATATAATAAATTTCTTCTAACTGAAGATTTGAGTTTGATATTTAATTAAATTAAGGCGGGGGGAAAAGATTTATCTATAAAAATGACAAAATTTGATATTTTTAATTAATTTACATTAATTGTAAATGAGTTACTTAGAGGCAAAATTAAGATTATAATCTAATTACATTTTTTCCTACCCCTTAAATATGATAAATCCTACCCTTTTAAAGGAAAATTTCTAAATAAATCAGTATTTTATTCACATATGTTTTCAAAATTGGATGTTAACTCTACATCCTACTTATTTTTTTAAGATATAAATTATGTACCATAGTTGGAAAGCAGAGACTGCACTGAGTACAGATATGCAGCTGAATTCTAAATCCTACTCATTTATATAATTTAAATGTTTAGAGAAATTATAGAAGTAATAATTGTTATCTTTTTTATATTTACGTGGGATCGAATCTCTTCTCATTCCTTTTTTTTATTAAAAAATATTAAAGAATAAAAAAAATTTAGAAAGATTTTTACTTTTATTTATAAATTAATTAAAGATTATTATCAAATTTTATCTTCTAATAAAAAGAATTAACTGAATGGAAGAAAGAATATCCTACTCAATAACTACTAATTTATTAAATAAATGAAAGTAAAACCTAATTTATTTTAAAACAAGTAACTATTTATTTTTTGCTTAAATTTTTATTTTTGTTGCAATATATTTTTTAATAAACTATTTATATTCAAAGTATTTTATTTTGTAAGTTCATTTATAGATGGAGGAAAAGTAATAAAGTAATATATTCTAAAAAAAATTAATTTTCTCAATATACCTAAGTTCTTAGAATAAGATATAGTATTTATTTAGGGGATTATTCTTATAGATTTTGATGAGTTTTTAAATTTACATGAATAGAATATATTTTTGAGAAAACACTTTTATTGAATAATTTTATTAAACTATCGAAGTAATAAATTATTACAGACATTGAATTATGAATTATCTTACTTAAGATCAACATTAAGAAACAACCTTATTATAATTTTGTTTACTGTTAATTTTCGAAGGATTAAATAATAAAAATGTATATTTTAGTTTAAAATAGATTAGATAGTGTTAGTATTATCAAATGAATATCAGTGCAGTGTATTAGAATAGGTTTATAGTAAAATAGTAGTTAAGGTTTAGTTATTCAGTAAACCTTATCAATTATCTAAACATTTTTAAGAAAACACTTTTATTATAAAACTATCAAAACAATTTAATTTAGAAATACTATTTGTAAGAAATAACAAGGCAAAGTTTAAATGCTTGAAATTAGCTATTTTACCTTAAAATTGCATCCTGATGTGATGGTATATTTACTAGTTTTCGATAATAAGGTGAAGAAAATGTAACATTATTTATGATAGATAATAAATACTATTAATGATATTAACTTTGCAAATTATATATGTTATAAGATCTCAACCTTTCATAAATATCAATAATATTTAATTTCATGTGATGAAAAAATTTACTAATTTTTAAAATGATATTTCCCTAACATGTGATGAAAATAAGTCCAGACTGAATGAGTGATATGCTTTAAGGTAGATTGCAAATATATTGATTATAAATTAGATAATATATACATTAAAATATTCAATGGAATTCTATTGCCCCTTTTTAATATACTTTATAGTCTTTTTAGAATAGATAAATCAATATATTTAAGGAGAGGAAGGATATTCTAAAAAGAATTATCAAATCAAAAATAGTAATATATAAAATAAATATCAAAAAATATTTTTATTTTTTTCCTTTTTAATTAAATTTCAATATTCTATCAATATAAATGAAATACTTTTATCTTAGACAAGCACTCTCTTCCTCTTCATAAATTGGAAAGCTATTTTCATAACGTAAAGTATAGTTCTCTCTCTATATAATAAATATCTTCAATTATCTACTTTTTAGGTATAGAAAAATAGAGAACTTTTTGATTTAATTATTTTTGTTTACTTTAAAAAATCTTAATTAAGACTTTAAGTTTTTGAGGTTTTTATTTCCTAAAGGACAGATGTCTATGAATGTTAAGAAGATAAACAATAACTTTTAGAAAATATCTATGAGAGTAGCCAAAATAGTATTAACAAATAATTGGAAAATAATTATACATTCATATCTTACAATATTTATAATTGAGAGAATAGTCAGAATTTTTATTCGTATTTAAGCTTAATATTTATGATAGGAGTAATAATACCAAAAATAGTTGCAAAATTGGGCATAAATCATTAAATTGTTACTAAAAATTTGAGGAAAGTATGGGTTTATATTTGTAATATTAGGTTTTTTGTTTTTAAACTAGCGTGGCTCTTGTATATAAAATATTAAGATTGAAAATTGAAAAAAAGAGGTTTCTTAGTTGCCATTATATCTTAGAATTCTAGTCGTAAAATAAATGTATGAAAAAAATTAGGAAGAGGACTTATTTATCCAATAGATTAATAACTAAAATTTCAGGAAAGTATGGGTTTCTATTAGAATTGAAACATAATTTGAATTTAATACAGCGATATTATAGCAGATTAAATACTTAGATAAGAAATTGAAAAATATAGTTGCACCATATTTATATTATTTTAGAATGCAAATATTAATTAACTAAAAAAATGTGATGAAAATCAGAATGAGTGCTTTTATAATCATAACAAAAAATCAAGGAAAGTATGGGTTTCTATTAGTGATGAAACTATGTATAAATTTTAAAAAGTATTCTAATAATGGAATTCATACTTGGATTAGAAATTGAAAAATAGTGTTATAAGGTAGGTGATAATGTATTATAATTCAAAACAAATCCTTCAAAAAGTATGAAAGGTAATTAGAATGATAGCAACACTTATAATAAATCTAAATGTAAATTATAGTTAACATCCATGAAAAAAATTGGTGAGTTGCTATATATATATAAATATAAAAATAAATACTATTATTTAATTCTAAAAATAATTTATTATTTTAAAAATTTGAAATTAAATATTTTATTTTTTATTGATTTCTTCACTATTTCTTCTACAATTCTTCGTTTCTTCCTACATATTTCATTAGCATTATAAAATATTAAATCTTTAATCTAGAATTAATATAGATAATATTTATTTAGAGAGGGTTTTAGAATGGTTGAAAGGGGTGGAGTTCATAACATTATTCTTTACATTTAGAAATAAAAAATAAATTTAAAAAATTCAATTAATTATCTAAATTAGATGACTTTCTATAGTTATTATATAAAGGTGATATAAATTTTTTTTTATAGAAGCATTCATAATAGTGTTGTAAACTATTTCTGATCCTAAAAAGTTATTATTAGCTATGAGTCACTCCCTAATTTCGGCATTTAATAGCTTGTCCTAGAATTCAAAATATCTTTTAATACCAACTATGGTAGTAAAACTTTCAGGATTGAAAAGTTCTATTGGGAAAAAGAAAGAAAGTAGCACACTATAAAAGACATCTGACATAGTAAGCTTAAGAAGAAGTAAGCAGGAGATAAATCTGCTCAAATCTCGATCAATTCTTTGACCCACACATTTCTGTAAAATTCTTTTTACCTTTTCTGTAAGCTGTGTATTTTTGAACTAGAATTGCTGCACATCAAACTATTCAGTTATTTTTTTACCTTTAGTAGATTCCTTTTCTTCCTTAGTAAAATTAATATCAAGTATATCGACAATGATATTTTTCATTTCTTATTGGTCAATGGTCTATGGTTGTTAGCTGGCATGAGAGGTAATTAACTTGAGAATAATTTTAGCTTATTAAGTTTATTAATCTTAATTAGCTTAATTATCTTCTTACATCCACTGGATGTTTTTTTTCTTAAGGGATTTACTGATTAGATTAAAAAAGAACAAAGGAACCATTTCATTAGTTTCTTACAAAGTATACTCACTAAAAATTTCATTTGCTTTGTTATTATCTATTATTATATCCTTAAGTATACTTTACAAACTGTGAGAATTTTTAGCAATTTAATTATTTTATTGACAATTTAGTTAGAGGTAATTTAAATTAGATATTAATTTTTTTCTTAGCTCTTTCTTCCATCTACATACTTTTTTCTATTTAGTTACGAATTTTTTAGTTAACCAAAGACCAATCCCCATAGTCAAAACTCCCGATACGACCAATCCAACTAAACCTAAGACCGAAAGTCCTCGTAATCCTGCCATTGTCACTGCTGCACCTTCAAATACAGTTGCTGTGACTGGAACTCCACCTAATAGTGTTGCTGAACCTAATGCATACACACCTATACCTGTATATCTTCCACTGTTTTTATCATAATTATCCTAAAAACTAATTTCAGATGGTTTTACTCCATCTATCTTAATATATTATTATAAAATATCATCGAGGACAGTAGTTTGATTGTTTTCATTTTTTTTTAAGATTTCAAGAAGCCCTTTTTGAAATTACCTCTTCCATTCTTCTTCTATTTTTTTTATATTTTGAGCAAAGGTACTACTTGCCTTTAATTACTTAGCCTAGAGAATCATCTAAATAATCTAAATGGAGATGTATTTATCAGTTGGAACATTCTTGAAGAGCTCTTCGATTTCTTATCCTACAGTTTTGCAATATCCTACATACATTTTATTAATTTAATCAGTCACAAATTTCTTTTAATGCAATTGGAGATTAATAATATCAGCAAAGTGTTTTTTCTCACTAAGACCTCTGCTTTTCAGGATAAACATACTGCCAATTAATACTTCATAAAGACTTCTACAGTCTTGGTTTGCCTTGAAACTAGCAGTACTTTCATGGATAGAAGAGAATTACAGCTATCTTATATCATTACAAATTCCATTTAGCTAATCTAATGATACGTTATTGACTTCTATGGTATTTGAATCTTTCAATTATGTAAATTTTGAAAAGAAATAACTCTTTTGGAAAATTGGGTACTCATTGTTTTTAGTAGCTTTCAAATCATCTTGCTTGTTTAGGAGTTCTGTGAAATTAGATAGTATTCCCTTAGTTTTCAAGTAATTGGGATCATTGTAACGAATATCTTCAATATCAACAGCTTTTAGAAATTTAACAAATGGAGTCTTGACCCTCTCATCACTACAGACATGAATAGTAATTGTAGATAAACGGGTTATTTAGGCTATCAAGAGATAAATCTTCTTTCGATATTCTTTACTAAGTTTTTCTAAGGCATTCTCAAACCCTTCACAGTCAAACAAAATCAGTTCAGTATTTTTGTCAAGGCTTGTAGTAAAATACTAAATTCCAATAGTTCCTTTATTTGCCCCACTGTAAGAAGGAAAAATTTGATATGGTTTATCTAGGAATTTAGATGCAATAAGTTCTATTATAGTTGATTTCCCATGACCACTTTCTCCAACAACTGTAACTATTTTAACCTTCTTAGATGCATTCATTAGTAAATGTGGTAATAGCTGCCCATCTTCAAAATCAAGATCCTTACCTTAGTTTCCTATTTTGCACAATACTCTTGCATAAATGTCATCTCTTTTAGAGAATTTAATGGTTTATGTTGAGTTTCCCATTAATCCAATATATTGTTTGAATATATTTATTTCTAAATTATTGTTTATTATTTATTTTTTATAATAAATTTATTATTTTGTGATAAATTTAATTCTTTTTAAATCCCTAAATAGTTATCCATAAATTAAATTTTTGATGATATTCTAATTAATAGAATTCTAAGAGATAATATAATTAGAAATTATAATTTGCTTAACTTATATCTGGAATATTTTTTAGAGCTTATAAATCCTTATTTTATACAGACTAAATTAGGGATAGAATATCATCAAGTTTCATCTACCATTTTTATTTTATCATAGCAATTTCTTGTTTAGTGATATAGATAGCGAGCTAAGAATAAAACATTCAAACCTTCATAGTCACAATAATGTTAAACTGTATTATTTTTTTAAATAAAAGACAAATTATTATAGAATAATTAATCCAGTCTATAAATAATAATGCGTAGTTATTCACAGAAGATATTATTTATCTATCTAGTTAATATTTACTATCAGGAAAATAAAATAAGTAAATTGAATAGGTTTATTATTGATCTTAAGATTTTCCATATCAAATAACAAAGTAGAAGTTTCCCCATAAAAATATAGGTTAATAAAAGAAATATTAGTAAATTTTTACAAATAAATGAATGGGTTTACTATGATAGTATGTCAACCATTTAAAATAAAGATTCTACATAGTTGGAGTTTTCACAAATATATTTATAAAAAAAGTATTTTATTTTAAAGATATTCTTTTAACTTAATTAAATGCTGTTGGGGAATTTCAGGTTTTAAATTACTATTTGTACATTTATTGGGAAATTATGGATATATTCTAAAAATATTTATATTTTTGTTAGAAATAGATTGATGATGTAATATTAAATCTATGGATAATAATAATTAGAATAAGATGTCTATAGAATTTTTTTATTCTTGTAAATTTTGGTGAATAATTAATTAAATAATAGGGTAATAAATATATTTTTGCAAAAAATACTTTTATTTATAAATTTTATTAAGGAACTAGTGCGCAGTAGGCATAGTTCTCTCTCCTGCAAAAATACCCTCTTATTTATTAATTTTTGAATAAATAAAAGTGTTTTCATAAATTATTTTTTCTATATTTATTTTACTAAAACTAGATATTCTGTGTTTTTATTTCAATATCCTAAAATTAAAGATAAAATTCAGTGTTGAATGAATATCAGCAAGTTTTGAAGTAAAATTGATCTCTCAAATTCTTTTTTAAATATATCTTTTTTCTTAATTTTTTTGATAATCCAAGATCCTTTTTCCATTGTATCTTTTACAACTTTCAATTTCATTTCAATTTTTAAAAATTGACAGATTTCAATAGTATTAATTATAACCTTTAAGATTAATTCCTTTTTAGGATAGAATCCAATTTAATTAAAATCCTCTTTATTCAACAGAATAATAGATAATTTTAGTGATAATATTGCACAGCAAACATTTTACCATGATTGATGATTGGGTTAGTTAAAGAAATTAATACAAATATATTTAAAACTACGAAGCTATAATATAAATAGATTGTTAATATGGTTATCATTTCATATCTACTTTTTTATTTAGAAATTAATTTTTTTTTACTATCAATTTCTTTAATAATGATAAGATATCATTTATAAACAAGATAAAAGATTAATAGATGTTTTGTAATATTTGATGTTTAAGATTTATTAATTTAAAATATAAATTCACTTAATAATTTAAAAATTTCTAAGAAGTTCCCCATTATAATATAATCTTGATAATTATATCTTCTCTAATTCTTCATTCTATTCTTTGATTTAAATATCTGCCAAATAACTCAAAATAAAACGGATAGATCAATAGTAAGAAACGGATAGAATAGTAGTAAGGATAATACATTTATTTATCAATAATCTTTCAATGTTATAAACAATCTCTCATTCAAACAACTATTATTGAATTATTGATTATCTACTTTTCATTACATTTTCCCATAATGATTATCAAAATATTATTAATTTATCTCTATAATAGATGTAATTTATATAATTAATAGCTTTAAAGGGTATTAATTTTACATATATATAATTAAAAAGACAATTACCTTTACAAAAATGTAAATTATTTATTTAAATTCTATCTCTAGTTAAATGTTTTGAGATGGATATAAAACATTAAATGAACATATTATCTTTATTTAATTATTAAATTTATTCTAAATTTTAGAATGAAAACATTATTCAGACTTTAGACTCCAATATAGAGGAGGAAGGACATTTTATGCATACCCAGAACCATTTATTTATAAGTTACCTTCAGGAAAGTAGTTACAGACAACATAGGCCCTATTTTCAGAATCACATGAGATTCCGCATCCAAGTTGTAATGTATCCTTCCAAACAACCTAAGTGAAGTGGCCTATTTCTTCTGTTGCTAAATCAGGTGCTTCCTCTCCATAAGTGGAGGGATAATCTACAACTTCATTATACCACGACTAAACAGGATTATATCCTCTTAAGGCAATAAATCCAGAGCTCATATATAGATTTTCTCCATAACCTGCTATATCACTATGCTCAAACAATTGATTATGGGCAAGATAATATGCATAATCTTAAGCAATCTGATTAATTTCCGAATTCAAAATAAGGGGAGGTGAACCATGCTTAGCACGAAGAGAATTATGTCTCTATAGAGCGTCTTATCTGAATTAACTAAGAGTATCTGAGTAACATTACGATTCTACAAAAGGGAGGAGAATGATTAAGAAAAGGGATATAATACTTGCCTATTTCATTATTATTTATTTTCCCTACTTTTTAAGTTATTTTTTGCTTTGAATTGTTATTCTTAAGTGAATATATTATTTATTAATTATAATACATATAGATGTAAAGATTCAAATATCTAAACTTCTACTTCATTAAAAATTTTAATTAAATGAATGAATAGACAGATAGAATAAAAAGATATAATTATTTATAAATAAGAGTTGGATTGCACATTTTTTGAAATAGTCCTTATATTTTTTTCTTAATATATATTTTTTAATAACTATTTGAAACCAAGCATACTTTTCCATTTGAAATATGGGTGCTTTGATTCCCACTATTAGTTTTTAGAGTTTGATTATTTTTTAATTTACTCTAAATATACGTTGATTTTATTAAATAATTAATTGCTTCATACTAATTTAAAATTTTTGTGTAAAGTATAATTGTAATACCTTATCTGTTTCTTTAAGCTTAAATTCATTCTATATTGCTTCATTTTTTATTCTTTTCTCTTTTTCTGCAATTATTATAAATATTTTTTATTTTTATTAGAATCTATAAATATATATTTTAAAGTATTTATCTTCAATATTTTGTTATAAAGAAAATTATAAATGGTGTAGATTTATAAGATCTTTGGAAATTATAGATAATCCTTCATCTTTTGTAATATTTTTAAATAATTGTGATGATTTATTAATTAATCCTATTCTTAAATTTAAAACCTAAATCAGGCTAAAAATTTATCTAAATTTTATAATAAAAATAATTAATAATAAAGCTTTTATTCACCCAATAAGCACTCAAATAATAATAATTAGTATACTATCATTTATCTTTGATGGTTATTACAACTTATCAACAGATAATATATCAAATAAAAATAGAAAACGATCATATAATCTAGTAATAAATTCAAACTTAAACCATTGCTAATTTAATAAATAAATTTCTTAAAGATATTTATTAACAAGGACTCTCTCCCTCTTCGTAAATTGGAAAACTGTTTTTTATATCTATCTCTTTATAATAAATATCTTCAATTATTTATTTTTAGGTATAGAAAAATTAAACTGCTTTTTGTATTCATTATTTTTGTTGGCTTTAAAAAATCTTAATTAAGACTTTAAGTTTTTGAGGTTATTATTTCCTAATGGGTAGTTGTTTTTAGAATTTTAAGCATATAAACAATGGCTTTTAGAAGATATCTATGAGAGTAACCAAAATAATATCAACAAATAAATAGAAAATAGTTATACATTTTCATTTATTAAAATATTTACAATTGAAAGAAGAGCTTGAATTTTTGTTCATATTTCAGCTTAATATTTAGGTTAGGAGTAATAATACGAAATATGGTTGCAAAATTGGGCAATAAATCATTAAATTATTACAGAAAATTAGAGGGAAGTATGGGTTTCTATTTGTAATGCAATATTTTTTGTTTTTAAACTAGCGGGGCAGTAGTTTATTAAATATTTGGATTGAAAATTGAAAAAAAGTGGTTCGTTAGATGCCATTATATCTTAGATATCTAGCAATAAAATAAATGTATGTAGAAAATTAGGAAGAACACTTTATTTATCCAATAGATTTATAACTAAAATTTCAGGAAAGTATGGGTTTCTATTAGAATTGAAACATAATTTGAATTTAATCTAGTAAGATTATATCAGTTTAAATACCTGGATAGGAAATTGAAAAATAGTGTTGAGCTCTGCTCTGTATCATATTATTTTAGAATGCAAGTAATAATTAACTAAAAAAATATGATTAAAATCAGAAAAAGGGCATTAATAATCATAACAAAAAATCAAGGAAAGTATGGGTTTATATTAGCGAAGAAACTTGGTTTGAATTTTAAAAGGCATTATAATAAAGGAATTAATACTTGGATTAGAAATTGAAAAACAGTGTTATGCAAGGGAGGTGATGATGCATTATAATTCAAAACAAATCACTAAAAAAGTATGGATGGCAATTAGAATCCTAGCTGCCCTTAGAATAAATCTAAATATGACTACTTTAAAAGTAATGCAATTGATCAAATGAAATAATTTTTATCTAATTCTAAATTAAAGTAAAGAAAATGTGTATAATTTTTGAAAATTTATAATAATTAAAAAGGATTATGAAAATATGTCAATTTAAAAGCATTATTGAGGAAATGTAGCATAATTTTAACAACTCTAAGGATTAGTATGTTGTAGTAAATTTTTATGAAGTACTTTAAATCCGCTCAAAAACTAATAAATATTTTAATAGTTGCTAGAAAAGATAAAATTAGATATCTCCCTAAAGGTGATAGTAAAGGATTGATAATTAGAAATTAATTATCGTATTTATAATCTGAATAACTCTATAGTGTCTTTAACCTATATAGAGTATATTACTTAGATATTAAATTAACTAGTAAATTAATTTTAGGTATACTTATGTATTGAATAGGGTATCAGGTATGGGATAATAATATTTGTAGCATTTTAAATTCATTTTATAGGTAAAATATGTACATATTACCTACCTCCTCTTTTAAAAAAACTAATAGATTTTCTACTCATAGAAAGAATCTACTATAATTAATAACAATATTTTAATTCTGCACTAAAATCCTCTTTTTAAAAGGAAAAGAGGCTAAATACTCTCTTCATCTTATGTATCCAGCATTCTTTAAAATTAATTAATGAAAAAATCTGATAATTCCAAGAAAAAATAATCAAAAATCGAGACAAATAGATTACAACCATAATGCTAATATTTATAATTTCACTAACTGGCAAGAGGTTCACCTTGGATGTTGAATAAAGTGATTCCATTGAGTAAATCAAGAAATATCTAAGTGAGAAAAATGATATCTCTGTAGATTAAATAAGACTTGCTTTTGCTGGAAATTTACTATAAAATAACAGAACTCTCTCAGACTACAATATTTAAAAAGAATCAACTCTTCATTAAGTTCTAATAGCCAAACGTGGATAAAACTTTGGGTTTAATTACAATGGAATTGAGGTAGCAGCAGAACAATAATTTAATTCGAATATACCCGATCATTGTACCCTTACTGATGGGTTGAATGTGGAGAGTATCTGTCATAATTTGGATTGTACTTGTTTTGAGAAGGTTGTGACAGTATAAATAGGTTTTGGAGGTTTTAGCATCCCTGAGCTGTGCAAGCTCTCATAATACAGATGTCCTATCTGCAAATAGAAGCCTTAAGATCTGCATTAAAACCCAATTCTAACTTATTGTAAGTATTCT
The DNA here is from genome assembly GCA_000260095.1 of Tetrahymena borealis. Taxonomy (NCBI): domain Eukaryota; phylum Ciliophora; class Oligohymenophorea; order Hymenostomatida; family Tetrahymenidae; genus Tetrahymena; species Tetrahymena borealis. The sequence goes on along the minus strand of JH651252.1, from coordinate 101,021 downwards.
ATCCATGGAGATTTCATCCCCGAAGGAAAGTAAGAACGAGAGACTATCTCTAAAAATGGGGAGGTAAAGTATGGTTATATATAATTCAATGAAAAAGACTACCCAAAAAAGTCTTGGCTCTCCCTTAAAATACATACCATGCCTATTTGATCAGTACACCTTGTAATTAATCCTTCAGTACTGAATAAAATGAAGATTTTTTGGTTTCAATTCTAAATTATAAATTGGATTCTTAGAAATTAATTAAAAATTTAAAAATTTTATTATTAAATGTCTTTAATATATTAATATAACTTTATGAATATAATAAAAAGATTAAATCTTACTTAAATTTTTTATTTTTAAAAACTCTTAAGAATATATAAATTTGTTTATTCAAACTTAATGTTAAATAAAGTGTCATTAATTATGGATTAAGATCTATTTATTTATCAGTTCCCTTCTCCTATAATCAAGTAAATAATATGGCGATATTTTAATTAAAATTTTTCAATTTTCTGCTTTATTTAATTTTTTTAACATTATTTTTACCTATTAGTTAGATAAAATATTGATAAATAGAAATAGTTATTAATAAGATTGTATTATTATTTATATTATTAACTTAAACTTTACTTTCATCATATTTTTATTTCTGTATTTTGATATTTTATACTTACTCCCTATTTATTTAAAAATTAATAAATAGAAATTATATTTATTAATAGAATAGCTAAATATTTGTAATACTAATTGCATTTAAAATTAGCTTAAATTAATCTATAATTATTTAATACCTATAATTCTAATCTTTTATCTTGATTGTCTAACGCATAATATTATGATATTTAGATTATAATGTTTTATATTTCTATTTTTTACACTATTATTATTGGTTATTTTGTTTAAATATTAAAAGAATTGTAGTATAATTATATTATTATAATATTTAAAATTAACTAAGAATAATTTGTAATTTTATATGATATTATTTAAATATATTTAATTGATTGATTAATTCCCTTAATCCTCCTCTAAATAATAATATGATACTTTCATTCATTTTTTATTTATTTTTATTAGGAAATAAAATGAGAATGATGTATCATTTTTAGATGTATATTATTTGAATTAATTTTATTAATTTATTCCTTCATAATCTATTTATTTTAGATTTAAAATTTTTTTAAATATAAAATAAGAATACTTAATTTAATATTTTATAATTTAAAATTATAAATTTTATAAAAGTAATATTAATTAGATTAGATTTATTTAATATGGGAAATAGCATTGATTTATTAGTAATTAAAAATGACACTTAAAGCAAATAAAATTATGTTTTTGTTGAAAAAATAGGGATGAATATGTAATGTAGTATATGTAATATTAGCCTATTTAATAATAATTAATTTTATCACAAAATGAGTTTATTACAACAAAATATTTTCATTAATTTTAATAAAATCAATTTTTTGAATTAAACCAAATAGTTAACATTGTGATGGCTGATATTATTATCTCTATTATTAAATAAACAATAGAGTAATACATGCCCATAGTATAGTTATTTTTTATGGATTGTTAAAGCATCACAATTATCAAAATAATTCCAACTATTTTATAAATGGCGATAATGATGTTTCTAAAACGTATTATCTAACTATTATCATTTTATTTTTTTTCTCGATAATACATAATAGATGATATTACTAAATAGATGAATTTTTTTATAGCATGAATGACTATCAAACTGATACATAGATTACGGATAGAGTCAGGACTTTATTACATAATCCAAGGTAGTAGAATTGGTAAGAAATCAGTAAATAATTCTGCAAATACGCCTATAATTAGCTCACTTTATTAATTATAAACAGTAATCCAAAAAATCAAATTCAATATAATCTCATACAAAACAAATTAAGATGCAAGGATATAATCAGGTGAATCAGCCAAATCAGTTGAGAAAGCTAAGAAAGGGAATAAACAACTAAATGATTGCATGATTTACATAAGCAATCTCTATTCTGAAATCTAAAGAGGAGTATTCAATTATTTTGTTGGAGCCAATCCTAATATGCAAGCTTAATAGAATGTCAATTAAATGAAGACAAATACTTTTAAATCAGTTAGTTGAGTGTATCTTGTAAGTATTACATTGAAAAGCTGTACTATTCCAACAACTGTAGTAATTATTTCTGGATTTTCTAACTTCAATGATTAATGCTTATAATATCTTACTATAAACATAAATGCTTAATAAATAAATCGCAGACCCCAGTAAACATCGTAAGTAACTAGGCTAAACCCATCATCAATATTAGTAGCTAACACTGTCCAAAATTCTAACCATACAGAAATGAGAGTGATTATAACATTGAATTTGTTGTTGAATATATTATAACACAAGTCAACCAATAATAAAATTATCTAAATAAAAAGCATGACAGCAAGATCTACTTTCATTTTATAGGAAAAGATGAGTATTTCTTGAACAATTAAGAAAATTATAGATATTATTCCTATTGCTTTGATTACATTTATTACATTACTTTATGAGAACTGTATTATGTCAGTCATTTACTTTACTTGAAAGAATTCTTTATAAAATTCAATTGCACTAAAGAAAGTTAACTATTTTTATTTTTCTACTTATATAGGTTCTATAGTGGTTATAGGACTCAAATCAATAGTTAAAGGTTCCTTTTCTCCCTCAGGCAGTAAGGATATCCAATCTCCTTTAAGTGGTTTAAAGTAAGTTTCTAAATCTCTTATCAATTTCTAAACGCTTTCTCTATCTTCAGGTTTTTTTTTTAACATTTTAATTAGAATCTTGTCAATGTATAATTTATACTTTGAATTATAAAGGTTTGGGAAAACTTTTTTTATAATATTTTAAGATTTCTTTCTTATTTTAGATGCCTCATGAAATGTTAATTCTCGTTCATGAATCAATTCTAGAAATATCTATCCTAACGAGAAGGTATCTGCTTTGGTAGTAAATAATTTTTGGTTTTTCCAAACTTCTGGAGCTGAATAAAGAGCTGTACCACCTACTTTTGAGATTTGAGTTTAAAGTTTTGAAGGGTCTCTCAAAATTTTAGCTAAGCCACAATCAGCAATCATAAATTCATTTTTTTCCTTGCTATACAAAATATTATCTGGCTTAATATCAAAATGAATGATTTATTTATAGTCAAATTCTGCCAAGCCTTTTAACAATTATAGAGTTATTGCATAGACTTGACTTTCGCTAAAACCTTTCTTCTTAACCATATCTTTAAGTGAGGAATCGCAAAGTTCGGTTACAATACAATAAATACCTTCCTATTCATCATGGATGCTTTTTAAAATATTCAAGATATATCTCTAACCTTTTAATGCTTCAAGAGTATGAACTTCATTCTAATATTCTTATAATTTATCAGAATCATTGCATTTCAAAAACTTAATTGCTACATTGCAATTAAATTATTAAGAAAAAGCCTAATATACTTTTCCAAATGAACCCTCTCCAAGTGGTTTATTTTTTGTAATACTAAACTTATGCCCTTCTAAGAAAGTTTAAATTTTCTCATCATTATCAAATTTGTTCAATTGTTGTGATTCCTATTGGTCAGCATGTATTTAATTTTTGTTTTTATATTTTTAAGATGTTACTTACTACTAACCCATAGATTATTAAAGAAAATTTTCTTACTTTCTTATTTTTTATCTTTCTTAGCTTTTTTCTTTTGTAAATTAACAAAATAATACACTTTTCTTTCAAATTAGAAACAATATAAACTCAGAATAGATCTAAAGAAGTTTGCACATCATCTGTAAATCAAATAAATAATTATTAATAAGTTAAATAAATGAGAATTTATGAAATAACTTAACTCTTTATACTTATTTATAATAATAAACTTATTCGCAAGCTTATGAATATTTATTTAATTAAGATGAATTCTATTCTTTTTAAGTAAGATTTCTAGATACAAATCATAACTGTTTTCAAGAAGCTTAAGATACTTTGCTTCATTATTTAGAAAAGTAAAAAAACTCCAAAAGTCTCTAATTGATTTAATAATTGAAGAGATATATTCAATTTTGATTAAGGTTTTTTTACACCCATATCAATTATTATAAAGTGAAAAGATATTTCTTTTATTAAAAAATTAAAAAAAGAAGATCAATTCTCTGATTAGTGGTAATTCGGAGAATAGTTTTAATTTCTCAGGAGAAATAGAGTATTACTAAAATTTAAGCTTATCTAATTAGATATTGGTCGTTTGCTATTTTATGGTTAATACTCTATTATTAAAGTACGTCATAATAAATTATCAGCGCTGAGTTTCAAAAGTATAGCATTGATCTTTTATTACTATTTTTCACAAGCAACTGCAATACTATTTGATTCATCATTTTTATGGAAATTCTTCTCAATATTAAAATTATTCTAGTCTTTCAATTTATAAATTCTTTAATCACTATTAATATTTCATATTTGTTATAAATCCTATTATTTATTATTTATTGCAAAACAAGATGTGTTTTTTAAAAAATCATTTTAGCTAAGGAGGGTAATAAATATCTGAATAATTGTTAGTAAGCTACGTTCGTTTTTTAAGTCCAATTCTTCTGTAATATGTAAAAATCACTAAATTCCACTTTTAGTTAGAGTTGAACTAATAATTAATTACCGCAATTTATCAATGATTAATTATCATCATATCTTATAATTCCTAGAACTAAATTACAAATTTTTCTTACTAAATTCACCTGTTAATTATTAATTAATTATAAACTAAAAGAATTTTATTTTCCTCTCCAATAGATTCTAACTTGACTCACATTGAAGGAAATTATTTAAATTTGAGTATATTTTTACTTTTGCAGTTAAAGATTCATTTTAATGTCAATATCCATTGTAAAATGACCAATAATAGCATCTCAACAATAAAAATGAAAGAAATACTTAATTAATTTCCCTAAAAACTGCTAAATATTTCTAGATGAATTAATATTTGGGTATTTTTACTTTATATTTTTTCATAGTCCATAATTCTAGAAAAATATTTTGATTAATTTTATAAAGTAATATTTATTTATCTTGACTAAATTCTAATCCAATTAATTAAAGAAGTGTATTGATACCAGAAAATTAATTAATATTAATACATACTATATGAAGATCTATCCCTCTTTACTCACCAAAGCTAAATTATATTTATTATCAAATATATATAATAACTCGTAAGAGGGAGAAGCCTAATCAAGAAAATCAATATTATTAAATTTTAATTAATTTAATCTATTATTTTTATGTAGATTTAATGTAAGTGTTTTTAATTTGAGGATAGAATAGAAATAAATTTAGAAAAAGAAATTTTATTAAAGATTTTTTATAGGAAAATAATTATTTTAATTTAGATTTGGATACTACCTAATAAGATTAATATATCTATATTCTTATTTATGATTTTATATAAAAAAAGAATTAATTCAATAATATTTTGCTTCTAATTTTCGTAAGCCTTAGTAATTTATCTATCTAAATATTATTCTATATTTGATTGTTTAACATTACTTAATATAATTTAAAATTAATTAGACATGTGTATTTAATAAAATATAAATACTAAATTAAATATAAAATCAAAATTAATATAACTTATCATAAGCCTCTTAATCATCATAATATATTAGTTGGTTTTGATCAAATACTAAAGAAGCTCAATAATATTTTTAGTATTGAAAATCATAAATATTTGTATTTTTATTTAATAAAAAAATTGTATTACTCTATTATTTTACTAAATTGAATACCTATTTGAGTTAATTTAATATATATAAATAGTACAATTTTTACTTCTTAAATCTCATAAGCAACCTAATTTGAAATCCTTCCTTATTCTTGTTAAACCCATTTTTAATTTAATTAAAGTTAATAATGTAGAAAAAACTTATTTTTGCTTTAGGAGGTATAATTCTTTCATAAATAGGAAATATAATTCTTTTATGATCTGAATTGAGATGATTATGATACATAGTAAGTATGGCAATAAGAATTCAAATTTGAGCAATTCATAGATTATTATCTATCTTTATTTGTTACTTTCATACAAACATTATATTTCTAAAAAATCAGTATAGTAAATTACTGGTTCTATTAGTTATAGAGTTTTTATCAAGCTTAATAAGAAAATTCTTTAATTATAGAAAAAATTCATTATTTTTAAAAAATAATAGCAAGGAATGTAAACTTATTGTAATATCTAAATAAATATTACTTGTCTCATTTATTTATTTAGTCAATAAAATTAGAATATAGCTCAGCTAGTGAGATAAGGATAACTCATAAAATATATTATTTCGTTAATTACCTATAATTTTATTTCATAAGAGTCCATATTAACCACTATAGAAAAAAATATTTAATTTAAGCTTGTGTTGTGTATTTTAAAATTTTAGCTTATTCCAAAGATTTGATCTATATAATATAATAATTATTATCAACGAAATTATATAAAATACACTTGGAATAATAGAGTAAAATAAAGTTATAGAAAAATTTTAATAGTTATTGTACTATATTACTATTATTAAACAAATATTATCTCAAAGTCTATTAAATAAAAAACACAGTATAAAAAGTATATAAAAACAAAATACCTCTATAGAAGTATATTAAATAAACCCATAGAAGGAACTTTAATGCTTAAACAAAGAATGGAATGTAGTTTTTACCATAAATTTAGGAGGATAAAGGTGGAATCCATATCCTTAGTGCTGAACATTAAAAAAATGCTGAGAAAGGAACTTAGGATAAACATGAAAAAGGTTAGAGTCGCTAGAAAGCTGACTAAGATCGAAAGAAATAGCATGACAAGAAGTAAAAAAAAAAAATAAAATAAAAAATGACACCAAATAGATGCTGAAGCTACTACTCCAATCCATATTTTTGTTGTCGAAATTTAATATAGCAAATGAATAATAAGAATAATATATATAAATAAACATGAATTTCTTATTTTATTGAATTTAATAATCTATAATTTACATTCTTTTCTATTTATAATTATAAAAAAATGAATTAAATAAAAATTATCTACACTATTCCTAATTAATTTTCTTCCTTCATACTAAAATGAATGAATAAAAATCCACTTTAAGTAAAAAATTAATTAAATGTGAAAAAATCTAGCAATAGAAAAAACTCTAATGTACTAACTAGCACTTTGATATTCAAATCACTATTATTAATTATTGTAACCCACTATAGTAATTAAAATGAATGTGAAAAGCTTTCAATTTTTATAATTAAGCTTATCAACAAATCAATATAAATAACAATAAAAATAAAGTGGGGAAGAATCTAGAACGTATTAGAACTTGTGAAAATAAAAAAATTATAAATTTTAAATGAAGTTAATTAATAATTTAGATAAATTATGATTTATTTAAATTTATGGCTTGTTATGAAAAAAATGTTCACCAGAATTTAAAAATAAATAAATAACTTTGAAAGTGTTCTATTGAAAAATTTAAAAGGAAATTAATTATTTTTTAACATTAATGTGATAATTCAATTAAAAAATATTCATTTTTTTTTTGCAAGATAGTCTATCAAAAAGCTAAGAATAATTTAATCCATTTATTTTCATAAGGATGTAGACACCTTTAATAGAAAATAATTGCTTGTATTAAATTAAAATTAAAGACTCTATTATTTAATAAAAAATTAGTAAGTGTTAAAACTAGACATCACTAGATAAATGGAAGAAAGGGATGTAAGGAGATATTAAAAAGCTTATTAATATTATGATGATTACCTGCTAAAAGACATAATAAATTTTAAACTTAAGATATTCAATTAAAACAAAAATAATAGTAGATTTTTTGTTTAACAAAATTATAATTTTACTAAAATGTAAAGTATTAAATGAGATAAATTAAAATTCTTTCAAGAAGAATTAATTTCAAGTAAAATATTACCTTCAAAAATAGATTTGAAACTTTACTTTTATACATTTCATTAATTTCAAATAAAAAAATAATTTTCTTTAAACAAAATAAATCTTAATAAAATGTTAAAATACTTATGAAAATCATATGTTTTAATTTTTTAAAATAATTTAATTTTTTATTTTATTTAATCAATGAATATCATCATTCAAACTTAAGGCTATTTAGAATTTAATTAATTTATAAAAAAAAAAATAATAATTTTTAAAACATCTAAATCAATATAAAATGTTAAATACTTATGAAAAATATGTTTTTTTAATTTTTTTAATTTTATTTTTATTAATAATATATTAGTTTTAAAACTAAGGAGAAAATGATACATAACTTATTTTTTCAATTAAATTAAAAATCATCTTAAAAAATAATATAAATCAATGAAATGTGAGATATTTATGAAAATCAATTCTTTTTAATTGCCTTAAATTTTTTTTTTTTTCATTTTGAATTTATCCATAAAATAATAGCTGTTAAAATAAATAGAAGAAAAAATTAATTAATAATAAAGAGTGAATTATTCATAGATTTGAAAAAAAAAGAAAAAGATATTTGAAAATTTGAAAAAAGAAAAAGATATCTGATAATTTGAAATTTTGAAATTTAAATTTTTTCAGCGCTAACTTGGCAAGTTAATTTATTTTAATTAAATTTCTCACCTTAACGGGTAGTATTTAATTAATTTAAGGGGTAGGGATGAATGTAAATAGAATGCACTCATAATTTTAACCCTAAGTAATTCAATTACATTAGAATGTAAACCACTTATATCTCATAATTTTGGGTTTTTCTTTCAATTACTGTTAAAGGTGGGGGATTCTTCATCCAACTAATTTTTTTAAATATATACAAATGCGACATCATTCGAAAGCTGAGACAACGCAGAATTCAAATATGAGCTTGGATTTATTCATTATGTTCATTATAGAGTGTTGGATGGCCTACTAGTTTCATATTTAATTTCCTTTATTTTTTTAGGTTCTATTCTCAGTCTCTCCTTATTTTTTAATTAAATAAATATATATATTTATGAATAGTTTACTAATTAATGACTAATGAAATAAAAAATTATAATCCAATATTATTTTAATCTGCAATTAAGATACGTAACTTCAATAAATTTAATTGCAGGGATTCTTTAGAATTTTAAAAAGCAAATCACTATTATTATATTACAAATCTTATTTCTAATTTTTTTCTATTCATTTTACATAGAAATAAATTTAATAATTTATTAACTCTCAATATAAAGTAAGTACATTTTTCACTATCATAACTTTTGTTAAAACAAATAATAGTAAAATAAAAGAATAAAATATTTTTATAATAATTCAATAAATAATTAAGTAATTAATTAATAAGCAAATTTAATTTTTATTATTTCATTATTTCAATTCTATTAAAACTACATGTTTAATTTTTAATCTATATAGATACTAAAAATCATGTTCCAAACCTTACAATTACGTATCTAGAAATAATTTAAGATATATATTAACAATGAGTAATTCATTTCTAATAAAAATAATAACCCATAAATCAATATTTTTATAATTTGTAGTATATTTTAAGAGGATTATTTAGTATTAATTTTCAATTTATTTATATTTTTATTCATCTCTCACTCTCAATATTTATTGTTATTCTTTTTTTTATTACTTTATCCTTTCTCTAATTTAATATTATTATCATTTTTAAGATAAATTTTTTAATACTAATTTTTGTTTTCTTCATCATCATTAATACCATAGGAATTTCACTATTATTTAGAAAAATACAATTAATCTCTACTTAATTATATACCTAATGTAATTTTAAAATAAAGGAATATCTTTAATAAGAAATCTATATCTAAAAATAATAAATTATAGGTAATATTTTCTATTTTAAATCAATAAGAAATGATACATTATTCTCTATTCTTTGTTTGAAAATGATGTTTTTAGGTTTTCTATTTATATTTTAAAAGGAGATTATTTAGATTATTAAGTAAATATTTTTCTAATTAATAATAGAATAATTAAAAAAAAATATTTAAATTTGTATAATTTAATTAGCATTTCTGAAATTAATAGAAAATTAAATTAGCTCTATTTTTTATATAAACTATTTATTAATCTATTCACTTTATCTCATAAAAATAAAGGAGATAACTATTCAAGTTAGAAGATATTATGAATGATTCTTCACTATTATCAAAAAAGCATTTGAGAAAATTATAATAGCAAATAAATAAAAAAATTTAGAATGACTTAATGCCTATTTCAGAAATAGCATACTAATTCAATTTTATTTATATTTTTCTTTTCATTTTAGTTTGTTTTAAGTCTACTTACTAATCATTTAATTGCACTAAAAAAATTTTTGATAGGAAACCTTTCTTAACATAATTTTAGTAGAATTTAAATATATTTTCAAAATAAACAACAAGAAAGCATCTTTCTCTTATCTAATCACCTTTTTTAATAATAAAATTAAATAAAAATTAAAATTAAAAAATTTATAATTTTTCTCAAATACAAAATAAAAACATCAATATTTGCTGATTGATATTTTTTATTGAATTTTCTAGTAAATTATTTCAGAGCTTAAACATAGCAGAAGTTTAAACCTATTCAGTAAGTAAATATGAAATTAAACAATAAATATTTTTTATATCTAATCCAAATAACAATTCTATTATTAAGTTATTAAATCTAATTATTTAAAACTTTTAATAAGAATCCATTCATCATTCAAAATTTTATACAGATTCGGCATAATTTAGAGTTATTTATAAGAAAAAGTTATCTTCGTAAATTAAATAAATTATTGCAATAATAATCATTACTTAAAAGAAATAAAGAAGATGATAATTTTTTATAAATTCTTCAAAAATAAATCTATTATTAAGCAACATAAATATTCATAAACTAGATTTAGTTAATGGTAAAGTAATTAATAAATTGTTTAAATAGAACTATTGGCTTAAATTTTCTTACTTTTATTATTGTTCTTAAGAAGTCTTTTTTGTAAAGCACTTTAATACTTCTTAAATAAATGATTACAGCTAAAAAGTTAAAGAAATTATTAATAAAATAGATAAATCTATTTTAATAGATAAAGTAGATAAAAACATAACTTAAATTTTAGTTATCAAAAGTATATAAAATAATATAATTATCAGAAATTAAAAAAATTAGAATGTTTAGACAAAATACAGAACAATATAGAGGTTAGAAATAATGAGTGATACACCTTTGAAATATAATTAAGGAATATTTCTTTTTATACTTTTTTGATTCCATTTTTAGCAATTATTATTAAAAATACCTAAGAACAAAGTTAAAAGATATTGGTTAATAATATTAAATTCCTTAACTCTCTGTAACTAATCTTAGCTAATAATAAAATCAATCATAAGTACAAAATTTTTAGTTTTACATTTTACTATTATGTTAAACATAAATAGACAAATATATTTTCAGAAGAAATTATTTTTATATTTCTTCTATCTATAATTAAAGCATAATTTTGTAGATAAAGCACACTTAGATTTAATTAAGTTTATTCTAATAGCTTTAGTAGAGATAGTTAGTCGGTTTTATTTGAAAAACTTAGTATCCATTTTTAGGAATTTCAGCATTTAGTTTGAAAATTCTAAAACATCCTCTAAATGTTAGTCTTGTAGGATTACAATAAGGAAATGTAAACATAATTAATATAATCTTTTTGACTTTTTTACCAAACTTTTTTAAAAATGAGATACCAATATATTTTTCATTCTAGGCAGTTCATGTTTCTATTTCTTCAAACACAGAGCAAATTGCTTCCACTCACTTTTAATTTATTCATCATGCATAAACCATTCAGTATCTCCATATTAAAAAGGGCTATCAAAGAAATTGAAAAGGTGATAATAAGAAGATTTACTTTTTTAATTATTTTTTAAAGAGGATTTTCCATAATCTATGTATCCTAAAAACTTCTTGAGAATTTAAATGGGTCTTGGTTCATATTAATTTATCAAAATGTTCTAATAGAGTTGTATCTGGTTAATTTAATTAGGGACTCCATATTGCTAATGTTAAACATTGTTGATAGAGTTAATCGCAAATTTATAAAATTCTTCTACTTCTTCATAAATTTTCTCCTCCACTTTAAAGAAACTTTATATTAAAATATCTTAGTGATGTTCAAACATTTAATTTATTTTTGAATATTTTTCTTTGTTTATTTTTTTAATATTAATTTATTTATAATTTCTATTGTTTAAAAAAGTAATTAAATTAATAAAAAGTAATTAGAATATTACTTAATTTATATTCTAATAAATAAAATAGAGAGGATCTAATTGATAAATTAGAAATCCTCAAAAAGTAGAATTAATGAAGATATATCAGCCAATTCCTTAAAACTTAATAGAATTAAACTGAATTATTATAGTTTACTCATAATCTAAATAATTAAGTTAGCTATAATATATAGGAATAGAGGAAAACCAGCGCAAAAAAACTAATCATAGTAACACCCATCTCAACCCATAACATTAAATATATTTATTCATTATCTATTAGAATCTATTTAATTTTTTTAGGGGTAATATTATATATTATTAGATTTTAATTTAATTAATAATAATAAAAATAAAAACATGCTCAAATACATTGAAATATTCTTAAAATGTAACCTTTGAAATTTTTTTGTGATTTTAAATTTTTTAAAAAATACATGTTACACTTCAAAATAATTAGAACTTGTTTAAACTTAATTATCGTTTTTCAATTTTCATAAAATTCCCTGCAAAATATATACATAGGTAATCCTTTCTAATTTAAGAAGAAATGAGAAGAATTTCAAAAGAAGATATTTTACCCTAAATTAGATAATTACATTAATATTATTTATTATTAATCAATAAAAAATTGAATCTTAAAGTATCCCCAACATTAATCCTAAAAATATCTTAATTTTTTAATTATTTGAAAAATAGGATAAGTAAATCTAAAACGGATAATTATATCTTTTATTATTAATATTATTACAAAACCTTCAAAATAGTTAATTTTTGTAGTTACTGCTAAGAGTAGGGATTTTCTTGAAATATTTTCACGTTTTAATAAAACAAAAATTTAATGTTTTAATAGGATTTTAGCATCACTATTTTTAATATTTTATAATTTTACTTTATTTGAAAATAAGATAAAGAATCTCATGCTTTCCTATGATTTTTCTAATAAACTGATAATTATTTATTTTTAAGAATATATTATAACAAGCATTTTCTATATTTCTAAGCCCTCTTACCTATGTTAAAGATATTTTATTTTAATTTTTATCTTATGTTTTATTTAATTTAATAAAAAATGATATACTTACTTATTCTCTATACTTTGATTGGAATTGATGTTTTTAGGTTTTTTATTTATATTTTAAAAGGAGATTATTTAGTTATTTTCTAATATTTTTCTAATTAATAATAGAATAATAGAATAATAAAAAAATAAAAATATTTAAATTTGTATATTAGTATTTCTGAAATTAATTTATAAAATTAAATTATTAAAATTCTAACTCTATTTTTTAAATAAACTATTGATTAATCTATTCACTTTATCTATAAAATTAAAGGAGATAAGTATTCAACTTAGAAGATATTATGAATGACATTTTACTATTACAATTATCAAGAGCACCTTTGATAATAATAGCAAATAAATAAAAAAGTTAATAAAATCTAAATATAGAATGACTTAGTGCCTATTTTAGAAATAACATACTAATTCAATTTTTATTTATTCTTTTCTTTTCACTTTAGTTTGTTTATGCCTACTTACTAATCAAATAATTACTCTATATAATTATAATAGATAGTTTTACTTTAAAACAATTTTGATAGGAAACCTTTCTTAATTTAATTTTAGTAGAAGTTTAACATCATTTTAAAATAAACAAAAAGAAAGCATCTTTCTCTTTATCTAATCACTTTTTTTAGTAATTTTTCCTTAAATTAATATTAAAGAAGTGGGAGGTATTATGTACATATCTTTTAGAATTAAAAAAATAATAGTTTGTTGCTTTGTATTTATAATTATAATAGATTTCTTAATTAGATGATATAGATAAAATAAGAAATTTCTGTGAAGAAAGAATATATTGCATTTCCACTCATTTTTCTATTTAAAAAACTAAAATACTTATTTTTTATTTAGCTTTTACTATTACTTATCCTTTATTACAATTTCTATAAAAATCTATCCATTTTATTGAAATTATCAATACAATACAGATAAATTACTACTTTGATTGAAAAATACATTTATAGATAGATTTCTCACTATGAGTGTGAGTTGAATATTAATTTTGCTTATATTAAAATATTGAGGATTCACAAAATGATGTCTAATGCTGTATTCTTTTAGAATAATAGGTAATTTGAGGTAATATTCATCATCAAAATGAATTAATATTCTAAAATAAATTGTAATTAAGATTAAGAAGAAATATCTAAAAATTATCTATTTGATAATTTCTTATTTATTTTTGGTTGGCATTTAGTCTTTTTTTATAACTATTTCCTACTTCATACCAGAAGAAAAGTCAAATATTTCTTTTCTAAAAGGTAGGATAGGATGCAAATATACTTTCAATATTTCAAAATAAATATACACTTATTAATACTCTAAAAACTTAAATGCTGAATATATCTTTTGAATTTGATAAATAATAGTTAATGAACCTAAATTTATAGAATAGGTCAACAAATTCTTAGAATTTAAATAATATATTTGATAGAATATCTAATTTATAATTTAAAATGTCCAATCAAATTTAAATATTCTAATAATTAATTGATTAATCTATAATCCTCAGGTTTTCATTTAAATCCTAGCAGTGTTAGATAATAATAAATTAATTCAAAATAATAAAATAATACAATAGATCAATATACAAAAGAAAAAATTTATTCGATGTAAAAAACTGAACCTATCTCTAGTATTACTAATACTATAAACTTTGTTGAAAGAATTTCTGAGAAACATGATATCAGATTGCTTAACTAAGAATTTCTCTAAGGAAACTATCCGAAAATTAATCTTTAAGATTGGTCAAAAAGTATCTTACTCATAGATGAAGTTGATGTTTTCTTTAGAGATAGTTTCTATGGTCATACTTATTACAATTGTTGCTGTTTTAAACCAAAAAAAGTTTTGACAAATAGATAATAAATAGTATATTAAAAAAAATTAGATAAATATAAAATAAAGTAAGAAAAACAAAAAATTAGAAAATAATAATATTTCAATTCTAAATTATTAGTAAAAAAAATACATCTTCCTTGATTAAGCCTATATAATTTTTCTTCTTCATAAATTGTAGATATTAAAAATTTAAATATTTCTTCAGCAAATAGCTTATTTATGGAAAAATTCTAAAATTAGATATTTTAATTGATATATTAACTATATATTAAGTAAGTATAATAGTCTTTAATTAAAAAAATTGTTTATGAAGATGTCCTCCAATGGATTTTTAAAATTTATTGTCAATTTCGTTATTGTTTTACAGTTTAACGACATAACGAGAGATTTTCTAGCCCTGGTTATGATTGATCTAATAATCTAGAAAGAAATAAAAAAATATTGCTTGAAATATAGGTACATCTATCAAAAAGAGTTAGTAAAAAAATAAAGAAAATCAACTTAAATTTAATTTTATAATATCTTATTAAAGGTAGAATACAATTAATTTTTATTTTTCTATGAATATATTTTTCAATAATTTTCAAAGTATTTTATTTAGCATTCATGGAAGGAGGAATAAGAATAGAGTAGTATATTCTAAAAAAATACTATTTTCTAGGTATGTTATTAATTTAAATAATACCCAAATTCTTAGAATAAGATATAATATTTATATTTAGGGGATTATTCTTATAGGTTTTGTTAAGTAATTAAATTTACATTGAAAAGAATATAATTTTGAGAAAACACTTTTATTGATTAATTTTATTAAAGAATTGAAGTAATATTATTATACTAAATCTAACCATAGACATTGAATAATATGACTGATAGTATGAAAGATTGTGGTGGGTAATATAAGACTGCCATGAATCTAGTTGAGCTCCAAAAGAACTTTTCAGACCTTGCTACTATAGAAACAGTATTGACTATGAAATGAAAATTATCTCCATTACAAATACATAACTAATTCTATACCATAGATACTTTACTGAATTAATAAGGTTATTTGTTAAAAATAAGCTTAGTAATATTGAGATATTAAATATTACTGAAAAAATGATAAAATGAGAATAATTATGTAAATAAATTGTAATTTAAATTTTATAAATAATAGAATCAACTACTGTTAACTAAAATAATTGATTTTATATTACCACAATATTATAAAAGTTGATAAATTTCAATCAAATAAATACCAACTTTCTATATAAATATATATAAATTACTCCATACTAAATTAATATCTGTCAACCTTGTAATTCTTGATTTAAAGTAAATCCAATATTTGAAATATCCTTTCTTACTTACTTACTTACTTTCCTTTTCAAATTAGATCGAATTTACTGGTATTTTCATTCTTTCTATTTGATATTTATTATCTATATTTTATTTTATCTTAAATATATCTTTAAATATAATAGAGACTTAGCAAAAATTATTGCTTATTTAATTAACTTATATTTATAAACATAATTGAATTACATTCAAATCTATAAATTAACATTCATTTAAATTCAATTACTTTTACAAGATTCTTAACTTGAATATATTTATTTATAAATTATTATTAAAAACTTCAAAAATTTTAAATAAATTCACAATATTTATAAAATTTAAATTTAATTAATATTATCTCAAATTTTTTTTATAATATCAATATTACTTTTCTGTTAAATTTTTAGAAATACCAATTACTTTCTTCATATATTTTTTTGATTATCTTATATTTTTACTGCTGATTTATTAATAAAAGATTAAAACCTGCTTAAAATCTTAATTTTATTTGTTACTTTATATTTCAATAATTTTACTCTAAAAATATTTTATAATTTAATCTATTTTATAGAATAAAACAATCAAAGATTGAAATATTAAGTAGTTACCAATATTCTTTTACTTGATATATTGAAATGCTTAAATAACATACATTAAAATCATAATTTAGATTTTATAAATTAAAATGTTTCACAATAGGTAATTCTTTTAATGAGTTTAATCTAATTAAATTAGTTTTTGTTAAAAAATATCTCATTCTTATATAATTGGATATATAAATTAAGGAAATGTATCCTTAAATTAAAAATTGAAAGAGGTAAATATGTTAGCTATTAAATATTTTAATTTTTCAAATTATAAGTCTCTTTTAAATGTAATAATATTCAGATATAGATGTAGAAGAAATTAATAATAGTAATGAATTAAACTAAAAATTAAATAAAATATATTATTATTAAATTAAAATTATGAGTAGTTTTAAAAAGGAATTTAAATATCTATTAGTTTTTAGGAAACCCTTGAATTAATAAGGTTTAATTTGAAATTAAAATAATTAGGAAATTTGAAAATGGAGTAGTGAGGGCATTTTATTTCTAACTGAATTATTAAATATTCTTTCTATTTAATTTAATTAAGATTTGAAAATTTGAACTTCTTTTGAAAATTCTATTCAAATTTCTTCAAACAAAAGATTTTTTTTATTAAATTGAGGTGGAGGGAATTATTTATCTATATAATATGCAAAATTTGGTGTTTTTAATTAATTTACGTTAATTATAAATGAGTTACTTAGAGACAAAATTAAGATTATAATCTAATTATATTATTTCCTACCCATTTAATATGATAAGCCCTACCCGCTTTAGAGATAGTTTCTAAATAAATCAATATTTTATATTCACATAGTTTTTCTAAAAGGGATGCTAACTCTTCATCCAACTTATTTAAAAAGATATAATATATGTAACTATGGTTGGATAACAGTGTCCCATATGTTTTTGAATACTAAACTAAATTCAACTCATTTATATATAGCACTTCCTGGATTTGAAATTTGGTGATTAGGGAATCACCAAATTGCAAATCTAGGAAGTATTTTAAAAATAAAATAAAATAATAAATTAAATAGTATTAATAGTTTTTTATGTAAGTGTAAAATCACGCTATTTTTCAATTTTAATTTTATTTGCAATATATATTATAAAATGATTCAATGAGCGAATATAGTGAAATATAGTTCTAATTTTTTGAATTTTCTTAAATCTTTTTTTAATTAAAAAATGTTAATAAAAATTAGATAGGATTTTTACTTGTAATAATAACTTATATAAAATTAATTATCAACTTTTATCTTCTAATAAAAGGAATTAATTGAATAGATCAAGAAATTTTATTAATTAATTATCATAATATTAAATAAATAAATAATTATTTAAAACCTAATTTGTTTTATAAACAAAAGGCTACTATTTATTATAGTTGCTATAATTTAGAATCTTGGTTCTTTATATTATACTAAATATCTTAAAAGTATATTAATTCTTCTTAATGTAGTTTAGTTTCTTATTATAATGTCCTGATCCAAGGTTACTGTTTGTGGTTTATGAATTAATAATAATCTTAGAAAATCCATTTATTTAATTAAACAGATATACTTCTAAAATATCCTTTATTCTTCTTTAATAAATATCTTTATGAGAAATATAAACAAAAATTGCTATTATTGAACATAGCTGAATGTTAGGTTACGAAATTTTTAAGAATTTTAAAAAGCATATTATATAATAAAAAAGAAAATAATTTTTATACAATTTTCTTAACATTATAAAGATAATAAACTTAAAGGATACTATTTCTTAATTTAATTCTCAAGTATTAAATATTAAAAATCATAGTTCAAAATTAAAATAATTTAAATATCATCAATTATCTAACTTTTATTTATAAGTAATACAAAGATAGCTGAATAATAAAAGCTAAAAGATATGCATTCGATTTAAAATGTTAAATAATGTAAATAATTTCTTATACCGTTTGAATAGGTAGATATATAGATAAAAATGAATTTAATTCTGGGCAACTAGAATTATAATTAATATTCATTAGAATTAAGTGAAAATTAAAAGTAAATATTTTAAATATAAAGAAAGTTAATTAATAAATAAAATTCTAGTATGAATAAGGAATTAAATTCTTTATAGAAGGATTTATTATTTTCAGTCTCATTTAACTGCTATTGATATTTATTTATTTGGTATATGAGAAAACAATTTATTTATTTTAATAATATTTATATTTATTCGAAAATGATAAAACTCTTCAAAAGATTTAAAATAACATCTAAAATTAAATTTGGGAAAAATAAATAATCCCTTGGATTTTATATAGTTTCATTCATTTTTTGAAAAAAATTTTGGTTGAAATGAGATAGGGGCTAATGAGCTAGGAATTAACAAAAAATGGTTACAGCCTCCTTCTTATTTTTTACTCTAAAATCTATACCTTTGTTTCACAATACTTATATATTCCAATTTTAATTTTTAATATTTTAGATAGTTTTAGACAATCATTTATAGTGTGGTTTAATACTTTTTAAGTAATAGATAGTGACTTCTTATGTAAAGTCGAGGCGTATCTATGGAATATATTCCTTTTTCTAAATGATATAAGAAATCATAGAAAAAAATAAAAAAGTTAAGTTTATCAATAATAGAAGTAGGATTGATTATAAATATTTATAATTATTTTTCAGAAATGAGGTTTTATCTATTTTCCATTTGTATAATATTTTTATTACAAATTAGAACGACTAATTGAATCTAACATATTTATTCATATTCTTTACTAATAACTTTAGATTAATTTTTTCAAATAAATTAATAAAAGAATAAATTTTTCATTGATTAGTGCTGCTTTTTTTCAATCATTATTAGTTTTCTTAATTAATTGAATAGAAAGTGCGTAAGATTTAATTTTAATCAAAAAAATTAATTACAAATAAAAGAAGTTTTCAGTTTAAGATAATTAAAAATAAAATAATAATAAGAATATAATATTTAGAATTATTAACGAAAAAAAAAAATTTTACAGAAAAGATAATATTATAATAGATTTATTTTTTACCAAATAAAATATTAGTTACCTAGAATAATTATAACGGAAATTATAAAAGAACATTTATCGTTTCAGAGAGATGAAAAAGGTAACTTCTACAGAAGTTTAAGAAAAATAACTAAATGAAAAGACTATTCTAAGAAAAAATAAAAAATAATATGCTACTGAATAGTCTATAGTCATCTAATAATAAGAAAAAGTTAAATTAGAAAAATAAAGTTTCTTCATTAAAGAAGAAAGTTAAATAAATAATACTTCTAAAGATCAGATTTAAATAGAAAATTAAAGTGATGATTTTCTAGGAAAAAATAAAAAATAATAAGTTGCTGAATAGTCTATAGTCATCCAAGAATAAGAATAAGTTAAATTAGAAAAATAAAGTATCCTCATTAAAGAAGAAAGTTAACGAAATAGTTCTTCTAAAGATCAGATTTATACAGAAAATTAAGGTGCTGATTGCTAATTATTATATTAATATTATTAAGATACTTAATTAATTGAATAGAAAAAATAATTTAGTGAATTAAACAAAGATAGTAAGCTAACAGATTGTTTTCAACAGATGAAAGATAATATTTTCTATAAATTAATTGAAAAATCTTATTTTTTAGGTAAGTATTTAACATCTGGAGGAGAAGGTGATATATTTGAAGGGTATAAAAAGAATGAGATAAACGAATAATAAGGTTTTATCTTCAAAATATATTATGATATTGATAAAAACGATATTTATTAGGAGATTTAAATTATGTAATCCTTTGAATAAAATATTAATATTATAAAACTAGAGGATTATTTAGTAGAAGATAGCTTTTCTATCTTAGTATTAGAAAAATGTAAGTACAGTTTGTTGTCAGAACTAAAAATGATAATAAAGAAAGAAATAGTATTCTCTGAAACTAAATTACTATAGATGATTTTTGATTTATTAGATGGATTAATTTAATTAAGAGCTTATAATATTCTACATCTAGATATCAAACCTGCTAATATCTTAGTTACATATCAAGGCGATTATGTTTATACAGATTTTGGATGTTCTAATAAAAAAGATAAAACTATTTAAATTAAAGGATTTACTCCAAAATATGCTCCAAAAGAGTTAATAAATAAAGAATAAAGTGTAAGTTATGAATCTGATATTTATTCATTAGGAGTTACTTTATAACTAATATTGAAGATTTATAAAGATATTAATTAGAAATAGCCTTAAATTGTTGAAATATTTAGTGGATTAGTCTAAAAAAATATGATAAATGAATAATTAAGTGATAGAACTAAATGTTAATAACTTCATTTTTTATTTTTCAAAAATATTGATTTTAAACAAAGTTTTATATTTTTAAACTATTATTTAGAAAAAATAGAAAAAACTCTCTAACTTAACTAGTTTGATAATTAAAAAGATATACCAGAATTCACTCAAATATTACTTCATTACTAATAAATAAAATTAATAATCCTTGAATTAACTTTAGGATTAAATTCTTCAGATAATCTATTATTTCTAGATATACTTTCATATCAGTTTAAAAGCAATCATCAAATTATTGCAATTTCTCTAAATAATGTGGGATTATGTTATCAATCTCTAGGTGAATTATAAAATGCCCTCAAATTTTT
>JH651252.1:0-76753 GCA_000260095.1 Tetrahymena borealis | reverse complement strand
AATCATACTGATATTGCAACTTCTCTAAATAATGTGGGATATTGTTATCAATCTCTAGGTGAATTATAAAATGCCCTCAAATTTTAGTAAGAATCTCTTGAAATGAGAAAATAACTGTTTAAAGGCAATCATAATGATATTGCAAATTCTTTAAATAATATGTGATAATTTTATGAATCTCTAAATGAAAGATAAATTACACTTTCGTATTTTGAAGATTTTCTTAACTGTATTTAGTGAAATACTAATTTTTTATAATTTTATTCAAATTAATTAGGGGAGATAGTAGAAATGAAATTAAATAAATTAAGAAAAGAAATACTAAATCTTCAAATTAAAAAGTACTGAGAGATATTTATTATCATATTAAACATAAATACTGCTTACTAATGGAAATTTTATAGTTTTATGAAGAAATTTTCCTATCAAATATCAAAAATTTACTTAAAGTTATTGGGGTAAAACATATTTTTTAAGCTCTTTCTCTGTATTATTTACTCAAAGAAGATTCATCTACCATTTAGAGATTAGATATAGGAATGATAATATTTGCTTTAGATTATTTAGTTTTTCCTATCGATTTAATTCCAGATTTTATCCCTTTTATAGGATATCTTGACGATATATTAGTTTTAAAATTTATATATCAATGGTTGTAAAATAATGTGAAATAAAAACACAAAGATTCTGCAGTTAAATTCATCAATTAATATCTTAATATCTAATATTAATTTAATTGAGAAAGAGAAAATGATTGAACTGTCTTGAAGAAAAAGAATGAGTATGATGATATTAATATAATCTATTAAATCCTTAAATTTATGAAAATATTAATAATTACTAAGCAATTAAAATAGTGCCCTTTAATCAACTTGTTGTTTTATATATAGAGTATAAAAGCAATCCACTTTCATAAAAATTAAATAATGAAAGACTTATTGTAGATTCACAAAACTAAATAATTCAATCTATAAACAAATAATATATTTATATAGGAGCTTAGCTCCGAGTGTACATATATATTTATGTATGCGAGTATTATTATTATTATTATCTCCAATGCTATTATTGCTTTTATAAATAAAGAGTTAATTAAAAAATAAAATAAGAGAGAGAATAATTTTGTGTTGAAAAGTGGAAGAAAATATATTAATATAAAATTTTACCATAAACTAAGAGTTAATATAGTTAGTTATGAGCAATTTCCTAATGCAGACCCTAAACCACAAGCACCCTTTTCTCCAATGTTATTATAACTTTAATATTTAAAGAATTAAGTAAAAAAAGAAAATAAGAGATAGAATAAATTTGAGCTGAAAAGTGGAAGAAAATAAAATGATAAATATAAAATAAAATTTTACTCTAATTAAAGAGTTAATGTAGTAAGTTATGAGCAATTTGCTAATGCAGATCCTAAAGCACAGGCATCTTAATCTTCAATATTATTTTCACTATTACATTTAAAGAAATTTTCAAAGTTAATAAAAAAATGGTAGTTAATATTAACCTAAATTTAAGAGTCAGTTTGTTAGCTAAAATACTTTGTTGAATAAACTTTTAATTTATAAATTATTTAATTTTTTAATATTATATTAATAATAAGGTATTTACATTTTTAAATTTATCTTCTATCATTTTTTATTGTAGAATGTTTTTCTCCCCTTTAGTATTCCTATCAAACTTAAATTAAAATTATCAATATTTGATAAAAATTAATAAAAGAAAATGTGTTGATTTTTATAAATAAGTTAAAAATTAAAACTTTGAAACAAATTCAATATTATAATATAATTAGTTTATAATGTAAAGTTTTATATACTTAGTGGAACAAAAATTTGCTGTTTTTTCACAACAATAAATTTCCTAATTAGAATCCACCATAAACCCATAATTAAGAGTCAAATTATTTGCTAAAATATTTTGTTGAATAAACTTATAGCTAACACTCAATTCGTAATTTTTGAAAAAAAATTTTTGGTATTAATAAATGAGGATTTTTAGTAAATAATACTATAATGTAATATAAAATTGTAAAAAACTTTCCTAATTAAATATTGATAATATAAATTCTCAGATAAAATATAAATAAACTAAATAATATTTCTTCGTTTTTAATCTATTTTATTAATTAAAACTATGTTATTTAAGTCAAAAATTGGTGTATTAGTAATTATTTATTTTTAACTAGAAAATATTTTTGCTAAATACTTTCGTGAAAAATTTATTGTTTTTAAGATTGTTATTTAAAATTAAATATTTTCTATATAATTTTGGAATTAGATATAATTTATTTTTCAATGATAAAACACATAAAAAAATTTAAGAATACAGTAAGAATAACATTAAAAAACAAATAAACAAACCTAAACTAAATAATTTAAATATTATTTTTATTATAAATAAATTTTGAGAAACTTTCTCAATTCTTATGATGTTAATTTTAATGAAGTGAATTGTTGGTCAGTTTTTAAGCAAATTCTCTCATGATATTTGTGAATCAGAAATTTAAGAACGAATATCATTTTAAATATCTTTAGATATCAGGTAACAAATGAATCCATCAACTACTTATAAAAAAGTATGGAGTATAGCTTTAATAGATTTAAAAGATTTCTCCATTTCTTCATAGGGAGTTATAACTTCAATTTCACTAATATGCTTTATTACACCGAGAGAAACAATGATTGATAGTAAGTTAAGTAAATTAATGTAATTAAAGGATTTTTTATAGTTGTAAAGTTTTTTTAATTGAGTAGGAGGACTTTAAAAATAAATAATTCCAATAAATGTATAACTAAATTTATACATTTAAAATATTAGGTAAGTATAAGCTATCATTTAATTTATTTCATTGTTAGATTTAAATTATAAAGTACAGTAAAGTAATATAATCTGAATAAAAAATGATATTAATAAGTAAATAAATTATATCATAGGTTTCTGTCTTATGAAGTTAGAAGTCAATTTCCCTCTGATTTTTATTCTTACTTTTTTTAATGTTTTCTGATTTCACTTTTTTCTTAAAAATTCTTTTCTTACTTAAATCCAATTCTTCTTAAAATATATCCTAACTTCGATCTTAACAGAATTTTACAATAATACATTACTTTTTTAATTAAAAAAGCTAATTATTCAATTTTTTTTAAATTTATGATGAAATATGTTTTAACTTCTCAAATTAATACTAATTGTTTCAATTCTTTCTGATGAAGGTTACTAAAGTTATATGATTAATTTTTTTGCATGAAACTAGAAGTATATTATAGTTTTTATTAAATGAAAATATATAAAAAATAAGTTTGTTTTGATAAATCTTCAAAATTCAAAAGTTATTATCTATATCTTTCTTTAATTTATAAGTGTAACCTAAGAGAATCTGATCATAATGTAATTACAATTAATCCTAAAGAATCACCTATCAACTTGTTTATATATTTTAAGTTTCATTGGCTCTTTTGATAATTTATTTTTTACTATAGAAACTATTAAAATAATGAAAATAATTTAAACAAAAGCACTTAATTATATTAGCATTTTTTGATAAAGATTTTCTTTCGAGGTAATAATAATAAATACTATTTTGAAAAGATTAATACAAATCTTTAAGGAAATTATGTTTCACCTAAAAAAAAAATTAGTAGCTAATGCAATCCACTACAAAATAAATCAAATACCAGAAAATGTAATACTATTCTAAGAAAGATTAAATGAATTTGATTTCTTTTATTAAGGTTTATTTATTTTGATGATTACATAAATATACAACAGTAAAATCCCCATTAAAATTAACATTTTTTCCAATTAAAATGCAATTAGATTTCATAGCATTCTATAACTACAATTTTTAAAAATCAAAAATTTTATATTATTTTTTTAATAGTTTCTATAGTAAAAAATATATTTACAAAAGAGCCTATGAAACTTAAAATATAAAAACAAGTTGATAGGTGATTCTTTAGGATTAATTGTAATTAAATTATGGTCAGATTCTCTTAGGTTACACTTATAAATTAAAGAAAGATATAGATAATAACTTTTAAATTTTGAAGATTTATCAAAACAAACTTATTTTTTATATATTTTCATTTAATAAAAACTATAATATACTTCTAGTTTCATGCAAAAAAATTAATCATATAACTTTAGTAACCTTCATCAGAAAGAATTGAAACAATTAGTATTAATTTGAGAAGTTAAAACATATTTCATCATAAATTTAAAAAAAATTGAATAATTAGCTTTTTTAATTAAAAAAGTAATGTATTATTGTAAAATTCTGTTAAGATCAAATTAGGATATATATTAAGAAGAATTTGGTTTTAGAAAAGAATTAATATGCTTAATTAAATCTATTATATTTGACTAAATTAGATTTTATATTTTTGAAAACAATAAAAATTAAATATTATTTAATGGGTTAGAGTTATTTTGTTTGAAAGTAATGTAAATGTAATGAAAAGAATTTAAACTATAGTTCTTAATTATATTAGTATTTTTTGATAAAGATTTTCTTTCGAGGCAATAATAATAAATACTATTTTGAAAAGATGAATACAAATCTTTAAGGTAAATGAAATGATGTTTCACCTAATAAAAAAATTAGTAGCTAATACAATCCACTACAAAATAAATCAAATATCAGAAAGTGTAATACTATTCTAAGAAAGATTAATTGAATTTGATTTCTTTTATTAAGGATTTATTTATTTTGATGATTACATAAATATACAACAGTAAAATCCCCATTAAAATTAACATTTTTTTCAATTTAAATGCAATTGAATTTTGTAACATTCTTTTACTACATTTTTATATATCAAAAATTTTTTATTATTTCATTTACAATACTTTTAAAAAAAATAACTCTAACCCATTAAATAATATTTAATTTTTATTGTTTTTGAAATTTAGTCAAATCTATATAATATAATACTTTATTATTTAATTTATTATTATTGATTATATTCTAATATTAATCATTATTATAGAAATATTTACTTTCTTATATTAAGATGACTATTAGTTAGAAAAAAGGATAGGAAGAATAATTAGTTAGTAGAAGATTTCATTGAAAATTTATTAAAAATGTTAACTATCATTAATTAGATAATTAAGAAAAATAAAAATGTATACATATTCTTTATAAATAAATCTATTATTATTCAATGTAAATATTCATAATCTAAAATCTATTAATAATAAATTTAAATTAATTGCCTTTAGTTACATTCAATATAATTCATAAAGCACTATTATACTATTTAATATCCATAATTACTTATATTTTCTTGAAAGAATTATAATGTCAAATTAAATATTAATAGTCCATATTAAAAAGTATAAGAAGGAAATTATTTTTTATGTATATTATTTCAAAGAATAATAGAATTAAATCTTTCATGTAAAGGAAAATACCATATAGAACTATAGGTAAAATCAATAAAGAAAAAATATCAGTAAAAAATTTGAAAAAATCTTTCATAAAATTAAGATAAAGAAAAATAGAAAGATAGAAACTTTTTTAAATTGAGTAAAATCAGGTTAAGTTAATTAAAAATAAGTAAGAATATTTTATTCTTATCTTCATCAATTTTAGTTTCATTTAATTTCATAATTTATCTTATAATTTAGAAAGGCTAATGAAATATAACAATATAATTTAAAACATAATTTGTAAATAGATATTAATTCAATTTTTTCTTATCTAATCGCAGGACACTAGCTTTTTACAAACTGAAATGGTTGATTGTGTAACTTTTAAGCATATAAAAATCAGAAATATAGGATTATATCAGATAAAATTGAATCTGAAAAGATAAGGAACATTTTAAAGTTATTACAAATTTGGATTTTAATAATAATTTTATATTATATTATAAAAATAAATTTATATTAATTAGAGAATGGATTGCGCTAAGAAAGTGTTAGAAAAAATATTTTCATAATTTCAAAAAAATTGGGCTAATAGAAAGAAATAAAAGGAGAAGTATTATTTATATTCTTATTTCCAAAATATCCTTTAATGATATTTTTAATTGGATTAAATTTATTTGCTAAAAATTCATATTGTAACAAATATGTAAAATAAAATATTTTTTCTTAATTTTTATAGAATACATCTTTTACTAATTATTTTATAATTTTTAAAAAATCAGAATCCAGCACATTAGATGAACAAAATATTGTATAATTTGTTTAAAAGACTGCTGTTACCGTTAAATACAGATTATACCTTAGGATTGAGATAACAATTTTTATACCAGTCATTTTAGTTTATGGGTAAATCTGAGTGAGATTTTTGATATTAAGATTAGTAATTTAAAAATTGTTGGCATTATTGATCCTTTAATTCCGTTTAGATTTAATTCATAGACAATATGAAATCTGGTTGGTTCTTAAATCTTCCAACCTTCTTAAGAATCTCCGTATTGTAACCATTAGCCAATAGTAACTTCATTCTTTTAAATGAAATCCTTCTCTACAGCTAATTAATCTTAAAAGATTAAGGTATCAGGAGAAACAGGTGATTATCTAAGGTGGGTTTGTTTGGTTTTCTAAAATTTAATAAAACCAATTGTAGAGATTAACGATAGGATTTTGAGAGTAATAAGTAATTTCTTCATATTTGATATATCTTTTTTATTTATTTCGATTAATAAGAAATAATTATAATATTTATCTATTTACTTTTGATTTAAATTTCCAAATATTTTTCTAATCTTTATAATGTTAGTTAAACATTAAATTTACTTACAATTAAAAATTTTTCTATTACAGAATTTTTTTAAAGAAATCTAAGAGAAGTAGATTTTATGATATAAATAAATTTAACCTTGAGGGTATATTTTTATTAATATCCATAAATAATCAAAAATTTATATGCACATGAATATGAATATTTATTTAATTAAGATTTATTCAAGTAAAATATTTATTTATTCAAACATAATTTATTTATTAACATCTCTGATTCAAACATATATTTTACAATAATATTACATTAATCCATTATGTTAAATTAATAATTTATTTCTTATTTAATTATCTATGCTTCATTAGGTACCCCATTCTCTATCAAATTTATAATTTAAAAAAAGCATTAGATTATTTAAATAATATTTATTAATCTTTACCTTAACTCTTTCACCACTAATCTTTTTATTCTCATTATTTAAGATTATATAGCCAATAAATTTTTTAATCTTTTATTTGAAATATTTTTAAAAAAATAATTAAATTGAAGCATAAATTAAAAATGAATAGGCAAAGAAAATAGAATAATATAAAATTGTACCTTAATTAAAGAGTTAATTTAGTAAGTTTTGAGCATTTTCTTAGTGCAAACCCTAAGCTACAAGCACCCTTATTTTCAACGTTATTGCCTCTATTATAATTAAAGAGTTAAGTAATACAATTATGTAGGAGAGAGAATAAATTTGTGTTGAAAAATGAAAGAAAATAAAAATAATGTAAAACTTTACAATAAATCAAGAGTTAATGTAGTAAGTTAATTGCAATTTCCTAAAGCAGTTCCTAAACCATAAGCACCATTTTCTCCAATCTTATTTTAGCTTTTATATTTAAAGAGTTAAGTAAAAAAAATATAGGAGAGAGATGAGAATATATTTGTGTTGAAAAGTGGAAGAAAATAAAAATAATTTAAAATTTTACCATAATTCAAGAGTTAGTGTAGTAAGGCGTAAGCAATTTCCTAAAGCTGAGCCTAAACTACATATACCTTAATCTCCAATTGTATTATTACTTTTACATTTAAAGAGTTAAGTAAAAAAAAACATAGGAGAGAATAAATTTGAGTGGAAAAGTGTTTTTAAATAAAAATAATATAGAATTTTACCCTAAATAAAGAGTTAATGTAGTAAGTTATGAGCAACTTCCTAAAGCAGATCCTAAACCAATAGCTCCTTGATCTCCAATTATATAGCCGCTATTATATTTAAAGAGTAAGTAAAATAATAAAATAAGAGAGAGAATAAATTGTTTTCAAAAGCAAAGAAAATAAAAATAATATAAAATTTTACCCTAATTTAAGAGTTAATGTAGTAAGGTTTAAGCAATTTACTAAAGCTTACCCTAAACTACAAGCACCGTTTTCTCCAATGTTATTTTAGCTATTATATTTAAAGAGTTAGAAGAAAATAAAATAGGAGATAGAATAAATTTGTAAAAAGTGGAAGGTTATAAAAATAATGTAAAATTATACGATTAATCAAGAGTTAATGTAGTAAGTTAATTGCAATTTCCTAAAGCAGACCCTAAACTACAAGCACCCTTTTCTCCAATGCTATTTTAACTTTTATTATAAAAGAGTTAAGTAAAAAAAAACATAGGAGAGAGAATAAATTTGTGTTAAAAAGTGGATGAAAATAATGCACAATTTTACTATAAATAAAGAACTAATCTAGTGAGTTATGAGCAATTTCCTAATGCAGACCCTAAACCACAAACACCTTGATCTCCAATGTTATTAAAGCTTTTATTTTTAAAGATTTAAGTAAAAAAATAAAATAGGAGATAGAATAAATTGTATTGAAAGGCAAAGAAAATAAAAATAATATAAAATTTTACCCTAATTTAAGAGTTAATGTAGTAAGGTATAAGCAATTTGCTAAAGCTTACCCTAAACCACAAGCACCTTTTTCTCCAATGCTATTATAGCTATTATATTTAAAGAGTTAGAAAAAAATAAAATAGGAGATAGTATAAATTTGTGTTGAAATGAGGAAGAAGATAAAAATAATTTAAAATTGTACGATAAATCAAAAATTAATGTAGTAAGTTAAGAGGACTTTCCTAAAGCAGACCCTAAACCACAAACACCTTGATCTCGAATGCTATTATCGCTTTTATAATTAAAGAGTAAGTAAAAAAATAAAATAGGAGAGATAATAGATTTGTGTTGAAAAGAGGAGGAAGATAAAAATAATATAAAATTGTACGATAAATCAAGAGTTAATGTAGTAAGTTAAGAACAATTTCCTAAAGCAGAGCCTAAACCACAAGCACCCTTTTCTCCAATGCTGTTTTTGCTATTATAATTAAAGAGTTAGTAAAAATATAAAATAGGAGAGATAATAGATTTGTGTTGAAAAGAGGAGGAAGATAAAAATAATATAATATTTTACAATAATTATATTTTTAATGTAGTAAGTTATAAGCAATTTCCTATAGCAGACCCTAAACCACAAACACCTTGATCTCGAATGCTATTATCGCTTTTATAATTAAAGAGTAAGTAAAAAAATAAAATAGGAGAGAGAATAGATTTGTGTTGAAAAGAGGAGGAAGATAAATATAAAATAAAATTGTACGATAAATCCAGAGTTAATGTAGTAAGTTAAGTGCAATTTCCTAAAGCAGGCCCTAAACCGCAAGCACCCTTTTCTCCAATGCCATTTCTCCTATTACAATAAAATGGGAGAGAGAATAAATTTTCGTTTAAAAGTGGAAAAACTAAAAGTTATCTGAAATTTTACTATAATAGTAGAGTTATTATAGTAAGTTATGAGCAATTTCCTAACGCAGACCCTAAACGACATGAACCTTAATCTCCAATGTATTAAAAGCTTTTATATTTAAAGAAGTTATAGAAATCAATAAAAAAATTATAGCAAATATATACCTATTTTATAGTATCAATTTATTTGATAAAATATTTTGTTGAATCAACTTTTAATTTATAAATAATATAATTTATTAATATTAATTATTTTAATAATAAATTATTTACATTTTTAAATTCATCTTCTTTCATTTTTATTGTAGAATATGTTTCTACCCTATTGTATTCTTAACAAATTTAAATTACAATGTTCAATATTTGATAGAAATTAATAAAAGAAAATGAGTTGGCTTTTATAAATAAGAGTTCAAAATTAAAATTTTCTAACCAATACAATATGATGAATTTATAAAATAAAGTTATATAGACTAAGTAGACCTAAAATTTTAAGCTTTTTCACAACAAAAAATTTCTTAACAATTTATAGCATAAAAATATTATAGTTGCTTAAACCATTAGATATGCTTGGTAAAAATCCTTCTTTGCTTCTTACTGTTTCGTTCACATTATTTTTGTTTAATAAAAATAAGTGCTGAGTTCTATAAACACATTCAATTTTTAACAATATAAAAAAAATTTTTAAACAATCTATTTAAATAATTACTATAATTCCTTATTGTTTATCATCTAAATAAAAATTAAATAGTAAGTTTTAAATTTTATTAAAACAGTAAAAAAAGTAGATACAAATTTTGAATTATATAGTTAAATTATGAATTTAATCTGAATTTATCTTGAAGATACTAATTTTCAATAAGATACTAATAAATATTAATACATTAATAATATTTTTTATAAAAATATTTGAAAGGCATTTTTAGAAATTTTAAAAATTATATTCTCTTGATTTTTTCTAAAAATTAATATTTTAAAATCAATTAAAAGGTTGCTTAGCTTTAAGATAGAATTAATTTTTATATATCATTTTGTAGAAAATTTCAAGCACTAAAAAATGAAATGAGATATGATAGAATATTCTTGATAAACAATTTTATATTAGTGGTGGGAATGTATGATAAATAATATTTACATTTTAGCAGTTAAATATTCAAAATTAATTATAAATAGATGATAAATCTGTATTGAAACTGTATTTTTTAGGAAAAAATATTAATAATATATAATGGTTTAATTCAATTTGTTTGCTCTACATGTTATAACCATGTTGTAAGGAATTTAATAAATATATAATATCATTTAATTAAAGTTAAATTTGCGAGTAAACATTTTTTTATTTACATTTTCTGGAGTTTTTAAATATTATCAAAATAATAAATTATTTTTAGAATTAAATAATAGTTTTTATTTTTATAAGAAAAATAACTCTTCAATTTTTTTTATGGCTTTTAGCTAAATTATGTTTGAGATAAAGTTGATAATAGAGGGATCTAATTATTAATTTAGTAGGTCATCAAAGAGTTATCTAAAATGTTAAGACTGTTTGATAGCAATATGTATATGTATAACTTTTTAAATGAGGAAATTGTAATAGGTTGTAGCTTTTAAATTGATGATAAATAGATTTTATAGTTTTAGTATTTAAAATTATAATATTTATCAATGATAAATTGAAAGAAATTTGTAGGAAGCCATTGCTAGAGAATATATAGAAAGAAGCCATTTAAAATAAAACATCATATGGATAATGTAATTTATATTTAAAGAATTTTAAACTTGATTAGAACTGGCTAAGTAAGTAAATACATCTCTCTCCCATTTGATAATATTTATTAGATTATATTTATATACACTAATCAAAAATATAAAGGATTTAAGAAAAAATTCTGATAAGGGATTAATTAATATATTTAAGTCACCAGAATTTTTAAAATAAAATTCCTTTATTCTATGTTGCAATTAAAAATTTGTTATAATTGTATTCTAATTACTTAGAGAAAATATAGAAAGAAGCTATTTAAAATAAAACATCATATGAATTATGAAATTTATATTTAAAGAATTTTAAACTACATTAGAACTGGCTAAATAAGTATATACATCTCTCTCCCATTTGATAAAATTTATTAGATTATATTAATATACATCTATAACGAAAAATATAAAGGATTTAAGAAAAAATTCTGATAAGGGAAATTATTATTAAACTAGATTAATTAATATAATATAAGTCACTAGAATTTTAAGATAATATTGTTATTAATTAAAAATCTATTTAATTGTTGCTAATTAATCAGAAATTTCGTTTATTTTATTGTTAGAAAAATAATTTACTTTAATTAATCTTTTATTTAGTTCCTAATAGGATTCTGTACTTATAAAAGTATTATATATATATTTTGAGCAGAAAATTTAGAAATATATCAATGAATGGGCTCATTTAAATTATTAGAACAGATTAAATTATGTTTTACCTAATCAATAAATTAGAAAAGAATATATTTTTAAAAAAGAATAATAATTACTCTAAAAATATGTTTATAATTTACAATTACATTTTATTTCTTTTATTATGAGAAATAAATAAAATAGCTTACTTAATTATACAACAATAAAATCTTATTAAAATTAATACTTTTTACCTAAGTATTAGATTTCATCAAATATTCTTTAAATTTCCTTCAAATAAAGAACTCCATTTAAAAATGATGATAAAAAAAATATTTTATATAAAGTAATATATGTATTTTATTTTTAGTATTTGAAAAGGGATTATTTTAAAAATCAATTTTGGATTTGTTTAATGAGTACCTAACTATCGTTAAAAAAATCTAGGCTGGATTTAGAAAAAATTCTTAATCTATAAAACCCTTTTTTTAGTCATCTCTTAATGAATATATAATGTTTGAAACACAATAGAAAATATTGCTGAATGCCTGCTCAGAAATATCCTAGAATTCTGCAACAGTGAATACCATGTAAAGATGAATTAGAATTTCTATGCTTTTTAAAAAATTTGGGGAGTTTATAAGGCAAAATGATTTTATAAAATCAGGAGAAAAGGTTTTTTAAAGTATACAAGCAATACTTTTATAGATTTATTTAAGAGGATAAAGATCAGAAGGATCTTAAAAATTAGAAATATATTTTTTCTGAGTATAAATCCTTTAATAGCTAAATTGAGAATCAGCAAACAAAAACAATTAAAAAGATAATTAAAAAAATAAAAGAAAGAAAATAAATGAATAAATTAAATTACTTTATTCTTTTAAGTCTTTGCTTATCTGTCTGTTTTTCCAGCAAGTGTGCTAGATACTATACAGGAATTGATGAAATAACAGGATAAACTATTGCTAAAGGCTTGATCAGTGATTTCATTGAATCTGACCATGGTGAGGCCTCCTAATCTGGTAGATTTTAATCCAATATTACTCTATTAGATAATGGACTATATGAAGTTTAAGGTTCTTATAAAACTAGTGTAGAAGTTTCAATTTAAGACCCTCACTTATGTGTAGAAATTTATTATGGCCATGATGAAACTAGAGGTGATGTTTTTTATTAATTCACTCGTTAGCGTGATCCTTCTAGAATTGGATAAGAATTTACTCAAGAAGAAGTTACTCCTGATTTTAATGAAGTAAGAGGAAACCTCATTTAGGGAATAGCAGACTTTGCTAGTGCAAGTGAAAGTGATTATATTATTGAATAAATTGAAGATTTAGCTATTATGTCTGTTTAAAGATTTAAATAATATTGATAGTATAAATAAATAAAAAAGTATATATATTCTATGATTCTGTATGGTTTTAGCAATATAAATAAAAATCTATATCAAATTATAATTCATTTTTTATTGGTTTATATTATAGATATAAAAAGACTGTTTTTATCACTTTTATGTGCCTTTATTAATCAAAAGATGGTTGAGATTTTGTAATTTTTATAAAGATGTTTTTATTCATTATTTAGTTTTAAATGATTTTTATTATTCCTTCTCAAAAATAGCATCAAGATTCTATTATTATCTTCCAATAAGTTTGATGTGTGTGTGATATAATAATTTCTACTAAACAAGTATTTAGTTTAAGAAGATTATGTAAAACAAACTCAAAGTTAATAAAAAAATAATAAAAAGAAGAGTGAGTATAATACCTATTTTTAATTTAACTTTAATCTATTTTAGCTCCAAGCTTTGTTTGAATATTTTTACTTGCTATCTTTAGATTAAATTGAATTTTATTAAACTCTATCATGAATTAATTAATTCTTAAAAACAATAATAAAATTTTATTTTTATTAATAATATTTAAAAATTGATTATTATAAAAATGGTAATTGTATTAGAATTATTAGGAAAATCAAAAATAAATAATTAGACATTTTAATTTATACTACAATATTTTCATGAATATATGAATATAAGGGACCTATTTCTCTTCTCACAATATAGGATTTATTCATTAATAAAAGTTGATTAATCAAGTTAGTAGTAGTTATTCTCAACAATAATTAAAAATCTGCCTTATTAGAATTGGTGACTGATAAGAAAAATTAAATAACCTAATATGATTATTAAAATATGCAAGAAGCTTTAACAATTAATTTCTTATCAGTTAATGAGAAGGTTGAAGGATTGCCTTTTAAACAATAAGGATAGTGAATATTTTTAGAATTAATAATATTAATTAAATCCATTGAAAACTCAAAGAATTATGAAGGTCATTATATTCTAGCTATTGTCTGAGCATTCACTTCTTGAAATTTTTATCCCTTAAATATATATAACTCATTCTCAATTTTTAACTATGGAGATAAAACAATATTAATTGTAATTATGCTTGTAATACATGATCTTTTTATTTTCTTTTCTTTAATAAATAGTAGTTTATATTTAACTTTTTTTCAATTTTCTCCTTTTCAACCTTCTATATATCTATCTTTATAAATTTAATCATTACTCTACTCTCATTTTTAATCTAAATATTTATTTTTTTAAGAGAGTAATTATTATTCTCATCTTAAGAATAAATTAGATTTATTTAAATTCAACATAATTTACTATGTTCACTTATTTTATTGTATTATTTAAAAAATTGGATAACTTTTGCTCATTTTTACACTCAGATGATATAGCGAGGATTAAAAATATTTCTTAAATTTCAGGTAAATTATTGAATTATAAAATTTAGAGGATTCCTTTTGTTTTTAGTACAGATGAATTCAACTCTTCCTAACGAAAACATGAAGTAATACATTTTTAAACATAATCTCATCATAATATCTAAGCATTAATTCATTATATCATTTGGATCATCTATATTTGTAAGTCTTTAAGAAATATATCAGGCTAATTAAATAAGAACTTATATAAAATATTAGAAAGGAGTTTTTCTTTTCAAGGAGATATTTAGCCAATATGTTAAAAAATAAGAAAGCTTAATAATTGATTTCATTTTTTTAATTTATACTCAATTATACTAAAATTAAAATTGTTTGATGTTTGTTGAATGTTTTAGGATTTCTGACATTTTTAAGTATTCTTTTTAATTGAAAGATTTAAAGTAAAAAATAAATTTTTCTATTTCTTTTACCTTCTTTTCTAGATTGTTTGTTATAGATCCATTCAGTTTTTCTATTTTAAAAAAAAGCAGATAAAATAAGTAAATCTTTTAAAAATTCCTACTATTCTTTTGAAATGGTACATAGAAAATTCAATATCCTTTAGCACTATTAGTAGAAATTTTTATAATCAAATATCTATTCATTAATTTGTATTTTTGTAGATTATGCTTTTTAAGATATCAGTTTACATAAACTATTATAGGAATAATAAAAATATTTTTAATAATTTTTAATTAGAAGAATATAAAGCATCGGTTGGACATTCAGTAGATATCAATATCAGATTCTTCAAATTCTACTCAAGTTTACAATAATTGTGATTATTTATAGATTAAGATTGGGAATTTTCATTTTAAAATTATAAATTTGATATAGCTTTTATAACACCAATCCATTCGAATTAAAAGTAACCTAATAAAAAAATAGAGGGTAAATGAAATACATTTAATCTAATAGCTAACTGCCATGAAAAAAATTGGTGAGTACTATATTTAGAAAAATAAAAACTATTATTTAATTCTAAAAATAGATTATTATTTTAATAATATATGCAAAAGATATTTTAGTAAAAATGTAAAGTATAGAAAGAAAATTAAATTTATTAGATTTATCAATATTTTTGAGCTAAAAAACTAATAAGATATTATACTATTTTTAATTTTGTTTATTTGTGTAGAAATATATTAAATGGTGTATTTTTTATTGAAAACAACAAAATATAAAATTAAAAAAACATAAAAATATATAAGAAGAGTGGCGTTAAGATTGTTTATAAAATATATTAATCAATATATAATCAAATGTATATTTTATAATAATATTATATTAATCCATTTATTTAAATTAATAATTTATTTCTTATTTAATTATCTACCTTTCATTAGTTAATTCACCATTCTCTATCAAATTTATATTTTAAAAATAGTATTAAATTATTTAAATAATACTTGCTAATTTTTACCTTAACTCTTTCACCACTAATCTCTTTATTCTCATTATTTAAGATTTTATAGCCTAAAAATTTTCTAATCTTTTATTTGAAATATTTAAAAATTAATATAATAAAATTTATAAAATGAATATTGTTAATTATTAATAAATTGGCAAAGAAAATAAAACTAATATATAATTTACTATAAATAAAGAGTTAATTTAGTAAGTTATTAGCAATTTCCTAATGCAGACCCTAAACTAAAAACATTTTCTCCAATGTAATTATAGCTTTTATATTTAAAGATTTAAGTAAAAAAATAAAATAAGAGAGAGAATAAGTTAGTGTTATAATAAAATTTTACCTTAAATTAAGAGTTAATGTAGTAAGTTATGAGCACTTTCCTAGTGCAGACCCTAAACCACTAGCACCCTTTTCACTAATTATATTTTTCCTATTATATTTTAATTATTTAGTAAAAAATAAAATAGAATAGAGAATAAATTTGTGATGAAAAGTGGAAGTAAATAGAAATAAAATAAAATTTTACCTTAAATTAAGAGTTAATGCAGTAAGTTATGAGCAATTTCTTAATGCAGACCCTAAAACACAAACTCCCTTTTCTTTAATTTCATTACTCCTATTATATTATAATAGTTAAAAAGAAAAATAAAATAATGTTGAAAAGTGGAAGAAAATAAAATAAAATTTTACTATAAATCGAGAGTTAATGTAGTAAGCTATGAACAATTTCCTAATTCAGACCCTAAACCGCAAGTACCCTTTTCTCCAATTTTATTATAGCTTTTACATTTAAGGATTTAAGTAAAAAAATAAAATAGGAGAGAAAATAAATTAGTGTTGCAAAGTGGAAGAAAATAAAAATAATTTAAATTTTACTCTAAATAAAGAGTTAATGTAGTTAGTTATTAGCAATCTCTTAATGCAGATCCTAGAACACAAGTACCTTAATCTCCAATGTTATTATAGCTTTTTTATTTAAAGAATTAATATTTATAATTTCTATTTTAAAAATTAAATAAAAATATAAATAGAAGAGAGAATAAGTTTATGTTAAAAAGTGGAAGAAAATAGAAATAATATAAAATTTTACCTTAAATTAAGAGTTAATGTAGTAAGCTATGAGCAATACCCTAATGCAAACCCTATACCACAAGCACCCTTTTCTTCTAAGCCGTTGCTCCTATTATATTTTAATTTTTAAGTAAAAAAATAAATAGGTGAGAGATTAAATTTGTTTTGAAAAGTGGAAGAAAATAAATAAAAATTTTACTAAAAATTAAGAGTTAATGTAATAAGTTATTTACAATTTCCTAATACAGATCCAATACTACAAGCACCCTTTTCTCCAATTTTATTATTGCTATTATGTTTAAAGAGTTAATTTAAAAAATAAAATAAGAAAGAGAGTCAATCTGTGTTGAAAAGTTGAAAAAATAGAAATAATATAAAATTTTACCTTAAATCAAGAGTTAATGTAGTAAGTTATTTGCAATTTCCTAAAGCAGGCCCTATACTGCAAACACCCTTTTCTCCTATAAAATTGCCCCTATTATTATTTAAAAGTTAAATAAAATAATAAAATAAGTGAGAGAATAAATTTGTTTTGAAAAGTGGAGAAAATAAAATGAAATAAAATTTTACTCCAATTAAAGCGTTAATGTTGTAAGTTATGAGCAATTTCCTAATACAGAAATTAAACCACAAGCATCTTAATCTCCAATTTTATTTTTGCTTTTATTTTTATAGAGTTAAATAAAAATATAAAATAGGGGAGAGAATAAATTTATAATGAAAAAGGAAAGTGTTACAATAATATAAAATTTTACCTTAAATCAAGAGTTAATGCAGTAAGTTATTTATATTTACCTAAAGCAGACCCTATACCATATGCACCATTTTCTCCAATTTCATTACTCCTATTAAATTTTAATAATTAAGTAAAAAAATAAAATAGGGAGAGAATAAATTTGTGCTGACAAATGGAAGAAAATAAAATAATATAAAATCTTACTATAAATCAAGAGTTAATGTAGTAAGCTATTTGCAATTTTCTAAAGTAGACTTTAAAATATAAGTATCATTTTTTCTTATACTGTTATTTTTTATATATTTAAAGAAATTTTCAAAGTCTACAAAAAAAATGATAGTAAATATTTACCTAAATTTAAGTGTCAATTTATTTGCTAAAATATTTTGTTGAATAAACTTTTAATTTATAAATAGGATAATTTTTTAGAATTATTTTCATAATAAGGTATTTACATTTTTAAATTAGTCTTGTATCATTTTTTATTGTAGAATATTTTTCTACCCTTTTGTATTCAGTAAAGGATTATATTAAGAAAAAAAGAAAATATAAATTAAATTATTAAAAATTAAGAAAAATTAATGATTATAATAATAAAATTTTAATTTAAATAAAATAATAATATTTAATTTTAAATATAAGAAAAGAAAACATAATAAATTAAATTTAATGTTAATAAAATCTATTTTCATGAATTCCCTCAAATTTGAGCACATTTTTAGTGGTGTTAAGATTGTTTATAAAGTATTTTAACCAAAATATATTTAAATATATATTTCATAATAATATTATATTACTCGAATTATTTAAATTAATAATTTATTTCTTATTTAATTATCTCTATTTCATTAGTTAATTGACTATTTATTAGAAATTTACATTTTAAAAAAATCTTTACAATTCCTACGGCAAGTCATAGGAATTTTTGCTTTTGCGCTAGGTTACTAATATTACTCTATATAATATTATTTTAATAATAAGGTATTTATTATAGAATATTTTTCTACCCTATTGTACTCCTAACAAATTTAAATTAAATGTTCTATATTTGATAAAAATTAATAAAGAAAATGGGTTATCTTTTTTTAATTAGAGTTCAAAATTGAAACTTTCTAACAAATAAATTATAATTGAAAGTATTATCTTTAAATTTTGAATGAGAATTAGAAAAATAAAATAAATTTTATGAATGAGCTCTAAATTTACAATTAAAATTTGAATTGTTAAAATAGTTAATAAGTTCATTTAATCAATATATATTCAAATGTAAATTTTATAATATTACTATATTACTCCATTCATTTAAATTAATAATTTATTTCTTACTTAAT
This sequence comes from Tetrahymena borealis, assembly GCA_000260095.1. Lineage (NCBI taxonomy): Eukaryota > Ciliophora > Oligohymenophorea > Hymenostomatida > Tetrahymenidae > Tetrahymena > Tetrahymena borealis. The sequence goes on along the minus strand of JH651252.1, from coordinate 57,557 downwards.
TATCTATCTTTCATTAGTTAATTCCCTCTTTTCTATCAAATTTATAATATAAAAAAATATTAAATTATTTATTTAATATTTATTAATTTGTACCTTAGTTCTTTCACTACTAATCTTTTTATTCTGATTATTTTAGATTTTATAACCTATAAATTTTCTAATCTTTTATTTGAAATATTTAAAAATAAATTTAATAAAAAATAATATAATAAATTAATTATGAATAGGCAAATAAAATAAAATAAAAAAAATTTACTCCAATGAAAGAGTTAATGAAAGAAGTTATTTGCAATTTCCTAATGTAGAACCAAAACGATAAGCACCATTTTTTTAAATGCTATTACCTCTAATATATTTAAAGTTAAGTAAAAAAATAAAATAGGAGAGAGAAAAAATTGGTGTTCAAAAGTGGAAAACTATAAAATATTATATAATTTTACCCTAAATAAAGAGTTAATGAATTAAGTTTTGAGCAACTTCCTAAAGTAGACCCTAAACCACAAGCACCTTGATCTCCAATGCTATTGTGCCTATTATATTTAAAGATTTAAGTAAAAAAATAAATATTATAGCATAGAGAATAAATTTGTATTGAAAAGTGGAAGAAAATAAAAATAATACAAAATCTTACTATAAATCAAGAGTTAAAATAGCAAGTTATGAGCAGTCACCTAATGCTTACCCTAAGCCACTAGCACCTATTTCTCCAATGCTATTTTATCTTTTAAATTTAAAGAATATAGTAAAATAATAAATTACTTGAGAGATAGAATACATTCGAAGAAAATATAATAATTTAAATTTTACTCTAATTAAAGAGTTAATGAAGTAAGTTATGAGCAATTTCCTAAAGAAGATCCCAAACCACATGCACCTTCATCCCCAATGCTATTTTAGCTTTTATATTAAAAGATTTAGTAAAAAAATAGATAATATTTGAGAGAGAATAAACTTGTGTTGAAAAGTGAAAGAAAATAAAAAAATAAAAAATTTTACTCTAAATAAAGAGTTAATGTAGTAAGTTATAAGCAATCTCCTAAAGCAGACCCTAAACCACAAGCACCTTAATCTCCAATACTATTTCCACTAATAAATTTTAAGAGTTAAATAAATAGTAACAAAGGAGAGAAAGAATAAGTTTGTGTTGAAAAGTGAAAGAAAAGAAAAATAAATAAAATTTTACTCTAATGAAAGAGTTAATGTCCTAAGTTATGAGCAATTTCCTAAAGCAGACCCTAAACCACAAGCACCATTTTCTCTAATGCTATTATAGCTTTTAAATTTAAAGAGTTAGGTAAAAAAATAAAATAGGAGATAGAAAAAATTTGTGTTCAAAAGTGGGAAAAAATAAAATATTAAATAATTTTACCCTAAATAAAGAGTCAATGTAGTAAGTTATAAGCAATTTCCTATTGCAAACCCTAAACCACAAGCACCTTGATCTCTAATTTAATTTTAGCTTTTATATTTAAAAATTTAATTATACAAATAAAAAAGCAGAGAAAATAACTTTGTGTTAAAAAGTTGAATAAAATAAAAATAGTATAAATTTTACAATAAATTAAGAGTTAATGTAGTAAGCTATGAGCAATTTCCTAATTCAGACCCTAAACCACAAGCACCTTGATCTTCTATGCTATTGCTCCTATTATATTTAAAGATTTAAGTAAAAAAATACATAGGAAAGAGAATAAATTAGTGTTGAAAAGTAGAGAAAATAAAAATAATATAGTTTTACAATAAATTAAGATTTAACATAGTAAGTTATGAGCAATTTCCTAATGCAGACCCTAAACCACAAGCACCTTGATCTCCAATGCTATTGCGCCTATTATATTTAAAGGGTAAAGTAATACTATAAAACAGGAGAGAGAATAAATTTGAATTAAAAAGTATAAGAAAATAAAATTATTTAAAAAATTTTACTATAAATCAAGAGTTAATGTAGTAAGTTATGAACAATTTTCTAAAACAGGCCCTAAACCACAAGCACCCTTTTCACCAATTCTATTATAACTTTTGTGTAAAGTATTAAGTAAAAAAATAAAATAGCTAGAGAATAAATTTGTGCTTAATAGTGGATGAAAATAAAAAAATATAAAATTTTACTCTAATTATAGAGTTAATGTAGTAAGTTATGAGAAATTTCCTAATACAGACCCTAGACCAGACCCTAAAATACAAGCTCCTTAATCTCCAATTTCTTTATAGCTTTTAAATTTAAGAAGTTTTAGAAGTCAATAAAAAAATTATGGAAAATATTTACCTAAATTTAATTGTCAATTTATTTCCTAAAATATTTTGTTGAATAAACTTTTAATTTATAAAAAATCCAATTTTTAAATTATATTTGAATAATTAGGTGATTACATTTTTAAATTAGTCTTTTAACATTTTTTATTGTAGAATATTTTTTTCTACCCTATTTTATCCCTACCAAATTTAAATTGAAATATTCAATATTTGATAAAAATTAATAAAAGGAAATGAGTTGGTTTTAATAAATTAGAGTTAAAAATTGAAGCTTTCTAACCGATACAATTTAATGAATTTATAATATAAAGTTATATATACTAAGTGGATCAAAATTTGTAGCTTTTTCACAACAAAAAATTTCTTTATTCGAATCAATCCTAACTATTCTTTGATTATTGCAATTTATTGAACAAAAGTAAATGGATAATAGTTCTATAAACACATTAAATTTTTATCATAATAAAAAAATATTAATATTTAAATTTAAAAAGATTAACCAACAAATATTTTATCCAAAGTTCAATTAATTTTTACAATTTGATACGATTTAATATGTTTAATAATTTGGTTATATATGAGATCAGGAAGGTTGAACACACTAGGTAAGATATAAAAGGTTAATTATATTTCATTTCAAATTAATTTTTCATTTTTTTTTTTATTTATTTCTTTTTAAAAATAATTTGATAAAGTCCGAGTCTAAATTATAAGTATTTTTATTCATATCCATAAATAATCAAATATATGTTTGCGCATGAATATCTATATTTAAATAAGATTTATTCAAATAAAATATCTATTTGTTCAAACATAATTTATTTACTAACTAACATCTCTGATTCAAATGTATATTTTACAATAAAATTTTATTAATCCCTTTATTTAAATTAATAATTATTTCATATTTAATTATCTATCCTTCATTAGTTACCCTATTCTCTATCAAATTTATAATATAAAAAAAGTATTAAATTATATAAATAATATTTATTAATTATTAAAATTTGATAGGAAATAAGTTTAAAAGAAAATTATTGTGTGATAGGAAATGATGTAAGGATAATTTAAAAATGTAAATATCTTTTTATTAAAATATAATTGATTAATTATATTTTTTATCAATCAAAAATCGACTTAAAAAAATATTCTATCTATCAGAAATAGGAGCTTTATTTAAAGTAAGAATAAATATAATATTTCATTTATATCATTATTAAAACTTATATTTTGTTATTTTTTTAATTTAAATCTTTAAATATAAAAGCAATCAAAACATAGGAGATTAAGAGGCTTGTGATTTATAATCTAGGATAGAAAATAGCTAATAAGTTGCTACATTAACTCTTCATTTAAGGTAATTTTATTTACTTTTTCTTTTCATTACAAATTAGTAAATTAAACCTCTAAATATAAAGTAATAATCATATTGGAGAAAAGGGTGCTTATGGTTTAGGTTCTGCATTAAGAAACTGTTAATTACTTACTACATTAACTCTTAACTTATTGTAAAATTTTATATTATTTATTTTTATTACTGCTTATCTTTAACACATTATTTTTTCTGTTTTGTTATTTCTGACTTAACACTTTAAAAATAAGTGATAATAGTATTGGAGAGAATGGTGTTTTTGGTTTAGGATCTGGATTAGGAAATTGCTCATAACTTACTTCATTAAATATTGATTTATCGTATTCATTATTTATTTTCATTTTCTTCATCTATTTATTACAAAATTTATTCTCACTATAACCTATTTTTTATTTATTTCTTTAAATATATTAGCTATAATATAATTGGAGACTAAGGAGCTGGTAGTTTAGGGTCTATGTTAGGAAATTTCTCACAACTTACTTCATTAATTCTTAATTTATAGTAAAAAATTATTTCTATTATAATATTTGCTTAACTCTTTAAACACAAAAGATATGATAGTATAGGAGATGAAGGTGCTTGTGGTTTAGCATCAAAATTAGGATATTCCTCATAGCTTACTACATTAATTCTTGATTTATCGTAATATTTTGATTTTATTATGAATTTATTGTAATTAATAAATTATGAAATAATTTACTCTTGAAACATAAAAGCTGTAATAGTATTGGACAAAAAGGTGCTTTTGGTTTAGGATTTGGATTAAAAACTTGCTCTTAGCTTACTAAATTATCTCTTCGTTTGAGGTAAATTTATTTTATTTTTATTATCTTCTTTTATCAATACAAATTTATAAACACGAATTTGTTATTTTTTATTTAACTTTAAACATAAAGAGATAATAGTATAGGAGAAAATGGTGCTTGTCATTTAGGATCTACAATAGGAGATTGCTCATAACTTACTAGCCTAAATTTAGATTTATTGTTTCTTTACATTATTCTTATTTTCTTCCTTTATTAATTAAAAAATTTGTTTGCTCTTTAATTTTTGACTTAATTCTTAAAATATAAAAGCTATAATAATATTGGTGACTAAGGAGCTTGTAGTTTAGGGTCTGCTTTAAGAAATTACTTACAGCTAACTACATTATCTCTTTATCTGTGGTAAAAGATTTATTTTTTATATTTCAGATTTCATTGCAAATTTATTCTCTCTATTTTTTTAATTTTTATTTAACTATTCAAATCAAAGCGATAATAGTATAGGAGAAGAAGGTGCCTGTGGTTTAGGATCAGGATTTGGAAATTGCTCTTAACTTACTGCATTAACTATTCATTTATCGTAGAAACTTTTATTTTTTTTTCTCTTATTTATTATTTTTTACTTAACTTATTAAATGAAAAGTGATAATAGTATTGGAGAAAAGGGAATTTAGGATTTAGTATCTAAATTAGAAAATTGTTCATAACTTTTTGCATTGAATCTTGATTTATAGTAAATTTTATTTTATTATCTTATTTTTTAAATTTATTCTCTTTATTTTCTTATATTTTACCTCGAATATAAAAGGGAAAATGATATTGAAGACTAGAGTACATTTGTTTTAGTATCAGGATTAGGAAATTTTTCATAACTTAATACATTAACCCTTAATTTATCGTAAAATAAATAATTTTATTTTCTTCCTCTTTTCATTTTTAATTTAATACTCAATCAATTATTATTATATTTTTAATATGCAAAATTAAAGAATTGAGAATAATTCTAATCTAAAATCAAAACTAATGAGAAAAAAGAGCTTAGTGAATTTACTCATAAATAAGTATTTATTAAGATAAATTCTTAAAATAATATAATATTTTTTTTAAAATATATTTGGTAGATTCTGCTGAATTCATTTTTGAAGGAAATATAAATATTTATAGAAATTAAATTAATACTATCTTTATTAAAAAATATGTAGCTGAATATAAATTTAAATAAATTCATTAATATGTTTTTAATCATTTAAGAAATAGAGTTAAAAAATAAACTTTTTGATAACTAATTTTAATAATGAGTGGACATTTAGTGTTATTTAAAAAATATAAAAATTATTAACTATTTCAAGTTAAAAATTAACTAAATTAAATTCATTCAAAAAAAATTAATTGGATAATAATTTATTATTTATATTAAAATTTAGTTAAATTAAATAAATGTATATTAACAACTAAATTTTTTTAAATCTAATAGGAATTTACCTTGAATAAAGGAATTTAATTGTTTATTTAAGAGGATAGGTATACATAAGTGCACTCCAAAACTTTAAAATCGTTAAAATATACCCTTTCAAGCTATGGTATTGTTATGTTAAGATAAAAGCATTTCCAAATATTTTATATTAAAGAATAGTAACTAACTACCATTTTTATAGTTTAGTTTTGAGACAGACAGATATAAATTTTATAGAAAGCAATTTTTTAATGGGAAATTAGCTAAAAATAGGATTATGATTTAGTTTATTTTTCGAAAAGATATTGATATTTAAAATTACAATATTTTCTACTAATTTTAGATTGTGGGATAGTAATGGTGATTTTGATGATAGGCTGGATAAGTTTTGAGAAAGAAATAAGTTATAAGGAAAATCCTTAATTTAGTTTTTCAGAAGTATTATAATAAGATATTGAGAAAATACTTACTAAGGTAATAATTAATGAGATAATTAGTTTAAAAAAGTTTAATAAATTAGGTTATGGTTAGTATGGAAGTATGAATTTAAAATCCTATAATAAGATATATACAATCTTTGATATAGTAATTTCATGTAGAATTAATTTATAATTTGAATTTTTAGCAACATTTATTTGGATTAGTTTATATTGGGTTAATAATTAGCCAAAATACTCAATATCATTTTTATATTAGTAATATTTAATAATATCAAGTAAAATGGAAAGAAATATGAAGGATATTGAGTATTGTATGTAAATAATATGTTAAATGTATGTTATAGCCAAAAAAGATTCATAAAACTTTCAAGTAGTCTATTTTATAAGATAAATAGTTGAAGTAGAAGTAATTTCCATAATGCATTATGTTATTGCACACTATATTTACTTTATGATAACTTCATTATTTAAACTAAAAATAGCAAATATCAATGAGGAAAATATTAGATTTAGTGTAAAAGCTACTATATTAATGGAAAAGGATAAAAGGTAATACTCTTTTGTTGCAGAATAATTAGAATTTGATATTTTATTTCCATTTATTTTTTTTGAGTAAACATATCTATTGATATTTAAAAATAGCAGGAGGATTTTAAGATGCTGTGAAAGGCATATAAAAATAAAGAATATTATAGAATAAATAAGTAAAATGGAGTGGGTGGATGTTTATAAATTATTCTTTAATTATAGTTAACTACATAATAAAGTGTCTTTAATATTAGAAGTTTTGATAGTAATTTCTTGGAGATGGAATTATGTTAGAAGTAACTTTATTTAATAGCCTAACTACTTTATACTTATTAAAATAAAAATTATGGAATTCATAATTCCTTTTGATGCTTCATAATTTGGAATTTGAATATTTCGTAATCCAAATAGTTCATTTCTATGGTTGGTAATAAATTAATTTTTTTGTTAAGAAAGAAAGGATAGTTATATCTTACCCTTATACTCCAATTATTATTTATAATCCATAAATTATTAATAAATTTTATTTACTTTGTTTTTTACCTGAAAATTAAATGTAAATAATCTGTCGTAATTTAGTTATGACGAATTTATTTTTTAATTTTCTTACTTATTTTTCACTTTAAACAATAGTGAAAATCAATAAATGATTTTATAATTATTAAATTAATATTAAATTAGTATTTTCATAAATTAAAAAGAAAAATAAATAAAATCTGAAAAAACATAGAAGAGTTAAAAATAAATATCTCAATTAGATAAGTTATTTCCTCAAATCAAATATTAGTAGTCTAAATAATTAATAGGTCTAATTTTATTAATTAATATCTTAAAATAAAGGTTATTAAGTTAGTTATAATTAATAAAGAATAAATAAACTTTCTTCAATGATTACCCACCATTCTTAATAGATGTCAAAATTAAGAATAAAAAATGAGGAAAGAGATAAAACTGTTGATAAAAAAAATAGGAAATCATATTTAAACCAGTTAAATATAAAGAAAACTTCATAATTAAATCGAACTGATGATATCTAATAGGCCAATCAATCTCAATCCAAATCTAGTCAAGAATAATTAATTAATAATTAAATTTCTTTATAAGCAGAAAAGAATCTAACAAATTAAATACAAGTAAATGATAATAAGTAAGAGGAAATAATTGACCATCATAAGAAGGAGAGTAATGAATAATATATCTTTTAATTTAGAAAAGAATTATAAGAATTATTAAATGAATAGGATTTAGAAGAGATATTAGAATTATTTAATTCATTAGATTTTTAAGAAATAATGAATAAGAACAAATAAGAAGATAAAATTATAGAAGAGTTTTAAGATTAATTAGATGAAATTAAGTTGTAATTTTAACATTAGAATTAATATGAATAGAGAGAGTCATAAATTAGCTTAAAATCTAAGGCTTTATCTATCATCTAATAGCAATATAAAACTAAATAAACTGACAAATAAGATTAATAAGAAAAGTAATAGAATAAATAAATGGAAATAAAATAAATTGTTTCAAATGATGAAAATGATACTAATAAAATTGGTAGCTAAAATCTAATCACAACAGATACTTTAATAAATGTCTCTTAGCTATAGTAAAACAATATATTAGTTGTAAGCTAATAAGAAGAAATGGGTTTTAATTTTAAACAAGAGAATATATCAATTAAAGATGATGAAGAGTATTATTTAAATGCTAAACCAGATCTTCAAAAGTAAGATTAATTAAAAAATTTAGATTAGTAAGAGGAATTGAAATCTTAATTAATTTTAGAAGACGGTAGTATAGAATATTAATCTTTTTGCTAAATTTTTGAAAGTGAAGAGAAGTTAAAGAAATATTAAAAAAATGATAGAGATAATGCTTTTAGAATGCTTAGAGATAAAAACTATTACTTAACTAAATATCTTACTTCAGGAGGAGAAGGAGATATTTTTTTAGGTTCAGCAAAATCTAATGAAGATTACTCACTTGATTTTATCTTTAAAATTTAATTAAATTACAATAACGATGATTTAAAGGAAGAGATAAATATTATGAAATCTTTTGAGAAAAATATTAATATTATTAAATTATATGATGAAATTCAATCTGATAAAATCTACATCTTAGTTTTAGAACAATGTTAACATAGCTTAAAATAAGAACTAAAAAATATTCAAGAAACCAAAATATTTCCACTTGAATAATTATTTTAAATAATTTTCGATCTATTAGATGGGCTAATCTAATTAAGAATATTCTAAACAATACACTTGGATATTAAACCTGATAATATTTTAAAAACTTAATAAGGGATTTATGTTTTTACAGACTTTGGGATTTCATCTAAATTTAAAAAGGAAAAAATTTTTGCTAAAGGATATACAAAATCATATGCTTCTATTGAATAATTACAGGGCTTAGAAGTTAATGAAAAATCAGATATTTAATCTCTTGGTAAGACAATAAATACAGTTATTAAAATTTTTAAAGAAATCTAAAACCAATATTAAGAGCTCGCAGAATAATTATTAAGTATCATTCAAGATAGTATGGATACAAATGATATTTAAAAAAGAAAAGAATGTATGATAATTCATGAATTAATGTTCAAATGCTTTAATAATTTAAGTGAATTTAAATCATTTAAATATACTTATTTAAAAAAAATTGAAAATATTTAAAATTTATACGCTTATGATTCAAATAAAGATGTCCAATATTTTTAGAATATTTTACTATTTTATTCACAGCTACAAACAATTATTTTGAAATCTTAAGATTTAACATTCAACTCCATTGAAAAAAATGATTAACTTTTGTAATAAGACTAATCAATAATAATATATTCTTAGATCTTTTTAGGTTAATGCTATTTTAAATTAGGTGATTCTTAGAATGCTTTTCAGTAAGCTTAAGAATCTTTAAAAATGGCAAAGAAGCTTTATTAAGAAAATCACTAATCAATAGCATCATCTTTGTACTTCTTAGGGTAATGTTATTAAGAATTGGGTGATTCATAGAATGCTTTGAAATATGCTTAAGAAACTCTGAATATGGACAAGTAGCTTTATAAAGGAAATCACCCAGATATAGCATCATCTTTATGCTTTTTAGGATAATGTTATACTTAATTAGGCGATTTTTAGAATGCATTGAAGTTTGCTTAAGAATCTCTTGATATGACCAAATAGCTTTATAAAGAAAATCACTCAGAAATTGCATTTTCTTTGTATTTATTAGGATAATGTTATGCTGAATTGGGTGATTCTTAGAATGCATTGAAGTATGCCTAAGAATCTCTTGATATGTATAAATAACTTTATAAAGAAAGCCACCCATCAATTTAATCTTCTTTACTCCTTTTAGGGTAATGTTATGATAAATTAGGTGATTCATAGAATGCCTTTAAGTATGCTTAAGAATCTCTTGATATGAGCAAATACCTTTACAAAGGAAATCACCCAAAAATCGCAACTTCAATATATTTTATAGGGTAATGCTATTAAAACTTGGGTGATTCTTAGAATGCTTTGAAGTATGCTTAAGAATCTCTTGATATTAACAAATAACTTTATAAAGACAATCACCCATCAATAGCAGCTTCTTTGTACTTTTTAGGGAAATGTTATTCTGAATTAGGTGATTTATCGAATTCTTGGAAGTATGCATAGGAATCTCTTGATATGCACAAATAACTTAATAAAGGAAATCACCCATCGGTAGCAGAGTCTTTGTACTTTATAGGGTAATGTTATTTTAAATTTGGCGATTCATATAATGCTTTGAAGTATGCATAAGAATCTTTTGAAATGAAGAGAACTTTTTATAAAGGAAATCACCCATAAATCGCAACTTCTATATACTTTATAGGGTAATGCTATTTAAACTTGGGTGATTCTTAGAATGCTTTTAAGTATGTTTAAGAATCTCTTGTTATGAATAAATAGATTTATAAAGATAATCACCCAAAAATAGCAAATTCTCTGTAATTTTTAGGGTATTGTTATGATAAATAGGGTAATTTAGAGAGTGCTTTGAAGTATGCAAAGGAATCTTTTGAAATGAAGAGAAATTTTTATAAAGGAAATCACCCAGAAATAGCATCTTCTTTAGAATTTTTAGGGTAATGCTATTAAAAATTGGGTGATTCATAGAGTGCTTTGTAGTATATTTTAGAATCTCTAGAAATGAAGAGATATTTTTGTAAAGGAAATCACCCAATAATTTTATCTTCTTTATAGAATTTAGGGTAATGTTATTCTAATTTAGGTGATTCAAAGAATGCTTTGAAATATGCATAAGAATCTCTTGATATGAGCAAAAAACTTTATACAGGAAATCACCCAGAAATTGCATCTTCTATGATACTTTTAGGGTAAAGCTATTCTAAATTGAGTGATCCATAAAAGGCATTAAAATATGCATTATAATCTCTTGATATCTATAAATAAATTTATAAAGAAAATCACCCATAAATCGCATCTACTTTTTACTTTTTAGGGTAGTGTTATGCTAAATTGGGATAGTCATAAAATGCTTTGAAGTATGCATAGGAATCTCTAGATATGAACAAAGAAATTTATAAATAAAATCACCCAGAAATCGCATCTTCTTTGTGTTTTGTAGGGTAATGTTATAAAGCATTGGGTGATATATAGAAGGCTTTAAAGTATGGTTAAGAATCTCTTGATATCTATAAATAAATTTATACAACAAATCACCCATCAATCTCGTCTGCTTTGTACTTTTTAGGGTAATGTTATTCTATTTTGGGTGATTAATAGAAGGCTTTAAAATATGCATTGGAATCTTTAGAAATGAGGAGATATTTTTATAAAGGAAATCACCCATTAATCTAATCTTCTTTATACTTTTTAGGGTAATGTTATTAAAAATCGGGTAGTTCATAGAAGGCTTTAAAGTATGCATAAGAATCTCTTAATATGGGCAAATATCTTTATTACGGAAATCACTAATCATTTGCATCATCCTTTTTCTTATTAGGGTAATGTTTTTATGATTTGGATGATACATAGAATGCTTAGAAGTATGTTTAAGAATCACTTGATATGAGCAAAAAGCTTTATAATGGAAATCATCCATCGATTTCATCTTCCTTATTGTTTTTAGGGTAATGTTATAGTAAATTTGGTGATTCATAGAATGCTTTGAAGTATACTTTAGAATCTGTTAATATGTACAAATAGCTTTATTAAGGAAATCACCCAGATATAGCATCTTCTTTATACTATTTAGGGTAGTCTTATACTAAATTTGGAGATTAATAGAATGCATTGAAGTATGCATAAGAATCTCTTGATATGCACAAATGTATTTATAAAGGAATTCACCCATCAATAGTATCTTCTTTGAATTTATTAAGCTAAATTTATTAAAATTTGGGTGATTTATAGAATGCTTTCTAATATGCATAAGAATCTCTTAGTATGAACAAATAGCTTTATTAAGGTAATCACCCAGAAATTGCTTCTTCTATATACCTTTTAGGGTAATGTTATGATAAATTGGGTGATTCATAAAATGCTTTAAAGTATGCATAAGAATCTCTTGAAATGAGCAAACACCTTCATTAAGGAAATCACTAATTAATAGAACTATCCATTTAATTTTTAGGGTAATGTTATTCAAAATTGGGTGATTCTTACAATGCTTTGAAGTATGCTTAAGAATCTCTTGATATTAAAAAATAACTTTACAAAGAAAATCACCCAGAAATTGTTTAATCTATATTATTTTTAGGGTAATATTATGATAAATTGGGTGATTCATCGAATGCTTTAAAATATGCAAAAGAATCTCTTGATATGAGCAAATAAATTTATAAAGAAAACCACCCATTAATTGCAACTTCATTACATTTTTTAGGGTAATGTTATCATGATTTGGGTGATTTATAGAATGCTTTAAAGTATGCTTAAGAATCTCTTAATATGAACAAATATCTTTACTAAGGAAATCACTAGTCAGTAGCATCTTCTTTATACTTATTAGGGTAATGTTATTCTAAATTGCATAATCATTAGAATGCTATAAAGTATGCTTAAGAATCTCTTAATATGTGCAAATACCTTTACAAAGGAAATCACGATTTAATAGCTTCTTCTTTGCACCTTCTAGGGTAATGTTAATCTAATCTGGGTGATTTTTAGAATGCTTTAATTTAGGCAAAAGAGTCTCTTGATATGTTTAAATAACTTTATAAAGCAAATCACCCATCAAAAGCATCTTCTATATACCTTTTAGGGTAATGTTATGATCATTTGGGTGATTCATAGAATGCTTTAAAGTATGCATAAGAATTAGTAGAAATGAGGAAAAAAATTTTTTAAGGAAACCATCCATCAATGGCATCTTCTTTATAATTTTTAGGTCATTGTTATTCTAAATTGGGAGATTTATAAAATGCTATTAACTATGCTTAAGAATCTCTTGATATGTATAAATAAGTTTATAAAGGAAATCATATGGCAAAAATATATTCTTTGTACTTTATAGGGTAATGCTATGATAAATTAGGAGATAAATAGACTGCTTTGAAGTATGCTAATTAATTATCTGATATGTATGAATAATTTAATCAATGAAATATAGGAATAATTTTATATTTAAACCCTACTTGTTCTTTTGTTTTCTAAAATTTTATTTTTTTAATGAATTATTTAAAAATAATGCTTATATAAAATTTTTTTTATATAGAATTTGATCCTTGCTGTCCTCTACCTATTAATATTCTTTTATATATTAAGTTTTAATTTTTTTAATTTATCTATATATATTTAGTTTAGGTTATTTTCATAAATATTAAAATAAATCTAGTATAATTAATTTAGAGAGACGTTTATTTTATATTATTTATCTCTCTTTTGTTAATATAAAATTTACAATATTAATTATTATTTTGATAGAAAAAATGAAAATATTAAGTAATAAAAAGAGTATAATTTCAATGATTTTAACCTGAATATACTTTTTCATTAATTATAATAATGAGTATTCTAAACTATAAAGATAATTTTTCCTTGATTAGATAACTGATTATTGAAGACCAAAAATTCTAATGGAGTTATCTAAATTATGCCTAAAGGAATACCTTTGAAGAATTTTAGGCTTTTAATTAAATCCTTACAAAATTTCCATCTATTACTCAATCTAAAATAGATTATCTTAAATAGATACCTAATCTAATTAATATTGAGAAAATTGCAATATTAAATTTTTACTTTTTCTTTAATATACAATTATAGATAATACCATTTAACAGATTAAAAATGAAAGTATTTATTTATCTTAATTTTATTTGGAGATAGAAAGAATTCTATTTTAAAATTCAAGAAATATATTTTTTTAAGTCACAAATTACCATTTATTTTATTACTGATTATCTTTAAAAGGTATATTATTTAATTGATAGCAAGATAACCATAGAATATAGTTCTTACTTTTATATCGTTTAATATTATCAAAAAAATAGAAAATTAAAATAGAAAATTTTTTAATCTTAATTTCCTTTAGTAAATAAAATTCAATAAATGTGATACTAATAATTCATTAAGAAATTTTTTTTTATTTTAGTAACAAACTATTCTTTGATCAATAAGTTATTATCTTTAATAGGTACCTAATCTAATTAATAGCAAGATAATGAAAGAATTATATTCTTACTTTTCACTTCCTTCAATATAACAATAATATAGCTCAAAAACTAAAGATGAAAAGTCTTTTTCACATAAATTATTTAATAAAAATAGAAAGAATTCTACTTTTAAATCAAAATTAAAATGAAATATAAAAGAACATTAAGATTTATCTTTCTATTAAGCTATTTAGCTATATCCTTAATAACGTGCAATCAAACGATTTAGGATACTATTAATCTTCAATAGAATGAAAGATATGTCCTTAAATTAGATGATTATTATGATTTTACTGCCTCTTAAATTGATTTCCCTAAGAATCAACCTGAAGAAAATATTAAAGTACCTTATAAAGAAATTGGAAGCTAAAATGAAGATTCTAATATATTTTCTATAACTAGCTATTAAGATGGCTTAAGCAGTAAGTACCTTATTGGGTATAGTAAAGTTAGAAATGAAGTTAATAACAATTTCGATATTTAGATTAACTATTTTCATCTGGAATTAATCTACGGTGTTTTAACAAAGACATAATTGGCAAGTTAAACTCTATTTTCTTCTAGTGATACAAATTTCTAAATTCAAGCAAGCTTTTACTGTTCTACACATGGATTTGTCAGTTACAAATCAGATTTAACTTAAGGGACTTCTCACTTCTCTTATATTGAGAATAAAGGATTGATTACTATCAGTATTAAAAATATTTAATATATTGATTAACATGTTGCTATGAAAGGAAATGGAGATAATATTTATATTATTTATGCTAATGACACAGCTGTTAACTTACTTAAATATTAAACTGGCCTATATACAACATAGGTAATTGATGCTAAAGATTATCCTACAATAATAAGAAATAATATAGTTATAGATATTACTAATTCTTTTATAGGATATGATATACTTAAAAATATACTTTACAGTTACTTTATCGATTTCACAACTGAAAAACTAATAGTTAACAGGTTAACTCTTCCTGAATTGGATAGCTTATACAAGGTTCTCAGTTTACAAAGATTTAAAGACATTCTTATTTTGACTTTAATAGACTTCTCCTCTAAAAAAGGAAGTGTTTATATAAATTTAAATGATAATAAATTTATAGGCAAAAAAAATAATATCAGCATTAATAATATTATAAAAACTAGGCTATATTTTAGATCAATACCTATCTTCATAGATTAAAATATATTAGTTTTCTATTATAGTAATAGTCTCCAAATGATTAATATTAAGACATAAAAACTAATTTTCTAAAAGAAATTAGATAACAACTACTCTTTTGATCCTAACCAATATATTGGCAATTAATTCATCATAAGTATTACTAAAAAGGACGATGAGGGAAAAATTAAACATTTTAGCTAAACTGCACTAATATAAAATCCTTCTTAGGTAATTATTGGAACTAACTAATTATTGGAGTATACCGTATATAAAAATGATTAGCCTGTTAGTTTGAAGATTTAAATAAAAATTAATGTTACTGACGATTTAATAACTAAATTCACTAAAGATTTGATTAATTTATAGTTAATGACACCTTTATCTTATCAGGACTAGTAAATTCCTGTAGAAAAATTCATAATTGGTTCGAATTTCAACCCAGAAATAACAGTAAGTGAAAATGGTTTTGACTTAAGTGCGCAACTACATAGACTTTATAGAGTGAGTAAAACGAAATATTAGAGTCCAGTATATATTAAAAACATTTAGAATACATACTAAACTGATGGTCTAATTTCTACATTTATGATTTGTTAAAATGATACAGATTATTTCATCTCTGCAGCAACTCCAAAACTTGATGGGGAGGATGGCGAAGTAATTCTTTATTTTTCTAATAGTTACTCTTAACCTCCCATAAGATAAATTGACAATTATGGTTCATTCATTTTATAATCTGATGTAGGAACTAATTCATTTACCATCAATGTTCCATTTATTGTTAGCAATTAAAAAAGTAGTAAACATTTGGATTACCGTTCCTTTAAAACTACTTGTAGTAAAGCAAACTTTACATTTGCTTCCGATCCTTATAGTAATATCTTATTTATCCTTTGTGATAAATCTATCTTATAGATCAACTATTAATACAATAATGCAGTGGAAGGATAGTTATTTGTAGTTTCTTAAAATAATTTAATTTTTGATGCTTCTTAATACCAGAAATTAATTTGTATTAAAGGAAATCTGTTTATCTACAATGATTAATTTATCACTGCTTATAATTATTAAGTAAATAGCTTCATAGGAAATCCTATCTAAATCCCCTAATTATAAGACTATCAAGAGATTATTTTATTCAGCTAATCCTTTATTATATCTTATAAATATCAAGAAAGACTTAATATCTAACTATTCTCTTATGACTAATTCTAAAATTAGGAAAGAAAAGCTGTTTTTGTAAGATATTTACTATTAGATTAACCTTCCGAAGAATTCCTATCTTTAATCCCTAAAAGAAATTAAATAGAATACCTATATGTTTCAAATAAAGACTAGAATTAATATTAACTTTTTAGAATAAATAATGCCTATTCATAAAATTAATTCTATACAAATGTATCTATGGAGACTGACTCACCAAACGTTCGAGTTATTAGTTAAGATGGAATTTGTTTAATTAGTTCAAAATAAGATAAATGCTATAAAATATTTGAACAAGCAACTCTCATATACTCATATGGTGGTTCTAGAGATTTCAACAGTTTATTGTCATTTTAATCCTTAATTACTCTTAAAATTGGAGATTAATAATAAACTTATGATTTAAACATTTTGAGAAATGCCTCTACATAATATGGTATAATTTAAACATATTCATTTTCTATTTATAAACTTATGTCTGATCTCTTAGATGGTAACTTCGTAGATGGAACTATTTTCTACTTTGATGATTAAAATCTTTTGAATGCATGTATATTAGGTTGGGAATCTGTTAGCTCTAATGCCCTGATAATTAATAGAATAGAAAATGTAGATACTTAAATTACAAGTTATGTATTTACAATTCTCTATAATTAGAAAGCAGTTTTAGAATCTAATTAGATTAAAATTGGAAACAATTTGCTTGCAATTTAAGGAGATTTTAGTTATAATTGTTATACTATATTAGATGACTCAGCTTCTAAAGTCTAAATCAATCCAACTTCCTTTATTCAAGATATTTATCTTATCTGTGAAACTAGATTATATAAATTTACAGTTAAATTCACTTCTGATAAAACAGGTATTATTTCTCAAGCTACTTTATTAGATTAAAATTCTTAATCATTTGATGCCTCAGGTTAAGAAGTTTATTTTAGAAGAATTGTGAGCATTGATACTGAATTGTGGTTATTTGACCCTACCAAATAGCATAAATATTAGATTAAGAAAAAGGAGGATGAGGAGTAATTGTCTGTTTCATTTTAATAAATCTCTCTAACATCTATATTAAGTTTTAATGTAATTAGCAGCTTAAACCTAAAACTATCATTCTTCAGAAGTGGTTTAATAAATGTATAGAATGTTGAAAATAGTAAAGATATCTAATATTCTTATTTTTATCTATAAGATTTACTTAAAAGTAACAGTTTTATTGTAGATCAAAATGATTAAATTGCTTCAATCTATTAATATTCAGATACTAAATTCAGAATATAGTATACTTAATCCTTCATCTATGATATTACTTTCTCTTTGGATAAAAATCAACAATTGATTATAGAAAGTGTTTCATTATACTATTATAAAGATGCCTTTGATATATTCTATGCTGGTATTACTGGTGATTAATATACCTTACTATTTGGAGAATAATAAGGCAATATCATGGTAGTTATTTACAATAATTAAAGCATTATTCAGCATTAATATTTAATCTAAAGTGCCTAAAAAATAAATCAAAAAGCTGTTATTCAAGATTCAGCCACTATAACTTATGCTGAATAAATTAACTAAAACTAATTTGTTATTTACTACTCAAATGGAAGTTCAACTAGCATAACCATTTCAGATAGAATAGGAATGAAAATTTTTAATTAGTAATTACACTAAGGATAAGTAGTCATCCATCCCAAATTACTTACAGATGAATAATATTAGATTAAATTTTATTATCTTCATCCTCCTTCTCTACCCCCTTCACCTTCACCATCACCTTCTCCATCACTATCATCTCAAGTAATAATTTGGTTCTCATTGGCCATTCTCTTCCTTTTAAGTTTACTGCTATTATGAAAAGGAATTATATAAATTATAAATAATTATAAATAAAAAATTATCTGTATTATTATAAATAAACATATATATAAAATGTTTGCTTTATGAATAACTTATAATTTTTCATTTACTTTAATATCACTGATTAAATAATATTAATCTTAGTATAAGATAACTTGAGCTTACAATATAATATATATTCCTAATAAAGTAGCTATTTGCATCTGAATAATAAATATAATTTTTTCTGATGATTTATTAAAATTAAGAGTATTCATTACTATCAATAAAAATAAAATTTGTTTTTTCATTAAAGACAATCGATTACAAATAGTTTCATTAAAAATTTTATTTAATTTTTAAAATGAATGAAAATTTCAAGTGATATTTTTAATTAACTTGAATTTAAAATTCATACAAAAATTAGAAGAAAAAGAAGTTTACATTTAAGTGATTATTATAAAATAAGTTAGAAATATAAAATAACTTATTGTTTAAAATTCATTATTGGCATTGTTAATAAAGAGTTAATCCAAAGTATGATTATGTATTATGAGTATGTATTGAAAATGCTTATTAATTCTTTACTAACAAAAGGGGGGGAATTGAATATGAATGCTTAAAATTCAACTATCCATATATGTAATAATTATAAGATAATCTGAATGATGAAAGTTTTATAGATATCTTTGACCCCTTTAGTACTTTTTTGTTATAAATTTACAATTCAAAATTGTGGTGAAACATTGTTTATAAAATATTTAGTCAATTTTCAAATTTAAATTTATAATAAAATGTTTTCTTATTTAATGACTATCTTTCATTTGTTAATTCACCATTCTCTATCAAATTAATATTTTAAAAAAAGTATTAAATTATTTTAATAATATTTGTTAATTTTTACTCTAATATAATCGCCACTAATCTTTTTATTCTCATCATTTATGACTACATAGCCTATTAATTTTCTTTTCTAAGATTTGAAATATTTAAAAATATAATAAAATGGATGTAAAAAATTAATTATTAATAAGAAGGAAATAGAAAATAAAAAGGTAAAAAATTATACTATAAATAAAGAGCTAATGTAGTAAGTTGCGAGCAATTGCGTAATGAAAACCCTAAATTCCAAGCACCCTTTTTTTTAATGCTATTTCTCCTTTAATATAAAGAATTGAGAAAATAAATAAAATAGAGAAGAAAATAAATTTCCATTGAAAAGTGAAAGAAAATAAAAACATATTAAATTTACTCCAATTAAAGAGTTAATGTAACAAGTTATTAGCAATTTCCTAATGCAGACCCTAAACCACAAGCTCCTTCATCATCAATGTAATTGCCCCTTTTTTATTTAATGACTTAGATTAGTAAAAAAAATAACATAACAGTGAATTATGTAGAAAAGTGAAAGAAAATAAAATAATATAAAATTCTACTATAAATATAGAGCTAATGTAGTAAGTTATTAGCAACTTCGTAATCCTAACCCTAAACCACAAGCACCTTAATCTTTAATTCTATTACTCCTATTATTTTTAAAGTGCTAAGTAATTCAATAACATTGTAGAGAGAATAAATTTTAGTCGAAAAGTAGAAGAAAATAAAAGTAAATATAAAATATACTCCAATTAAAGAGTTAGTGTGGTAAGTTATGAGCAATTTAGTAATCCTAACCCTATACCACAAGCACCTTAATCTCCAATACTATTGCTCCTATAATATTTAAAGAGTTAAGTAATACAATAATGTGGTAGAGAAAATAAATTTGTGTAAAAAGTGTAAGAAAATAAAATAATATAAAATTTACTCCAATTAAATATCTAATGTAGTAAGTTATGAGCTAAATGCAGACACTAAACCACAAGCAGCCTTTTCTCCTATGTTATTTCTCCTATCATATATAAAGAATTAGGTAATGAAATAACACAACAGTTAGAATAAATTTGTGTCGAAAAGTGGAGGAAAATAAAAAAAATATACAATTTACTCTAATTAAAGAGTTAATGTTGTAACTTATTAGCAAATTCCTAATGCAGACCCTAAACCACATGCACCTTTTTCTCCAATGTTATTTCTCCTATTATATTTAAAGAGATAAATATGTAAAGTAAAAATATAAGAGAGAGAATAAATTTGTGTAAAATTTGGAAGAAAATAAAAATGATATAAAATTATACGATAAGTAAAGAGTTAGTGTAGTAAGTTATTAGCAATTGTATAATGCAGATCCTAAACCACAAGCACCATAATCTCCTATATTATTAAAGCTTTTATATTTAAAGAGTTAAGTAAGTAAACAAATAACATAAAAGAGAGAATAAATTTTGTATTGAAATGGGTATACAAGAAAATAAAGATAAAATTTTACTCTAAATAAAGAGCTAATGCTGTAAGTTATTAGCAATTTCCTAATGCAGACCCTAAACCGCAAGCACCCTTTTTTTTAATACTGTTTTTCCTATTATATTTAAAGAATTATGTAAAAAAATAACATGAAGAGAGAATAAATATGTGTTGAAAAGTAGAAAAAAATAATAAAATTCACTCCAATTAAAGAGTTAATGTTGTAAGTTAAGAGCAATTTCCTAATGCGGACCCTAAACCACAAACACCTTAATCTCCAATACTATTGCTCCTATTATATTTAAAAAGTTAGGTAAAAAAATAATAATAACAAAGCTGAGAGAATAAATTTGTGTTGAAAAGTAGAAGAAATTAACAATTTATTAAATTTTACGATAATTAAAGGATTAATATAGTAAGTTATGAGCAATTTTTTAATCCAGATCCTATACCACAAGCACCTTAATCTCCAATTTTATTAAAGCTTTTATATTTAAAGAGTTAAATAAGAAATAAAATAATGTAGCAGAGAGAATAAATTTGTCCTGAAAAGCTGAAGAAAATGAAAATAATATAAAATTTTACTATAAATAAAGAGCTAATGAAGTAAGCAACTAGCAATTTCCTAATGCAGACCCTAAACTACAAGCACCCTCTTCTCCAATGCTATTTTAGCTTTTATATTTAAAGAATTAGATAAGTAAAAATAATATAGCAGAAAGAATAGATTTGTTTGAAAAGCAGAAGAAAATAAAAAATAATTTAAATTTTACGATAATTAAAGAGTTAATGTTGTAAGTTATTAAAAATTTCTTAATGCAGACCCTAAACCTTAAGCCCCATAATCTCCAATGTTATTAAAGCTTATATATAAAAAGAGTTATATAAGAAAAATATAAAATTAAAGAGAGAATAAATTTGCATTAAAAAGTAGAGGAAAATAAAAATTTTACGATAATTTAAGGGTTAATGTAGTAAGTTATTAGAAATTTTGTAATGCAGAACCTAAGCCACAAGCACCTTAGACTCCTATGTTATTATTGCTTTTATGTTTGAAGAAATATTTCGAGTCAATAAAAAATAAATTATAGTAAATATTTACTTATAATTAACTGTCAATTAATTTGCTAAAATATTTTGTTGAATTATCTTTTAATTTATAAATAATATAATTTTTTAATATTATTTTAATAATAAGGCATTTACATTTTTAAATTAGTCTTCTATCATTTTTTATTTTAGAATATTTTTCTACCCTAACCAATTTAAAATAAAATGTTCAAATTTGATTAATATTAATAAAAGAAAACGCTTTGGCTTATATAAATAACATATCAAAATTGAAATTATCTAAACAATAAATTATAAGAAATGCATAATTAAAGTTAGCTGACCAAAAAATTAAAGTTTTTTACAACAAAAAATTTGCTTATTGATATAGTTTAAATACATTTAGAAAATATGGAAATTTTTTCAATCAGTATACAATTCAGTGGTGTTTAAAATATTTAATCAATATATATTAAATGTATATTTTACAATAACATTATTTATATTAATCGATTTATTTAAATTAATAATTTATTTCTTATCAAATTATATATCTTTCATGAGTTAATTCACAATTCTCTATCAAATGTATATTTTAAAAACAGTATTAAATTATATAAATAATATTTTTAATTTTTACATTAAGTCTTTAACCACTAATCTCTTTATTCTCTTTATTTAAGATTCCATAATCTATAATTTTTCTAATCTTTAATTTAAAAAATTTAAAATTAATTTAAAAAAATAATAAAATGGATTATCTTAATTTAAACTAATAGGCAAAAAAAATAGATAATGTAAAATTATACTCTATTTAAAGAGTTAATTTAGTAAGTTATGAGCAATTTCGTAATGCAGACCCTAAACCATAAGCACCCTTTTCTCCAAAGCTATTATAGCTTTTATAATTAAATAGTTAAGTAAAAATGTAACATATCGGAGAGAATAAACTTTTGATGAAAAGTAGAAAATAAAAATATCATAAAATTTTACTCAAACTAAAGAATTAATGTAGTAAGTAATAAGCAGTTTCCTAATGCAAACCCTAAACTACAAGCACCTTGATCTCCAATGTTATTAAAACTATTATATTTAATTAGTTAAGTAAAAAATTAACAAGGAGATAATTTAATTTGTGTTGAAATGTGGAAGAAAATAAAAATAATAAAAATTTTACTATAAATAAAGTGTTAATGTAGTAAGTTAAGAGCAATTTCCTAATGCAGAGCCTAAATCATAAGTACCTTAATCCCCAATGTTATTATAGCTTTTTTTAATTAGTTAAGTAAAAAAAATAACATAGCAGAGAGAATAAATTTGTGCTCAAAAGTTGGAAGATAATAAAAATAATATTAGATTGTACGATAAATCAAGAGTTAATGTAGTAAGTTATGAGCGATTTCCTAATGCAGACCCTAAATCACAAACACCTTAATCTCCAATGCTATTACTCCTATTTTTAAAGAGTGAAGTAAGTTAAAAACTAACATATCAGAGAGAATAAATTTGTGTTGAAAACTTGAAGAAAATAAAAATAAAATAAAATTGTACTATAAATCTAGAGTTAATATAGTGATTTATGAGCAATTTCTTAATATAGACCCTAAACCACATCCACATTAATCTCCAATGCTATTATCTCTTTTATTTTTAAAGAATTTAGTTAAAAAATAACATAGCAGAGAGAATAAATTAGTAGAAAAATGGAAGAAAATATAAATAATAAAAAAATTTACTATAAATTAAGTGTTAATGTAGTAAGTTATGAGCAATTTGCTAATGAAGAACCTAAATCATAAGCACCTTAATCTCCAATATTATTATAGCTTTTATATTTAAATATTTAAGTAAAAAAATAACATAAGAGATAGAATAAATTAGTGTTCAAAAGCAGAAGAAAATAAATATAAAATAAAATTTTACAATAAATAAAGTGTTAATGTAGTAAGTTATGAGCAATTTCCTATTGCAGTCCCTAAACTACAAGCTCCATTTTCACCAATGCTATTATTACTTTTATATTTAAATATTTAAGGAAGTTAAAAAATGACATATCAGAGAGAATAAATTTATAGAAATGTAGAAGAAAATAAAAATAATAAAAATTTTACGATAAATAAAGTGCTAATGCAGTAAGTTATGAGCATTTTCCTAATGCAGAACCTAAACTACAAGATCCCTTTTCACCAATGCTATTATTTCTTTATATTTAAAGATTTAAGTAAGTTACATAGCAAAGAGAATAAATTTGTGATGAAAAGTGGATGATAATATAAATAATATAAAGTTATACGATAAATCAAGAGTTAATTTTGTAAGTTTTGAGCAATATCCTAACGCAGTCCCTAAACTACGAGCTCCTTCTTCTCCAATGTTATTGCTTCTATTTATTTAAAGAGTTAAGTAAGTTAAAAAATAACAAATCAGAGAGAATAAATTTGTATTGAAATGTGGAAGAAAATAAAAATTAATAAATAATTTTACTCTAATTAAAGAGTTAAAATAGTAAGTTATGAGCAAATTCCTAATGCAGTCCCTAAATTACAAGTTCCCTCTTCTCCAATCCTATTTTTCCTTTTATATTTAAAAAGTTAAATAAGTTAAAAAATAACAAATCATAGACAATAAATTTTGTAGAAAAATGGAAGAAAATAATATATAATTTTACTCTAATTAAAGAGTTAATATAGTAAGCTATGAGCAATTTTTTAACGCAGTCCCTAAACTACGAGCTCCTTCTTCTCCAATGTTATTGCTTCTATTATATTTAAAGAGTTAAGTAAGTTAAAAAATAACAAATCAGAAAGAATATATTTGTAGATAAGAGGAAGAAAATATAAATAATAAAAAATTTACTTTAAATAAAGTGTTAATGTAGTAAGTTATGAGGAATTTCCTAATGCAGAACCTAAACCATAAGCACCATTTTCTCCAATGTTATTATAGCTTTTATATTTAAGTATTTAAGTAAAAAATAACAGAGAAGAGAGAATAAATTTGAGTAAATAAGAGGATGAAAAGAAAAATAATATAAAATTGTACGATAAATCAAGAGTTAATGTAGTAAGTTATTTGCAATTTCCTAATGCAGAACCTAAACCATAAGCGCCCTTTTCTCCAATGTTATTATTACTTTTAGATAATTAAGTAAAATAAATAACATAGCAGAGAGAAAAAATTTGTGTTGAAAAGTGGAAGAAAATAAAAATAATAATAAAATTGTACGATAATTAAAGAGTTAATGTAGTAAGCAATGAACAATTTGCTAATTCGGACCCTAAACCACAAGCTCCTTAATCTCCAATTTTTTTATTGCTTTTATATTTAAAGAAATTTTTGAAGCCATTAAAAAAATTGGAGTAAAATATTTACCTATATTAAAGTACCAATTTGTTTGCTAAAATATTTTGTTGAATAATCTTTCAATTTATAAATAATATAATATTTTAATATTATTTTAATAATAAAGTATTTACATTTTTAAATTATCTTCTATCATTTTTTTTTGAAGAATATTTTTCTACCTTATTCTATTCCTAACAAATTTAATTTTAAATATTTAATATTTTATCAAAATTAATAAAAGAACTTGTATAGGCTTTTATAAATAGAAGTTCATAATTGAAACTAAGAGATTAAAAATTTGTAGTTTTTCACAATAAAAATTTTTCAAAACATATTTTTAATATTTTATTTGTTATAATAGAGAATTCAAAATAAGGGTGTTAAGATAGTTTATATAATATTTTAATCAATTAACTAATGTATATTTCTTAATAATATTTTTTAAATCTATTTATTTAAATTAATAATATATTTCTTATTTAATTTCTATCTTTCATAAGTTAATTCACCATTTTCTATTAAATTTATATTTTAAAAAAATTATTAAATTATATAAATTATATTTGTTAATTTTACCTTAACTCTTTCATCACTAATCTCTTTAATTTCATTATTTAAGATTAGATAGCATTTAAATTTTTTAATCTAGAATTTGAAATATTTAAAAATGAATTTAAAAAAAATAAAATGGATATTATAAATTAAAAATGAATAGGTAAAGAAAATGTAATAATTTAAAATTTTACGATAAATAAAGAGCTAATGTAGTAAGTTATGAGCAGTTTCCTAATCCAGATACTAAAATACGAGCACCATTTTCTCCAATCCAGTTATTGCTTTTATATTTAAAAGTTAAGTAAGTAAAAAAATAGTATAAGAGAGAGAATAAATTTGTGTTGAAAAGTGGAAGAAAATAAAAATAATATAAAATTATACGATAAATTAAGAGCTAATATAGTAAGTTATGAGCAATTTCTTAATGTAGACCCTAAACCACAAGCAGCATGATCATCAATATTATTGCTCCTATTACATTAAAAGAGTTAAGTAAGTAAAAAATAACATAGGAGAGAGAATGAACTTGGGTTTAAAAGTAGAAAAAATAAAAATGATATAGAATTTTACTATAAATTTAGAGTTAATGTAGTAAGTTTAGTGCAATTTCCTAATGCTTACCCTAAACAAAAAGCAGCATAGCTATCAATATTATTGCTCCTATTATATTTAAAGAGTTAAGCAAGTAAAAAATAGAATATGAGAGAGAGTAAATTTGTGTTGAGTAGAAGAAAATAAAAATAATATAAAATGCTACTCTAATTAAAGAGTTAATTAAGTAAGTTATTTGAAATTTCCTAATGTGGACCCTAAACTACGAGCACCCTTTTCTCCTATATTATTATTGCTTTTATATTTAAAGATTTAAGTAAATAAATAACTTAGGAGAGAGAATAAATTTATGTTGAAAGTTGGAAGAAAATAAAATTTTACCATAAATAAATAGCTAATGTAGTAAGTTATTTGCAATTTCCTAATGCAGAACTTAAACTACAAGCCCCCTTTTCTCCTATCTTATTATTGCTTTTATATTTAAAGAGTTAAGTAGGTAAAAAAACAAAATACGAGAGAGAATAAATTTGTGATGAAAAGTGGAAGAAAATAAAATTTATATAAAATTTTACTCTAATTACAGAGTTAATATTGTAAGCTATTAGCAATTACCTAATCCAAACCCTAAACCACAAGCACCTTTTTCTCCTATGTAATTTCTCCTATTTAAAGAGTTAAATAAGTAAGAAAATAGAATTGGAAAGAGAATATATTTGTGCTGAAAAGTAGAAGAAAAATAAAACTAATATAAAATTCTACTGTAAATAAATGGTTAATGTAGTAAGTTATGAGTAATTTCCTAATGCAGAGCCTAAACCACAAGCATTTTAATCTCCAAACCATTTATTGCTTTTATTTTTAAAGAAATTTTTGAAGTCAATAAAAAATAATTGTAATATTTACCAAAATTAAAGTGTTAATTTATTTGCTAAAATATTTTGTTGAATAAACTTTAAATTTATAAATAATATAATATTTTAAGATTATTTTAATAATAAGGTATCTACATTATTAAATTAGACTTCAATCATTTTTTATTGTAGAATATTTTTCTATCCTATTTATTTGATCAAAATTTATTAAAGAAATAGCTTTTGGCTTTTATAAATAATAATTCAAAATTGAAACTTTCTAACCAATACAATATAATGAATTTATAGTAAAAAGTTTAATATGCTAATTAATCAAAAATTAGTAGTTTTATACACCAATAAATTTCCTTATTTGAACCCACCCTAAATATAGTATTTAGGGGTGTTTTTTAATTCTTTTATTGGTTAAAATTGTTTATAAAATACTTTAATCACTATACATTCAAATATATATTTTACAATAATATTATTTATATTAATCGATTTATTTAAACTAATAATATATTTCTTATTTAATTATCTATCTTTCATAGTTAATTCACAATTCTCTATCAAATTTATATTTTAAAAATAGTATTAAATTATTTAAATAATATTTATTAATTTTTACCCTAATTATTTCACCACTAATCTCTTTATTCTCATTATTTAAGATTACATAGCCTATAAATTTTCTAACCTATAATTTGAAAAATTTTAAAATGAATTTAAAAAAAAATAATAAAATGGTTACAATAAATTAAAATTGGATATTCATAGAAAAAATAATAAAATAAAATTTTACTTTAAATAAAGAGTTAATGTAGTAAGTTATAAACAATTTCCGAAAGCAGACCCTATATCACAAGCTCCCTTTTTTCCAATGCTGTTAAATCTTTTATATTTAATGAGTTAAGTAAGTAAAATTAGCATATGAGAGAGAATAAAGTATTGCTAATAAGGAAGTTTTTTAAAAATATTTTAAAAATTTACTATAAATTTAGAGATAATATGGTAAGTGAATAGCAATTTCCTAATCCTGACACTAAACCATAAGCACCTTTTTCTCCAATTCTATTTAGGCTTTCATATTTTTTAAAGAGTTAATTAAGTAATACAATAACATAGGAGAGAGAATCAATTTGTGTTAAAAAATGAAGAAAATAAAAATAAAATAATATTTTACTTTAAACCAAGAGTTAATGTAGCAAGTTATTAGAAATTTCCTAATGCAGACCCTAGACCACAAGCACCATTTTCTCCTATGTTATTACCCCTATTATATTTAAAGAGCTAATTAACTAATATAATTACATAAGAGAGAGAGAATAAATTTGTATTGAATAGTGGAAGAAAATAAAAATGATATAAAATTTTACTTTAAAAAAAGAGTTAATCTAATAAGTTATTTGCAATGTTCCAATGCAGACACTAAACCACAAGTACCCTTTTCTCCAATGCTACAATAGCTTTTATATTTAAAGAGTTAATTAAGAATTACAATAACATAGGAGAGAGAATAAAATTGTATTGAAAAGGAAAGAATATTAAAATAAAATAAATTATTTTACCATAAATCAAGAGTTAATGTAGTAAGTTATTAGCAATTTCCCAATGCATACCCTAAATCACAAGCTCCATTTTCTCCAATGTTATTACCGCTATTATATTTAAAGAGTTAAGTAAGTAATACAATAACAAAGGAGAGAAAATAAATTAATGTTGGAAAGTGGAAGAAAATAAAAATAAATATAAACCCCAATTTAAGATCTAATGTAATAAGTTATGAGCAATTTCCAATAGTAGACCCTAAACCACAAGCACCATTTTCTCCAATGTTATTACCCCTATTATATTTAAAGAGTTAATTAAGTAATACAATAATATAGGAGAGAGAATAAATTCATATTGAAAAGGAATGATTATAAAATTAATATAAAATTAAACCATAAATCAAGAATTAATGTAGTAAGTTATTAGAAATTTCCAATAGCTGACCCTAAACCACAAGCGCCCTTTTCTCCAATGTTATTACTCCTATTATATTAAAAGAGTTAAGTAAGTAAGAAAATAAAATAGGAGAGTGAAATAAGTTGAAAAGGGGAAGCATTAAAAATAATATAATATTTTACTTTAAATCAAGAGTTAATGTAGTAAGTTATTAGCAGTTTCCTAAAGCAGACCCTAAACTACAAGCAGATTAATCTTGAATGCTATTATTACTTTTATATTTAAAAAATTTTAGAAATCAATAAAAAATTACAGCCAATATTTACCTATAATTAAGTCTTAATTTATTATCAAAAATATTTTGTTGAATAAACTTTTAATTTTTAAATAATTTTATATTTTACAATTATTTTAATAAAAAGGTATTTACTTTTTTAAATTAGTCTTCTATCATTTTTTATTGTAGAATGCTTTTCTACCCTATTGTATTCCTATCAAATTTAAACTAGAATGTTCAATAACTAACTAAAATTAATAAATAATAATATTTTAGTTTTTATAAATCAGGTTTAAAATTGAAATTCTCTAACCAATACAATATAAAGAATTTATAATTTAAAGTTTTATATTATAATTCGATCAGAAATTAGAAGATTTTTCATAACAAAAAATTTCCTAATTTAAATCCACCCTAACTAGTATTTGATGAGAATCAATAAATGATATTAACAGAATATGGATTTATTATCTACAACTTACTATCTAGATCTTATTTATATAATGCAATTATAAATAACGTGAGAATTGATAAATGATATTAGCAGAATATGGATTTATTATCTACAACTTAGTATCTAGATCTTATATATATAATGCAATTATAAATAACAGTTAATTTCTTAAAATAACTTAATAACTTATAAAAATTATTTATAAATAAGAATAAAATCAATTATTTTTTATAAAAGTTAATTTAATAATAAGGTAAAAAATAAAAGTAATTTAAAATATAAATATCTCCTGATACATTAATTATAGATTTCTAAGTTAGTGAAAATAAACTTAATTTTTGAATGAATTGATTTGGGTTCTTTTGCTGTGAAATGGTGTGATGAATTAAGAAAATGAAATTTTGAAGAAAACCTGATTGATAGAGTAGGGATATTGGAGTAGTGAATAGAGAAATAATTTTTAAAAGTTTGTATAGAAAATATACTTAGCAATTATCGTACTTTTTTACTATCAATTATTAATTCAAAATTGTGTTATTAAAATTGTTTTATATATATATATTTTAATCAATATAAATTCAAATATATATTTTGCAATAATATAATATTAATCAATTTATTTAAATTAATATTTTTTTCCTTTTAATTTTCTATTTTTCATTAGTTAATTCACCATTCACTATCAAATTTATATTTAAAAAAAGTATTATATTATATAAATAATCTTTTTTAATATTTACATTAATTCTTTGACCACTAATCTCTTAATTTTCATTATTTAAGATTGCATTGCCTATAAATTTTCTAATCTTTAATTTGAAATATTTACAAATTAATTAAAAAAAATGATAAAATGTATGCTCTCAATAAATAAGGAATAGTCAAATGAAATAATAAAAAATTCTACTCTAAATAAAGAGTCAATGTACTAAGTTATGAGCAATTTCGTAATGCAGACCCTAAACCACTAGCACTGTTTACTCCAATTCTATTTTTCCTATTTAATTTAAAGAGTTTAGTAATAAAATAACATAGCAAATAAATTTATGTCAAAAAGTGAAAGAAAATAAAAATAATATAAATTTACTCTAAATTAAGTGTTAATGTAGCAAGTTATGAGCAATTTCCTAATGCAGATCCTAAATCACAAGCACCTTACTCTCCAATGTTATTTTCCCTTCATATTTAAAGAGTTAAGTAAAAAAATAATATGGCAAATAAATTTGTGTTGAATAGTAGAAGAAGATAAAAATAATATAAATTTACTATAAAAAAAGTGTTAATGAAGTTAATTATGAGCAATTTCCTAATGTAGACCCTAAGCCACAAGCACCCTCATCTCCAATGCTATTTTCCCTATCACATTTAAAGAGTTAAGTAAAAAAATAGTATAGCAAATAAATTTGTGTTAAAAAGTTGAAGAAAGTAAAAGTAATATAAAATTTTACTATAAATAAAGATCTAATGTAGTAAGTTGTTAGCAATTTTGTAATGCAGATCCTATACCACAAACACCCTTTTCTCCAATGCTATTATTACTTTTATATTAAAAGAGTTATGTAAAAAATTAACATAGTAAATAAATTTATGTTGAACAGTAGTAGAAAAAAAATAATATAAATTTACTCTAAAAAAAGTGTTAATTTAGCAATTTATGAGCAATTTCCTAATGCAGACCCTAAACCACAAGCACCCTTTTCTCCAATTCTATTTTCTCTATTATATTTAAAGAGTTAAGTAATAAATTAACATAGCAGAGAGAATAAATTTGTGTTGAAAAGTGGAAGAAAATAAAAATAATATAAAATTTTACTATAAATCAAGATCTAATGAAGTAAGTTATGAGCTTTTTCCTAATCCAGATCCCAAACCACAAGCACCCTTTTCTCCAATGTTATTTTACCTATGATATTTAAAGAGTTATGTAAAAGGGTAACAAAGCAAATAAATTTGTGTTGAAAAGTTAAAGAAAATTATAATATGTAAAATTTTACCATAAACGAAGAGTTAATGTAGTAAGTTATGAGCAATTTCCTAATGCAGACCCTAAACCACAAGCACCTTGATCTCCAAAACTATTATACCTATTTTATTAAAAGAGTTAAAGTAATAAATTAACATAACAAATAAATTTGTGTAGAAAAGTGGAAGAAAATAGCATAATATATAATTTTACAATAAATCAAGAGATAATGTAGTAAGTTATGGGCAATTTTGTAAAGCAGATCCTAAACCACAAACACCCTTTTCTCCAATTTTATTGTTGCTTTTATATTTATAGATTTAAGTAAGTAAAAAATAAAATAGCAGAGAGAATAAATTTGTTTTGAAAAGTGGAAGAAAATTAAAATTATATAAAATTGTACCATAAACGAAGAGTTAATGTAGTAAGCTATATGCAATTTCCTAATTTAGACCCTAAACCACAAGCACCCTTATCTCCAATTGTATTATCTCTTATTTATTTAAAGAATTAAGTAAAAAAATAACATAGTAAATAAATTAGTGTAGAAAAGTGGAAGAAAGTAAAAATAATATAAAATTTTACTGTAAATGTAAAGTTAAATTAGTAAGTTATGAACAATTTCGTAATGTAGACCCTAAAACGCATGCACCTTCTTCTCCTATGCTATTTTCCCTATTATATTTAAAGATTTATTTAAAAAGGTAACATAGCAGAGTGAATAGATTTGTGTTGAATAGTAGTAGAAAATAAAAATAATTTAAATTTACTCTAAATAAAGTGTTAATATAGCAAGTTAGGAGCAATTTCCTAATGCAGACCCTAAATCATAAGCACCCTATTCTCCAATGCTATTTCCCCTATGATATTTAAAAATTTGTGTAATATTTTAACATATCAAGAGAATAAAATTTGTGATGGTAGAAAAAAATAAAAATGATATTAAATTTTACTCTAAATAAAGATTTAATTCAGAAAGTTATGAGCAATTTGCTAATTCAGACCCTAAACAACAAGCACCTTAATTTCCAATACTCTTATAGCTTTTATAATTATAGAAATTTTTGAAGTCAATAAAAAAAAGTAAATATTTACCTATAATGAAGTGTCAATTTATTTGCTAAAATATTTTGTTGAATAAACTTTTAATTAATAAATAAAATAATATTTTAAAATTATTTTAATAATAAGGTATTTACATTTTTAAATTAGCTTTCTATCATTTTATATTATAGAATATTTTTCTACTTTATATTATTCCTAACAAATTTAAATTAAAATGTATGCTTTAGCTTTATATAAACAGTTCAAGATTTTTTCCAACCAAAACAATATAATTAATTTATGATGTAAAGTTTATAAACTAATGGAAAAATAATTTTTATGTTTGTTTAGAAAATATACTTGGCACTTATAGTCCTTTTTTACAATAAATATATAATCCAAATTGTGTTATTAAAATTGTTTTTTGTATATTTTAATCAATATAAATTCATATGTATATTTTACAATAATATTATTTATATTAATCAATTTATTTAAATTAAATTTTTTTCTTATTTAATTTTTTATTTTTCAAAAGTTAATTCACCATCCACTATCAAATTTATATTTTAAAAAAAGTATTAAATTATATAAATAATATTTTTTAATTTTTACATTAATTCTTTAACCACTAATCTCTTTATTCTATTTATTTAAGATTGTATTGCCTATACAATTTCTAATCTTTAATTTGAAATATTTAAAAATTAAATAAAAAAAATAATAAAATGGATACTCTTAATTTAAAATGAATAGTCAAATGAAATAATATAAAATTTTACTCTAATGAAAGAAACAATGTAGTAAGTTATGAACAATTTCGTAATGCAGACCCTAAACTAGAGGCACCATTTTCTCCAATTCTATTTTCCCTATTATATTTAAAAAGCTTAGTAAAAAATAATATGGTAGAGAGATTAAATTTGTGTTGAATAAAAATAATTTAAAATTTTTCTGTAAATAAAGAGTTAATATAGTTAGTTATGAGCAGTTTCCTAATGCAGTCCCTAGACTACGAGCACCTTGATCTAGAATTATATTTTTCCTATTATATTTAAAGAGTTAAGCAATAAATTATATTAGTTGAGAGAATAAATTTGTAATGCGAAAGAAAATAAAAGTAAATTTACTCTAAATAAATAGTTAATGTAGTAAGTTATATGCAATTTCTTAATGCTGACCCTAAGCCACAAATACCCTTTTCTTTAATTCTATTTTCCCTATTATATTTAAAGAGATAAGTATATAACATAGCAAGTAAATTTGTGTTGAAAAGTGGAAGAAAATAAAAATAAAATAAATTTACTATAAATTAAGCTTTAATCTAGTAAGTTATGAGTAATTTTGTAATGTAGACCCTAGACCACAAGCACCTTCATCTCCAATACTATTTTTCCTATTATATTTAAAGAGTTAAGCAAAAAAATAACATATCAAATAAAGTTGTGTTGAATTGTGGAAGAATATAAAAATAATATAAATATACTCTAAATAAAGAGTTAATGTAGTAAGTTATGAGCAATTTCTTAATCCTGACCCTAAGCCACAAGCATCTTTGTCTCCAATATTATTGTTGCTATTATAATTTAAAGAGTTAAGTAATAAAATAACTTAAATTTGTGTTGGAAAGTGGAAGAAAATAAAAAGTAATGTAAAAAGTTTACTCTAATTAAAGAGTTAATGTAGTAAGTTATGAGCAATTTGCTAATGCTGACCCTAAGTGACAAAGACCCTTTTCTCCTATGCTATTTTCCCTATCATATTTAGAGAGTTAAGTAAAAAAATAACATAACAAATAAAGTTGTATTGAATAGTGGAAGAATAAAACAATAATATAAATTTACTCTAAATTAAGTGTTAATGAAGTAAGTTATGAGCAATTTCGTAATGCAGACCCTAAGCCACAAGTACCCATTTCTCCAATGCTATTATTCCTATTATATTTAAAGAATTAAGTAAGAAAATAGCATAACAGTGGAAAAATAAAAAAAATAACAAAAATTTACTCTAAATTAAGTGTTAATGTAGTAAGTTATGAGCAATTTCCTAATGTAGACCCTAAGCCACAAGCACCCTTTTCTCCAATTTTATTTTTCCTATTATATGAAAAGAATTAATTAAAAAAATAGCATAACAAATAAAGTTGTATTGAATAGTGGAAGAATAAAAAAATATGATAAATTTACTCTAAATTAAGTGTTAATGAAGTAAGTTACGAGCAATTTCCTAATGCAGACCCTAAACCACAAGTACCCATTTCTCCAATGCTATTTTTCCTATTATATTTAAAGAATTAAGTAAAAAATAGCATAAAAGTGGAAGAATCAAAAAATAATATAAATTTACTCTAAATTAAGTGTTAATGAAGTAAGTTATGAGCAATTTCCTAATGAAAACCCTAAGCCACAAGCACCCTTTTCTCCAATATTATTTTTCCTATTATATTTAAAGATTTAACCAATAAATTAACATAGTCGAGAGAATAAATTTGTAAAGTGAAAGAAAATAAAAATAATATAAAATTGTACAATAAAAGTAGAGTTAATGAAGTAAGTTATGAGCAATTTCCTAATGCAGATCCTAAACCACAAATACCTTAATCTCCAATGCTATTTTTCCTATTATATTTAAAGAGTTAAGCAATAAATTAACATAGTTGAGAGAATAAATTTGTAAAGTGAAAGAAAATAAAAATAATATAAAATTGTACAATAAACGTAGAGTTAATGTTGTAAGTTATGAGTATTTTCCTAATGCAGACCCTAAGCCACAAGCACCCTTTTCTCCAATACTATTATTGCTTTATATTTAAAGAGTTAAGTAAAAATATAAAATAGCAAATAAATTTGTGATTAAAAGTGGAAGAAAATAAAAATTTACTCTAAATCAAGTGTTAATTGAGTAAGTTATGAGCAATTTTGTAATACAGATCCTAAACCACTAGCACCGTTTTCTCCTATATTATTGGTGCTTTTATATTTAAAGATTTAAGTAAGTAAAAAAATTACATAGTAGAGAGAATAAATTAGTTTTGAAGAGGAAGAAAATAAAAATAATATAAATTTACTCTAAATCAAGTGTTAATTGAGTAAGTTATGAGCAATTTTATAATCCAGATCCTAAACCACGAGCGCCATTTTCTCCTATGTTATTGTCGCTTTTATATTAAAAGATTTAAGTAAGTAAAAAAATTACATAGCAGAGAGAATAAATTTGTGTTGAAAAGTAGAGAAAATTAACAATAAATAAATTGTACTATAAAGGAAGAGTTAATGTAGTAAGCTATTAGCAATTTCCTAGTGCTGACCCTAAACTGCAAGCACCATTATCTCCAATTCTATTTTCCCTATATATTTAAAAAATTAAGTTAAAAAATAAAATAGCAATAAATTTGTATAGTAAAGTGGAAGAAAATAAAATAATATAAAATTTTACTGTAAACAAAGAGTTAATATAGTAAGCTATTAGCAATTTCCTAACGCTGACACTAAACCGCAAGCACCCTTTTCTCCAATTTTATTTTTCCTATATATTTAAAGAATTTAGTTAAAAATAACATAGCAAAAAATTTGTATAGTAAAGTGGAAGAAAATAAAATAATATAAAATTTTACCATAAATAAAGAGTTAATGTAGTAAGTTATGAGCATTTTCCTAATGCAGACCCTAAGCCACAAGCACCCTTTTCTCCAATACTATTATTGCTTTATTTTTAAAGAGTTAAGTAAAAAATAACATGTCAAATAACTTTGTGTAGAAAAGTGTAAGAAAATAAAATAATATAAAAATTTACAATAAATCAAGAGTTAATGTAGTAAGTTATGTGCAATTTACTAATGCAGACCCTAAACCACAAGCTCCATTTTCTTCAATACTATTATTCCTATTAAATTTAAAGATTAGAGTAATATAACAATATAGCAGAGAATAAATTCATGTTAAGTGAAATTAGAAAATAAAAATAATATTTAATTTTACTGTAAATAAAGAATTAATGTAGTAAGTTATGAGCAGTTTCTCAATTCAGACCCTAAAAGACAAGCACCTTAATTTCCAATACTATTATTGCTTTTATATTTAAAGAAATATTTTTGAAGTCAATAAAAAAATTATATTAAATATGTACCTATATCTTAGTGTCAATTTATTTGCTAAAATATTTCGTTGAATAAACTTTTAATTTATAAATAATATAATATTTTAATATTATTTTAATAATTTGATATTTACATTTTTAAATTAGTCTTCTATCATTTTTTATCACAGAATACTTTTCTACTTTATTGTATTCCTAACAAATTTAAATTAAAATGTTCAATATTTAATTAAAATTAATTAAAGAAAATGCTATGGCTATATATGTAAGAGTTAAAAATTTAATTTTTCTAACCAATAAAAAATAATGGATTAATAATGTAATTTTGCTACACAAATACAATTTAAAATTATGATATTAAAATTGTTTTTAAAATATATTAATCAATATATATTCAAATGTATATTTTACAACAGTATTATTTTAATCCATTTATTTAAATTAACATTTTTTATTATTTAATTATCTAACTTTAATTAGTTAATTCACTATTCTCTATCAAATTAATATTTTAAAAAAGTATTAAATTAAATTAATGATAATTGTTAATTTTTACCTTAATTTAATCACCACTAATCTCTTCATTCTTATTATCTAAAATAGCAAAACCTATTAATTTTCTAATCTATTATTTGAAATATTTAAAAATTAATTTAAAAAAATTAAATAAAATGGTTACTATAAATTAAAAGTGAATAGGAAAAGAGGAAAAAAATAATATAAAAATTTACAATAAATAAAGAGATAATGAAGTAAGTTTTAAGCAATTTCCTAAAGCAGACCCTAAACCACATGCACCTTTTTCTCCAATGTTATTATTGCTTTGAAATTTATAGAGTTAAGTAAATAAAAAAATAACATATCTGAGAGAATAAATTTGCTTTAAAAAGTAGGAAAAAAATTAAATAAAATAACTTTTTACTCTAAATAAAGAGTTAATGTAGTAATTGATTAGCTGTTTCCTAAAGCAGATCCTAAACAACAAGAACCTTAATCTCCAATGCTATTATACCTGTTATATTTAAAGAGTTAAGTAATAAAATAACATTATAAATAAATTTGTCTTTAAAAGTGGAAGAAAATAAAATAAATAAAATTTTACTCTAAATAAAGAGTTAAAATTGTAAGTTATTAGCAATTTCCTAATGCAGACCCTAAACCAGAAGCACCTTTTACTCCTATACTATTATCCCTATTATATTTTAAGAGTTAAGTAATACAATAGTTTATTAGAGAAAATAAATTTGTGTAGACAAGGGAAGAAAATAAAAATAAAATGTATTTTTACTATAATTAAAGTGTTAATGTAGTAAGTTATTAGCAATTTCTTAATGAAGACCCTAAACTACAAGCACCGTTATCTCCAATTTTATTATCCCTATTATATTTTAAGAGTTAAGAAATGCAATAAAATATCAGATAAAATAAATTTGTCTTAAAGTGGTAGAAAAAAATAATATAAAATTGTACTATAATTAAAGAGTTAATGTAGTAAGTTATTAGCAATTTCCTAATGCAGACCCTATACCACAAGCACCCTTTTCTCCAATGTTATTATCCCTATTATATTTTTAGAGTTAAGTAATACAATAGCATAGAAGAGAAAATAAATTTGCGTAGACAAGTGAAGAAAATAATAATAAAATGTATTTTTACTATAATTAAAGTGTTAATGTAGTAAGTTATTAGCAATTTCTTAATGCAGACCCTAAACAACAAGCACCTTAACCTCCAATACTATTATGGCTTTTACATTTTAAGAGACAAGTAATACAAAAATAAGCAGAAAGAATAAATTTGTGTAGACAAGGGATGAAAATAAAAGTAATATAAAATTTTACTATAAATTAAGAGTTAATGTAGTTAGTTATTAGCAATTTCCTAATGCAGAACATAAACCATAAGCACCCTTTTCTCCAATGCTATTTTCCCTATTATATTTAAAGAGTTAAGTAATATGATAATAGAAGAGAGAATAAATTTGAGTTATTAAAAGTAAAGAAAGAAAAATAAAATGTAAAATTTTACTATAAATAAAGAGTTAATGTAATAAGTAGTTAGCAATTTCCTAAAGCAGACCCTAAACCGGTAGCACCCTTTTCTCGAATGTTATTATAGCTTTAATTTTAAAGAATTAAGTAATACAATAACATAGAAGAGAGAATAAATTTGTGTTAAAAAGTAGAATAAAGTAATAATTATATAAAATTTTACAATAAATAAAGAGTTAATGTAGTAAGCTATTAGCAATTTCCTAATCCATACCCTAAACTACAAACACCCTTTTCACTAATACTATTGCGACTTTTATATATAAAGAGTTAAGTAAATAAAATAGGAGCAATAAAAAACTTGAGTTCAAAGAGGAAGAAAATAAAAATAATAAAAATTTTACATCAATTAAAGAATTAATGTGTTAAGTTACTAGCAATTTCCTAATTTAGACCCCAAACCACGAGCACCTTAATCTCCAATGCCATTATTCCTTTTATATTTAAAGAGTGAAATAAATAAAATGGCAGAGAGAATATTTATTATGTTAAAAAGTGAAAATTTTACGATAATTAAAGATTTAGTGCAGTAAGTTATTAGCAATTTCCTAATGCAGACCCTAAAACACATGCACCCTTTTCACCAATACTATTATCCCTATAACATTTAAAGATTTAGATATTATAATAGCATAGCAGAGAGAATAAATTTGTTTAAAAAAGAGAAAGAAAATAAAAATAACATATTTTACTATAAATCTAGAGTTAATGTAGTAAGTTATTAGCAATTTCCTAATCCAGAACCTAAACCACTAGCACCTTAACCTCCTATGCTATTATAACTTTTATATTTAAAGATTTAACTTATATAATAGCATAGCAGAGAAAATAAATTTGTTTAGAAAAGAGAAAGAAAATAAAAATTATATATTTTACTATAAATCAAGAGTTAATGTAGTAAGCTATTAGCAATATCCTAATGCAGACCCTAAACCGCAAGCACCTTAATCTCCAATGCTATTTTAGCTTTTATTTTAAAGATTTAAGTAATATAATAACATAGGAGAGAGAATAAATTTGTGATAAAAACTGGAAGAAAACAAAATAATATAAAATTATACTTAAGTTAAAGATCTAATGTTGTAAGTTATTAGCATTTTCTCAAAGCAGACCCTAAACCGCAAGCACCTTTACCTCCAATGCTATTATTGCTTTATATTTAAACAATTAAGTAAAAAATACATAGCAGAGATAATGTTTTTGCATAGAAAAGTGGAGGAAAATAATATAATATAAAATTTTACTTTAATTAAAGTGTTAATGTAGTAAGTTATTAGCAATTTCCTAAAGCAGACCCTAAACGACAAGCATCTTAATCTCTAATAAATCTATTACTTTTAAATTGAAAGAAATTTTAGAAGTCAATAAAAATTATAGTAAATATTTACCTATAGTTAAGTGTCAATTTATTTGCTAAAATATTTTGTTGAATAAACTTTTCATATATAAATAATATAATTTATTAATATTATTTTAATAACATGGTATCTACGGGTACTGGTAGATATAGTGGTCATGAAGGGAAGTTTTAACCACTATATAACCGATTTTATAATTAAAAAATAATCAATTAAATCTATTAGATGGTTTTAAAGATTCTCTATTATTGTTAATAATGTATCCCATTTTTTATAAAATGCAATCTGATTCTAAAATAGTAGTCTATATATTTGAAAATATTCTTGACATTTATGATAAATTTGGAAATTTGTTTTTATTTTAATTCCATCATTCTAAAAAATGGTAAATGTTTTCTAATTCAATCTCCTTTAAAACTTATTAAATATGATGTTCAATCTCTTTTTTAAAATCCATTTATTATTTATTTGAATTTTAGAGATAAATTGGAATACCAAAGATATCATTCTTATTATTTGTAGTTTAATACTTTTATTTAATATGATTAATGTTAGGCTCATTTAATTTTTAATCTTTATCATATTAAAATTCCTTTGTCACTTTATCATAAAAATAATTAAAATATTAATATGCTCAATATTTTTCTATTTAATCTAAAATGCTCTAGACTTTTAGTTATAGGGTTAAGAAAACTTGTGATATAATTTATTATCTTTTCTTCTCTTAAAAATATTGAAGATTACTTAGCATCATTAAAGTATTTAAGCAAAATATTGGTAAGGAAATAAAAGTTGGAAGTATTAGGTATCTATATTAGAAACAAAGAGCCTACTTATTTTAATTAATTTAAATATATTATAGTCCAAATAGTATGTAATAATAAATTTAAGACTTTATCATATATACATCAAAAATTAATAATTTCATATTAACAGAATTTAAATTAATATTTTTACAAAATTTTAAATAATGGATGATACTACAAGATTTATGATTATAGGAATAAAATTAGGAGGATTGTATAATCAAAGGATACGAAAAACAAAGATATAGCATATTATTTCAGTGACAGACCTTTCAATAAATTAGCAGAATTTTAAACAAATAGGAGAATGATAAAATTCTTTGTTATGCTTAAAAACCCGTAAGACCAAAACCAATCACTTAACAATTTATTTAATAGCTAAGAGAATATGTGAATAAGTAACTTAGCTATAGTAGAAAAGATATAGAAAGAACTCCCGAAGTAAATGCTTAGTTACTAAGTGGAAAAATATTATTTAATCATCTTAAAACATCAGGATTTTCATAAAAAATTCCTTATCATACAACAAACAAAAACGCATTAAATGGTGAAAAAAGCACTGAGATCAAAATTGACAGCAATAAGAAACTTTATTTTTACAGATGAAACTTGGATCACTTTCTAAATGATTCAAAAAATAAAGAATGGAGATCAGATAAAAACCAAGAGTAGCAGATTAGAGAAATCACTAGATTTCCAAAGAACTTTATGGTTTAGGAGACCATTCATATTAGTGGAAGCCTTTCAATAAAAATATAGAAGAAAATTTGAATTAATAAAAATACCTTTCAGTCTTGAAGGAATTTTTTAAAAATGATATTAACTTAGAAGATTTTTCCTATTTTATGCATGAAAATACAAATCCTTATGAAGGAAAATTAATAAATGATTATTTTTAGGAAATAAAAATAGAAAAATCCAATCGCCGAGTAAAAGCAGGATATCAACCCTATTGAAAGGGTGTGGAGTTTATTAAATCAAGAAATAAACAATAAGGTTAATTCTTTCTGAAAAATTGAAGATCTAAAGGAATTTGTTAAAAATGAATTTATGAATAATAAGAGAATCAAATTATAAATTAAAAAAGAAATTGACAGAAGGATAATCTTCATAAAATAATAGAAAAAAAGGAAATATTATTTTTTACATGAGAAATGATTGTAGTTTATTTATCGCAAAAAAAATCGCAAATCACAAAAATAGCAAAAATTTATTTTCACTCACTAGATAAAGTTTTATAATTAAAAATTGTTTATAAAACATTTTATTCATGAATTATTTAAATGTATATTTTACAATAATATTATTTTAATCTATTTATTTAAATTAATCATTTTTTTCTTATTTAATTATATATCTTTCATAGTTAACTCACCATTTTCTATCAAATTTATATTTTAATAACAATATTAAATTACATAAATAATATTTGTTAATTTTTACCTTAATTCTATCACCACTAATCTCTTAATTTTCATTATTTAAGATTATAAAGCTATTAAATTTTCTAATCTTTTTTTTAAAATATTTAAAAATTTATTTAAAAAAATTATAAAATAGAAGAAAATAAATAACAATTTAATTTTATATTAATGAAAGAGTTAGTATAGTAAGTTATTAGGAATTTCTCAATTCAGACCCTAAACAATAAGCATCCTTTTCTCGAATGTCATTATATCTTTTATATTTAAGAGTTAAAGTAGAGAAAAATAAAAATATAGAATTTTACTATAAGCTTAGAGCTAGTGCAGTAAGTTATTTGCAATTTCCTAATGCAGACCCTAAAAAACAAGCTCCCTTTTCTCCAATTCTATTATATCTTTTATATTTAAGAGTAAAGTAAGTAAAAAAATAACAAAGATGGGAGAATAAATTTGTTTTGAAAAATGGAAGAAAATAAAAATAATATAAAATTTTACTTTAAATCAAGCGTTAATGCAGTAAGTAATGAACAATTTCTCAAAGCAGACCCTAATCCACAAGCACCTTTTTCTCCAATCCTATTTTCCCTATTATTTTTAAAGAGTAATGTAAAAAAATTACATTGGAATAAAATTTGTGTCAAAAATTTGGAAAAAATAAAAATAATTAAAAATTTTACTATAAATTTAGAATTAATTCAGTAAGTTTTGAGCAATTTCCTATAGCAGACCCTAAACTACAAGCACCCTTTTCTCCAATTCTATTATTGCTTTTAAATTTAAGAGTGTTGGTAAAAAATAACATAGCCTGAGAATAAATTTGTATTGAAAAGAAGAAAAAAATAAAAATAATTTAAAACTTTACTATAAAAAAAGAGCTAATGTTTTGAGTTATGAGCATTTTCCTAAAGCAGACCCTAAACTGCAAGTACCCTTATCTCTAATGCTATTATTTCTTTTAAATTTAAAAGTTAAATAAGTAATAAAATAAAATAGCAGAGTGAAGAATAAAATTAATACAAAATTTACTCCAATTTAAGATCTAAAGTCAGAAGTTATGAGCAATTTCCTAATGCAGACCCTAAACCAAAAGCACCTTTTTCTCCAATT
Source organism: Tetrahymena borealis (assembly GCA_000260095.1). Lineage (NCBI taxonomy): Eukaryota > Ciliophora > Oligohymenophorea > Hymenostomatida > Tetrahymenidae > Tetrahymena > Tetrahymena borealis. Next base: position 13,658 of record JH651252.1, on the reverse strand, counting down.
ATATTTCCCCTATTATATTTAAAGAGTTAAGTGAGTAAGATATTGACATAGCAAGAGAATAAATTTGTGTTGAAAAGTGGAAGAAAATAAAAATAATATAAAATCTTACTATAAACTTAGAGTTAATGAAGTAAATTATGAGCAATTTCCTAAAGCAGAACTTAAACCACGGGCACCTTTTTCTTTAATGTTATTACTGCTTTTATATTTAAAGAGTTAAGTAAGTAAAAATAACTTAACAAGAGAATAAATTTATGTTGAAAAAGAAAGTAAATAAAATAAAATTTACTCCAATGTAAGAACTAATTTCCTAAGTTATGAGCAATTTCTTAAAGTTAACCCTAAACTACAAGCACCCTTTTCTCCAATACTATTGTGCCTATTATATTTAAAGAGTTAAGTAAGTAAAAAAATTGTCATAGCTAGAGAATTAATTTGTGTTGAAAAGTGGAAGAAAATAAAAATAAATATAAAATTTTACGATAAACAAAGAGATAATGTAGTTAGTTATGAGCAATTTCCTAAAGTTGACCCTAAACCACAAGCACCCTTATCTCCAATGCTATTATATCTTTTATATTTAAGAGTTAAGTTAGTAAAAAAATAACATGGTATAATTTTACTACAAACCTAGAGTTAATGTCTTAAGTTGTTAGCAATTTCCTAAAGCAGACACTAAACCACGAGCACCCTTTTCTCCAATGCTATTATATCTTTTATATTTAAGAGTTAAGTAAGTCAAAAATGATGAAGTAGCTGAGAGAAAAAAAAATATTTAATTTTACTATAAACCTAGAGTTAATGTAGTAAGTTATGAGCAATTTCCTAAAGATGACCCTAAAAAACAGGCACCATTATCCCCAATGCTATTATTGCTTATATATTTAAAGAGTTAAGTAAGTAAAGAAATAACATAGCAAGAGAATAAATTTGTTTTGAAAAGTGGTAGAAAATATAACAATATATTATTTACTCCAATTTAAGTTCTAATGTCATAAGATTTGAGCATTTTCTTAAAGCAGATCCTAAACTACAAGCACCATTTTCTCGAATGCTATTATATCTAATATATTTAAGAGTTAAGTTAGTAAAAATAGTAACATAGCAAGAATTTGTATTGAAAGGGGATGAAAATATAAATAATAAAGAATTTTACTATAAACAAAGAGATAATGTAGTAAGTTATGAGCAATTTCCTAAAGCAGAACCTAATTCACAAGCAAATTCATCTCCAATTCTATTATTGCTTTTATATTTAAAGAGATTCTTCAATCCAATAAAAAAATTGTAGTAAATATTTACCTATAATTGAGTGTCAATATTTTTGATTAAATATTTCGTTGAATAAACTTTTAATTGAAAAATAATATAATTTTTTAAATTATTTTAATAATAAGGTATTTACATTTATAAATTAATCTTTTGTCATTTTTTATTGTAAAATATTTTTTCTACCTTACTGTATTCCTAACAAATTTAAATTAAAATTTCAATATTTTTCAAAATTAATAAAATAAAAGGCTTATTAAACTTCTTTTGAATTAAAGAGTAAAATTTTGAAAAAATAAAAAAGAATATTTTACATTTATAGGAAAATAATAATTATAATCTAATTATAGTTAATTATATTTATCAAATAAAACATAAAAATATTAATATAAAAATCCTTTGATAACTCAAAGCATTAGAATTTGAAAATGTAGATCTTGCATTTGCAATAAAATTAGTTTTCAATTCTATTTTTTTATCAGGTTGGAAAAGAGGTCTTATAGCAAAAGAAAATACTTTGCTTGTTTGTGAAGATACTGGAGCAGAATATTCCAAATAAGTTATATCAATTTAAGGCTTTTCTTATAGATTAAAAGTACTTGGAATAGTAGAATCTTATTATAAGCCATTCATTCCCAAAATAATATAACCCTTATACTATGAAATCATTGGTTAAAGTAATTCTTAATTATCATTGAATAAAGATTCAGAAGATCTTATCAAATAATCAGTCTTTGATTCGCTGTATTACTCATATAATACTAAATACTAGGTAGTTGGATCATTAATAGATTTTAATAATGAGAAGATCTGGTTTTATTAATTAGTATAAATAACTCCAATAAACTATAATCCATTGTATGCATGGAGAGTTTGAATGTTATTTTTGATTGAAATTTAGTTATTATCGAATTCAAGGGTTAATATAAAAGAATTTCCTTAGGAGTATGATATCAAAATAGAGGATTCAGAAAATTTTTAAGAGTAATTTATTTATTATTAAAGTTATACTCCTTTCACAGCGAAGAAATTTTTAAAATCAATAGCAGAGTATTTACTTAAATCTTAGGAAAATCCATAATAGATTTTTTAATTATAAGAAACAAATAAATTTAGGCTCAAGGATTAAATGTAAATGATATTAATTATTAATAAATTACTGATAGATGAATAAATACTACAGTCAAGAGAGAAAGTATTTTAATAAGTTTTTAGGCTAAGTTGAATCTTGCAAATTTATGAGAAAGAACTTCCTTTTTCTTACAGTAAAGCTAATAATCCAAGATTATTGTCAGATGCGATGGTTATAATAGATTGATTTTGAAATATTTTACTATCATAAGTATATACATTTTGCTATACTAATGAGATAGTAGGTTAGGATGTAGGGTATTAATTATAAGTACCTTGTATTTTATAATTAGTTAAAGTAATTATGCTAGAATGTTGATAGTCAAGGGAAATAGTATAGATACTTTTTTTTATAATAGATTATCCCTCTTTTGTTTATGATATATTTAGTTCTCCATCTTCTATAAAGAATTAACAATTAGGTTAATATACACTAGAAAGAGATAGCTATTCAACAAATACACCTTTAGAGGTTGAGTACATTAAGGCATTTGGCATAACTATTATTTAGTTGAAGCTTTCTTAAAGATTTAAGGCCATTTAACTAACTTCATCTATTCTTTAAGTAATTTTAAGAGCATAGGAAAATTCACTATAATCAAAAATTATTTTCCAACCAAGTAAATGTCCATTCGAAAATTATCTATCATCAAACTAATATGAAAAAGGTGCTTATATTGTCATTTTACTTAAATCATTTTAAAAATCTGAAACATTTAAAATTTAACTATCAAAGGCTTATACACTTCTATAATAATAGAGTGTTAAATTCATCTAATATTTTTCATTTAAAGTTAATAACCCAGTAACCTTATTGGTAATTTAGGATTAAAAAATAGTAGGATTAATTTTAATTTAAGCTTACAAAGTCAATTAATAGTAGAGTTTAAAGAAAACAAACTATCTGTTTTGAAAGTATCCTACCATTTAAGGGACTGCGAAGAAAGGGGTAGATTTAACTAGATTCATAGCAGTAAACAATTAATTTTGAGCTTGTATATCTCCAGAAATAGAAACTCTAAAGAATAACTTTTTAATATTGTTATCATCAATTTTGGTATCTACAATTAGGAATTCTTAGTTTGAATTTAAGCTAAAATTCTTAATTGATTAAAGCTAATTTCCAATCCAATTTAGTTATCCAAAGTTCAAGAAAGTTCTGATAATAGTTGCTTTAGTACCATTAAATTTACAATAGGAGAATTACTAAATAACAGCGGAGTTATTATCATTTCTAGCAACAATAAAGGATTCACTGAAGAAAATAACTTGACCAGTAAATAATCCAAGAGGATTACTGGGAATTTAAACTAAGCCTACAAAGAAGTTTTTATTCACCTCAATAGCAATTATACTTTGATTATCAGTGATATAAAGAAGACCAGAAGGTTAGATTTCAATCTTAGTAATAGTTCCAGCTATTTTATCAGTTGGATAGTCGAGATTATATGAATTTACGATGAAATCCTTCAAATAACTAAATCTATAAACCTTTAAAGATTTATCACATAAGACTACAACTTAGTTATTTAATATATCTCCAGAGTAGAGAAGTAAAGATTATCCATCGCATGAAGGGTTTAAAGTTGCAAATTAATACACTTTATCTCCTTGTTTTTGGTAGAAAAAGACATTAATTTACTTTTCTCCACGATTATTTGTGTTTAGGAAGTAACCAGACTATTCATCTACACTTAAAATTGGAGTAGTAAGATTAATTTTACCATAATCATAGGATTGCTAGTCTTAGAAGGAAGCAGAGGAAATTGTTATAGTGGATTAGTTTTAAGAATCACCAAATGATTGTGTTAAGTAATTTTGAGTAAAAGTTGAATAAATTCTACTAGGCTCTTAACTATTTTAAACAAATATCTTTTCCAACGATTATAATGTTGCATTTTAGAAAGTATCCGAAATATCTCCATTTGTGATATAGCCAATAAAATATTTTTCAATATCCATAGTAATTACTTTTTAAGGTGAATTTTAAGTAGTATGAAAACTAGCATTAGGATTTTTAATTATTACTGTATTAGAATCTTCGACAATTAAATTTGCATGAATTACTTTCTAAATCTTTAATGCATCATTTTCAAATTAGATGTTATAAATTTATTCTTATTCAGAGATCTAAGTAAAAGTAAGTTTTGGAATATTAGTTGTTATCAATTTTGTAATGTAATTAGGGGTTTTACTATCCTAAGAATATGAAATTGCAATTTGCTCTCCATAAATATTAGAAGCAAAAGCAAAATAATTTGGTATCTGTTGATTCTAAATTTAGAAAACTACACTTGATTCTGAGATGCAAACACCAACAATTAAATTATTAGTAACTAATGTAATAAAGTCATTTTCAATCGAAATAAATGTGTTAATGATATTTTTAGTATTTATGGGAATAGAAATATCATTATAATATTAAGTAATAATTTGTTTATTCTTATTAATTATTAGTTATGTTACTCTAATTTAATCTTAGAAATTACTTAGTTATTAAACTAAGTAAATTGCATTGCTAATAGAGCTAGAACTTAGAATAGAGGAGGTTTAATAATTGAGAGTATCTTAAATATACAATTGAACTATCTTATTTTGGTTTGTATCAGAATAATACAAATAGTATTTAAATTTATTATCTTCCTAACACAAAACTAGGAACCCTTACTTATAATTATCAACATAATTTACTTTAGGATTTTAAAGGTAAGAACACATTTATATTTCATCTAAAATATTGCTGACTTAACCTTGCATATTTATTGTCCTCAATTAAATTTTAAAAGTATCGATTTCTTAAACCATAAAATAAATTTCTTAAGAAGATAAATCTACACTATACTTTAGAAATTAAGATTTTTTTTAAATTTGAACTCCTTTGAACAGTTAAAATTTATTTTTAGAATCTAATTAAAGTAAACTTACAAAATAATTCCCATTAATAGAATAGAGAAGAATTCCAGTATTTTTCATACAGAGAACAACCTCAATTAAACCAACTCCTTATATTTCTTGATCTAAATTTAGCTAAGCAATTTCAGTTATTGTAGAAACATTATCATTCTTCATAATTTGAATTAGGGAGAGCATTTAAGATCTTTAATCTTCTGGCAATGAAAAATCATAGTATAATTAAAGTTACTATGTTATTTAGCTATCAATTTGTAATTATGATTACTTTAATAATCTAGATGAAGCAAAAAATTTATCTTCTTAAAAAGAAATCAGAGGTTAAATCAATTGATAGGGAGACTAAGTAGTAGAAGAAATTTAGTAATTACTAATAGCAACTTCAAATTCTTTAGCTAAGCTTATTGTTCTCACTTCATGTAGAGCAGATCTTATTTAAAGTTATCCTTCACATTAATGAGTAAGTAAAATAATGAAGATTAAAATTGTAGAGGCTTTTACCATTTTTTTCATTATATTTTTTATTTTTAGAAATGATTTATTATTTAAATGATAATAATCTCTACCCTATTTTGTATTGGTATATTTAAAATGAGCATTTTGTTTCTTAGATTTCCCTAAATGGAAATTATTCTTTATTTTGATAAAGAAGAAACTTGAATTTATTAATTCGAGATTAGCATCATCCTTTTAAGTGGCTTATCAGAATAAGAATATCAAAATATAAATTAATAAGTTAAATAGAAGTAATAAAGTTAATTTGGTCAATCAACTTAAATTAAAAATCAAAAAAATTAGTGTAAAATTTTCTGAAAATTCATATAAGTCTTTAATAGAATAAAATTTCTATGTAAAAATAAATATAAAAGAATATTAAAGCAATCAACCTATTAATCTATTATTTAGATAAGGTAATAAAAAAATATATATCTAAAATTCTTCTAGATATCCTTATTTAATCAATAAATCCTATCCTGACTGAGAAACTTTAAAATTTATTCTTGGATTCCTTCTCAATCATAATAGAATTGATGTTTAATGAAAGTAAAATTTATATTTTATGTTATAGGAGAAATTTATTAGTTAAATCAAATATTGCTTGCTTCTTATCAAAAAACATTTTTTTGAATACCAACTACTTTATATATTTTAATATTTATGAAAATTTATAAATTCTATTAAAATATTTATAATTACTTTATATAAAAAAATAAATAAAGAAGATCAAGATATTTTTGATATTTGATCAAGCCTTTTCTATTTAATTAATTAAAAAATTATAGGCAGGATCACATGTAAACTATTTCTTTTATTAATTTAAATAAGGAATAAACAAATTTTAAAATATTAATAGTTTTAATAATAAAAATAAATTAATTAGTATATACTTATTATTATTTATTTAAATATTATTTAGTTTCTTATTAACAAGTATATACTAATTAATGCTTTTTATATTACTAAAACTATTAATATTTAAATTGGTTAAATCATTATTAAATTTAATATAAGATTTAGCAATTGTAAATGATAGGATTGATTCTTTAATCATTATTTAACTTAGAAAATGATGGTAAAATATATAATTATGTAAAAAGAGGATAAAAATTAACATAATAGATATTTTATATTCAAATGGTTAATTTTTTATTAATTAAAAAATAATTAGTAAATAAAGATATTATCTATTATATAGTTATAATATTTAAAAGAATAAACCAATATTTATCAATTAAATTGAAAGGATAATAATAACTTTATAAGTATAATTAAATATTATCGCAATAATTTTCTAATTAAATGAATAATTGAAAGAATCAATTATCAATCTTATAAATTAAAATTCTTATTACTTATGTTAAGGTAAAGAATAAATAGATAATACATTATGAATAATTTTAATTACAAAATTAGCATTAATTAGTATATAATATTATTATTCTTTTTATACTTCTAATTTTTTTGAATTTAACATTTAATTGTAGACAAAAAAATTATTTGATGACTTTTTTTCACTAAATTTTTGATTGATAAGGAATCTTTGCACTAATATATATTAAATTCACCTTTATTTTACATTAATAATAAACCCTTCTCTATTACTTTATAATAATGAGATAAATAGTATTATAAAAAAATTAATTATTAAATTTTATTTACTATTAATCTTAATTATATTTAAAGAATTTGGTGTAAAAAGATAATTTATAATATTTTTCATAAATATATATAAATAAATAAAATTCTTTATATTATTATTTAAAGTTGGAGAAGTTAGAATAATTAATCAAGATTTAATGAATAATAATAGAACTAGCATTTCCTTTTGATTATTATTTATAATATAAAACCTCTTTAGATATTTTTGATTTTTCAAATATTAAGCTTGAATTTGATGCCTTTAATTAATATATTGATATAATTCTTTACAGGATTAATTAGATGTAAAACTACATTACTAATAAGAATAGATAAAAGAATAATAGGTAAAATGGCTAGCTAATCTGAGATAGAAGAGTAATAGTTGAAAAAGAAATAAAAGATAGCTTAATAATTGAAAGAATAGAAGTAGCTAGAGGTTATCAATATGAATGCAGGTAAAGGAAGTTATGGAGAAGTTATGATAGTTTAAGATCATTAGCGCTAATATGCAATCAAAATTATCTCCGTATTTGATGGAGTTAATGATGTTTGTGATAAAGAATTAGAAATTGCAAAAAAAGAAGCAAATATTCTTAAAAATTGCAGTCATCCAAATATAGTAAAATATTTTGATGATTTCCTTATAGGATATAATTACTTTATCCTTATGGAAAAATGCGAAATGTCTCTCTAAGACTGGATAGAATAGGGCTATAATAAAAATATAATTGACTTAGTTTTTATTGATTTTGCTCTTTAAATATTAGAAGCAGTTCAATATCTCCATTAAAAGAATCTATTACTGAGAGATATTTCTTTAAAGAATATTTTACTTGATCATAATTCTAATATTAAACTTTGCGATTTTGGTTTAGCAAAAGAAATAAATCTCTCTCTATCATAATAAGCCTTTTAAACAAAATCTATAAAAGGAGCTTTTTTTTATTGGCCTCCTGAGAATTTATAAGTAATGGAAAAAGGAGATAATAGTTTTGAATAAAAGAGCGAAATAGTTTATTAAAATATTGAAGGTGATATATGGGCAATTGGAATTTGCCTATATTCTCTTGCAGGAGCTTCTTCCATCCATATTTTTTAGTATGCATCTGAAAAGGAAACCTTCCAAATTTAACATTCTATTGGATTAGAAATTAATCAAGTTTTGATTGATGTTTTATAGAGAAATCCGAAACTTAGACCCAAAGTTTCTAATTTAATTGAAATCTTCAAGCGTATAAAAACTAAAATTTAGGCTTAATAAACCTCTACTTCTTCTTCTGTTCCTGAAAATTAATAAATAGATGAAAATAAATTATTTTTGTCTGCCCAATCTCTCTTTTATAGTTATGAGTATAAATAATCTATCCTCATCCTTAAGTAACTTATTGATAAGCATCCTTCAAGTGATAGGTACTTAGCTTGGATTGGTCGAGTATATCGAATTAATAATTAATAAGAGAAATGTGATAAATATAGCAATAAAGCTATATCTATTAATTCTAATAATGATATAGCATATTTCAATTTAGGAAGCCTTTGTCTTTAAAAAAATAAGCTTGATGAAGCAGTTAAATATTTTAAAAAATCTATTGAGATCAACCCTCAGCTAGAAGCGGCTCTATTAAATTTAGGGTATGTATATGAAAACTAAGGCTAGACTTAAGAAGCTAATAGGTATTATTAGTTAGCAATAAATTAAGCTCATTTTAATTTAGGGAGCGTGTAAGAATGCTAAGGCTCGAATAGTGAAGTTATTAGTTATTATAAGTAAGTGATAGATTAGGCTCACTATAATCTAGGATCTTTATATCAAGATGGATAAATGTTTGATGAAGCTATTAGTAACTACAAATAAGTTTAGTCCAATCCTTTAAAAACTAATACGTTATTTGCTTTTGGAAATATATACTCTAGCTAATCTAAGTATAATGATGCTATTAACTATTATGAAAAATATATTTAAATCAATCCAAATGATGAAGAAGCATTATTTAATATAGCATTAATATATCAAAAATAAGGAAAATATGATTAAGCCTGTATCTATTACAAATAAGCCTTAATGATAAATCCAAAATAAGAAAGTGCTCAAATTAATTTAGCAATAATAAATGCAAAGATAAAAAAGAAGGAATTAGAATCCACTCTTTTTAAAAAAGATGATTTAAAAAGACTTTCAATTTTATTATATATTTAAGAGGAATTGTAAAATAAAACCAATTTTGAATATCCTCAGAGAATGTCTGAAAATAAAAAAAATTGAGAAATTTAACCTATTTTATTTTATCGACGGTCTTTATTATTTATACATATTATATTAAAACATTAATAAAAAAATTATTAATATAAATCTTTCCATTTATATTTTAGAAATCACCTCAAACACAATTAAAATTAACAACTATTTGTGCTAATAATTAATCTATTTACTAATTCAAAAATATTTACATCAAAAAAAACTTTGTAAATAGAAACCTGAATCAAAAATTTTTAAAATATACCAAAATTGTATTTTCTATTTTCTTCATATTATTAAGATACACTTCTTAAATCAAATCATATAACTTTTAATTATTACTTTATTAATGAAATTTCTTTTCATTTAGTAGAAAATTAATGGAGTGATTAAATTATATATTCTTCAAAACCTTCCCCTCAAAATGCAGGGATTTTTCTGATAAATTCTTTTAATTAATTAATCACACTTGAAATGTCAAAAAAATCAATACAAGCCACAAGAAAGAAAGATTTGAGTTGAAGTATACCTTACATATCAATCTAATATAATTTAAGATTATGTTTAGTATGCAAATTAATAAAATATTTACAATAATCCTATCATTATGACTTCTTAAGTAATAGATTGTTAACAATCTTAAGACCATTATTTTAGTTGAAAATGTTTATCTATATAATAAATTTAGTTCGCAATAATTAAAAGAGAAGGTGAAAGAGATGAACCCTATATTATTTTTCATTATCTTAGAATGTAGAGGTTAAATTTTACTCTATTTGTAAAATTAGGTAATAATTAATTATCTGGAGTCACTAATATATATGATTGGTAATTATTTACCCCAAAAATAAACTCCCTTGATTCATCTAGATAAAGTGGAATTTAATTTAACTAGTTACCCACCAAATGGGTATTATAATTATGATCAATAGTTTTTTCTTTTATAAATATATTATTTAGAAATTTGAGAAAAATATTGTTTATATAATATTACTGCATTCTTATCAGGATTGTTACACTCAAGAATTCTTTAATTACCATTGACTAAAATTTTGAGTGTTTCTAGGCCTTGAGCGATACAATTTTAATTTATAACATTTAATTTTCCTCAATACACTCTCTATCAATCAATCATTATTTTCTATCATCTAATTCTTTATGTAGCTCTTAGATAATGTGCATATTATAAGAAAAACTCCATGCGTTTTAATTTAAATGATTTGTTGCAATTTTATTTTAATAATCACTCTCAATATAAAGATAATACATTAATAATGACTAAAGGAAATTATGGTATAAACAAATAGAACTTTATTAAATATAAAAACAATAGAGATAAGATAGATTTCTAGTATTTTCGAATATAGTAGCTATATTTCTTTAATAATTTTTGATTAGATTTGAAAATAAATATTATAATTATATTAGTTCAAGTAGAAAGGATAAAAATGTCACACAATACAATATTTATTAAATAAATATACAAAGAAAATCTTAATTTTAAGTTAAGGAAATTAAATTGTGATAGGTTAAAAATTAATTTAGTAAATATAATCAATTAAATATTTTGTGGTCGCTACCTAATCTCTTTAATTTTCAATTATGTACTTCATAATATTTAAAAGGAGCTTAAATGTAAAAAAATTATTGATTCTATCTTAAGCAAAATCACTTCAATTCCAAAATAATAAAAATAAAAAATTAAAATAATATAAATCAATATTAGATACAACAAAATAAAAAAATAATCATTTAGATGGGTAATTATGAATCTCTAGTTTCTTTCCCTTTTAAAAATGATCGAGCTAAGATAATGTGTTTATTAAATGAACATACTTGTCAAATTGAAGACAAATAGAATTTCCTTGATTTACTTTATAAAAATTCTTCTAAAAATATACGAGTTTTCACAGTCTTTGGAAGGTTTGGGGATGGAAAATCTACTTTTTTAAACTTTCTATTGAGAAGTTATTTGAATTCAGGCTAAAACTCATAATAGATTTTTAGCATGTGTGATTAATTTTATATTTAAGGATAAAGAAGTATTGAATACTTTTAGATTGTCGAAAGAGACACGATTACAGTATTTTTAAAAATTAGAGATTTCGATTAAGGATAATAAAGTGATGACGAAGAAAGTTATGATTAAGAAAAGAAATCTAATTAATTGTTATCTTTGATATTTAAAATTTCAAATTCAATATTCTTAATTTCAGGAAGAAGAATTGCAAAACCAATGTTATAAATGATATCAGGTTTTGATGATTAATCTAGATTTAAAGATTTCATACTTATCTTAACTAAATAATCTAATTATGAGGATTAAAAATACAGCTTATTAGAATAGAAATTTGATGACATTGTATTTTTTAACTTCCTTAGTTATATGAAAACATAAGATAACTGCTTTTCTTATAGCTGTAATGTGGAAATTGATGAAATTTTTAAAAATTTGGTTGATAAACATATTACTAATAAAAAATATAATAAGAAAATTAATTAATTAATAATGTTTAAGGAAAATTAAACTTGTGAGGCTTTGCATGATTATCTAATTTTTTCTTATGCATTGCTAGATTATCAATTTGGAAAATTTAAATCTTCAACCAAAAGCTATCTAAAGGTTATTGATTCCTATTAGGCGAAATTCTATGCAGAGGACAACACTAAATAATTTGAAGAGGAGTATATAAAAAGCCCGTTTCCATAAAAAAAGTCTTATTATTCCAGATGAAGTTAATAACTTGGAAATTAGTATTGATTTAATTTCTGATTTTTATATTTTTATTATTTAATTTTTAGAATAATTTATTTTTGTTATTAAATTATCTATAGTATGAAAATTAGTTATTCTAATATAAAATTTGAAAAAATCTAAAATATCTTATTCAAATAATTTATTTTAATCTATATTTTATCTTAATAAACTTTTTAAATCAAATTTAAAAGTTTTACAATATATATTTTATTTTTTATAATATTAGTACTAGCAAAAATATAGAATTATTCACTATCTAAAATATACAGATCAATAAAAATTAAATACTCTAGACTAATTATCTTCAGGTTCTCAAACTAAATTAAATGTAAACAGTTTTTATTTTAAAAGGAATAAATATCTAAATTTCAAAAGAAAAAGATCTATATTTTTGTAAATGATATTGATAAAAAATCGGCTTAAGAATTTTTTGTAAAATCTAAAATGTGCATTGTATTGGCTGAAAATTTGATTTTTAAATGGAAAAGTATAATATTAAAAAGTGATTTTTAAAGGAAAATGAATGAAAAATAGATAGATAATTTTATTAATTTCAAATAGCAATCAGTAAATTTTGTTAAATCTTATAATAGATTTGAATCAAAAATCAATACTTTAATTTTATTAATTAATATGAATGAAAAAAAAACCACTATAAAGGTTTAAAAATACTAATAAAACCCTAATAATTTTAAAAGTGGCTTTAATTAAATAAATAATTAGATAGATGATAATATTTCTTTATTAATTAATGTATTATAGATTCATCTGATTTTAAAGATTAATCTACTTAATTAAAATCCAAACAATTCATTCATATAAAAAAATAAGAATAATTAATATTCATAATAATCTAAAAAGGAAATTCATAAATAATAAATTATTTGCAAATATATGTTATTAAATTGAAGATTTGAATAAACATTTTTAAGTTATATTTGAACTTAAAATAATTTAGTAAATAAAAATTATGATGAAGATATTTAATAAATAAATCTTAAAGAATCTATTTAAATGAGGAAGTATTATTTAAATTTCATTTGATCCTTTAAATAGAAGTAAAATAAATATTTTAATATAAAATAAAAGAAAAAATCAAAAATTAGTATTTTTAATAAATACTTTTTTTGCAAAGTTTTTAAATACTGATAATTGAGGGGTTGGGGTTGGGGTTGGGGTTGGGGTTGGGGTTGGGGTTGGGGTTGGGGTTGG